>CM043015.1:122372926-122972926 GCA_023690525.1 Holotrichia oblita | reverse complement strand
CTATTGACATATTAGACTTGAAAGAGAATTTCTGGAAGTTTTACATCAAAAGAACAAACGATTATACTAACCCCCGATTCATATACCTCATCCAACAATGTTCTAATTTCCTCATACTTCAAATAATGTGCTTACCGCAGAGTTTTATTAACGTTTATCGTTATTGTCAAATGTTTTACTAATGATTTTATATAAATAATTATTTTTCTTCGATATTATTTTTAAAATCTGATATAGTGCTTTATTAAATTCATGATAGAATATACTGTACTGCTGAATTTTATATTGGCTAACCATCATAATTCTTGCAATATATTTTTTTCATTAATAAATCATATTAATAAAAATGTTATAACTGTATGTAAATGTTAAAATTTTGTTACAGTTTATGATTGTGTTTTACATACAGTCATATTTTTTATTTAAAAATATTATATATGTATATTTAATGTAATAAGTTATAAGATGATATTAGGGTGTCGGTCTGTAGCAGAATTAAAACTGATTTACTCATAAGCTCAATATTTCGTTATTTTTTAATAACTTTATCATGAGCATGCTACAAAGATAAATAACAATTACAGAGCTTGAATTAAATTAACTGTGATATATTTTTGGTTGATCGGATGATTAAACTGAAAATTAATGAATTTACCAGAAGCTGTGGGCTACCAATGAAGAATGATAACTTTAAAAAACTGACATTTTTGCCAAAATTAAAAATTACGAAACGGAGGTTTTATCCTCGTTGTTGCTGACTAATTATTGATGGCATCTAATTTTTATTCAATTATTTTAAAATATTTATTACTTTTTATTTATTACATAGTTTTTTTTAATTTTATTTTGGGAATACGACTTTATTTTTTGCTATTTTATTTTGAGAAAGCAACTTTATTTTTATTATTATTATACTAATTATTTTTGAATATCTGTTATTTGTGATATATACATAATACTTTTATTATTATTTTACAAATTGTTACTTTTTTTAAGAATACTACTTTATTTTTATTTATTTACTTATTATTTCATTAGAAATAACCATTGTTATTTATTATATATTCAGTTCAGATAATAAGTAGAATCTTAAATCTTCAAATGCGTAACCTATAAATCCGATGCAAGTTATATTTGCAAATTCAGTTTGCATTATTATTCGTAAACATGCCAGGTGATTTCAGTAGTGTCGAAACAAGATCCAAAATTGTGACGCTTTGGGAACGTGGTTTGTCCTATAGCGAAGTTGCTCGAGAAGTTGGACATTCGGTAAGTACAAAATTTTTATATATAACACATTGCTCCTTCTGTAAAATAATATATTTTTTTCTTTGTCGTAATAATACGTTTGATACTACAGATTCTACTAAACTATTTTTATTATATGAATTCCATTTATAAACCTATATAGTTATATTTAGTGCCTCCGTTTTTACGATCCGTACCATCTCGCATATATACATATTCTAAAACTTATTTCTTTCGCAACTTTTTCAGAACTCTATATATATATTTTTTTCTAATATAGGAGAACTAGAGCAATACAAGACGAAGAAAAGACAGCCCAATCACCCTTACGCATGTCATTAAGACGATTCCGGGGTGACTAAAATCTCCTAGGGGGCGGTTCACAGGACCACTTGTCAGTCTGCGGGCTGACTACGTCCGGGGAAAAAAATGCATTATCTTATCGAGAGATAAACGCATTTAAAATTGTTGCTGTATTTGATTGTATTAATACACAGCAAAAATAGACACCTTAAAATCTGCAAAGTAAACTTTTTTACCTACTACAGTAAAATTAATGAAGACCATTGAATGATATCTTAATGACTATTACTATTACAACTTCTTCAAAAATTGTATAGCATTATATTTTCTTTTAACTAAACATTGCGCGTACGTTTTAAGTAATGTCTTCTGCTGTGCTGAAAAACTTTACGTTAATTTTTTTCAAAACAAAACCCTTTAACTGTTAAAATAATACACTAACAATAAGATAATTAACGATTTTAAGTATATCAAGGAGAACAAAATACATCTTGAAGATGATGTATTTTAAAGATAAATAGATAAACAACTAATAATGAATTATCTATCCAAAACAACTTTGCCTACGCCTCGCTATATGTCAAAAGTATGTAAATAACTAATATATCATTTCATTTCAAAACATTTAAAATGTGTATTATGATTTAAGAATTTATTAAAAAAGTTTTAATTAGATTACCAACATGTATTGTAGGTATTTTACGCCGCGCTATCTTATATAGTAGGGCGCACACACATAGAGTTCCTTGCTATTCAAATAGAGATAATATACTTTCTGTTACTGCCTTGAAGAATAATCGCATCTACCTTTTCTAGGAAATAACGATGTGTCGATTTTAATAGGAATACATAAATAGTTCCTAGTAACCAAGTATGAATTAATTGCTCCCGCTCCGCTTGCACAGCAGAGACTGAATACACATATTACGAAAAATACGATATTACCCATTGCCTCCAGTGGGCGACAGTCACATTAAATGTAGAGGGGATGACCTGACAAAGACAGTATATTACTGCTATGTAAAATCGTTCTACAACTTCTTTAAGGTGAGTGTACAGCCTTCAGCAATTTATTACAAACATAAAATATTCTTTCCACCATATATCATTTCGGTGAATTGGTGCTTAGAAATAATAATTCTTCCAACAAGAGGAAAAATAGGTTATGTTGTTGAATCTAACAATTACGACTTACAGATGATTAGTGTTATTTCATTAGTTGTCAAAAAATGCTTTATTATTTCTTCAAATAAATATTTTAGCAATGAGTCAATGGCTAAAAACCGAAGCTGTTTTTAGTCAATTTGGTTTGAGCTAATAAAAGATTGAATGAGTTCATTTCCGGATAGAGATAATAGCTATCATGCTTGCTACCGGCGTGCGTGTACAAGTTCAACAACTACAATTTTTGTATACACATTTTGCTATATACATATGTTACGCATCTTATACATATAGAAGAATATTGCTTATGAGAAGTTGTCAAATCCTGGTCAGAACGACACAGTACCAGCAGAGGTTAATAAGAAAGTTTCTGAAAATAATGAAGAATCCTAGTAACTTCAACCGCGAAGACGGATATAAACTCAGTTATAACATAACAACAAATAACATTATGGGCTCGTTAGCGAGATTAAAATACCGAAATTTATGTGGCCTGGGATGGGCTGGCAGAGATCAGCAAAGTGAATAAGAACTAAGATATGTATGAAGGAGCTGAAGGCAACCCGAGAAACCTTCTCCAGATATTAACAAAACGATCCGTAAAATGTTAAATGGAAACTTAGCTACGCGATAAAACCTGGAAGATTTCATGCAGAGAACAACTGTCATGAAAATCTACGCTCAACTATTAGATAGAATAACTGGGAAGAGTCTAACTGTTATTCTGGCAAGTGAAATCATCGGTCTGTCTAACAGGAGTATTTTATCGCAAAAATAACAATAAATAACAACATCAATAATAAATAAAAACACAAAAATTTGAGTCTAGTAAAAAGTTACACAAAATTTTTTCAACTGGAAATCAAATCAGATGAAAAACATTGATAGACGGTGATGGTGATATGTGATCTTGAAGCAGGATTCTATTATAAACTGTCGCTACAAGGGTTTTTCAAAAAACGAATAACTAACGACTTTATTTCTCAACAAAGGCTCCCGCTAGATTAACACCCTTATCCCATCGCTTTATCAATGCTCCAATGCTTCCTGTATAAAAGTGCTTGGGCTGCCATTTGAACCACGTGGGTACCTCTAGAAATGTTTGCCGACAAGGTGCTGTTTGAATGGACCAAATAGGGATAGTCGCTTGGGACTAGATCGGGGCTGTAAGCCGGATGTTCCAGCCCTAATTCTGCAATTCTCGAATTACATCCAAAAGCAACAACAAAACTTTACAGTATGATTAAGTAGTCACGTTTTTATTTCTATTATGGAAATGGACTAGGAGCACTCCTTGAGAATTTCAGAACACAGTAACCATAACCTTACAAGCTGAGGGCACAACCTTGAATTCCTTTGTTGAAGAATTGCATTGAAGTACGCTTTGTTTCAGGTTGGTAGTGGTAATAACAATACTGTTAAGCATGTCCTTCTCTTCCTCTGTGCACTAAGAGAAGCGTTGCAAGAATAAGACCATTCGAATCCTTATCCAGGTACTATAGCGCTTTAATCTCCAAGTGGTCAGCTCTTCAAGCTGAGACTGGCTGGATTTGTTGTAATTTTCTTATGAGAATAAACTGTAGACGATGTTGTCGTCGAGGAGATAGATGGTGTCTTTATCTAATTTAAAATCATAATCATCAATGACGAGTGCCCTCCGGATGTTCCTCTTGAGTGAGGGAGGGTCAGGATCACGGTCCGCTAGTTCACTCACCAGTAGGTTTCCGGATCTCTCAATTATTTCCATCGTCATGTTTGAGAGCTGGATCAGAAAGTTCTTGATGGACGATACGTTGGACGATAACTTCTGAGTTGATTAACATTCAAATTATAAACGCATTCTATTCTAAATTTATTTAGCAATTACGGCGTATTTATTTTCGAAAATCATTGAAAATTTGAATGGTATAAATTACCTACCAAAGATGGTCAAAACCGGTTTTGAACTGAAATTCATTTTGAAACCGGTTGTAAAAACCAATTTTTAAAGTCGATTTAAAACTGCTTTTAAGGATCAATTTTAAAATATACTGCAGAAAAAAGGTTTCCACTTGCATGGTGGTAAATTATCACATACAAAATCAGTTTAGCATAACCGGTTTCAATTCGTAGCGCTAATTCATATGTATAACATCGGTAACTATGCTTTTGCATTTGTCCATATTCATATTCAGACATTTCTTGAAATTCATATACATACATATATAAATTTCATGCGTCGACAGTCAAAGTGGTTACGCGGCTGACTATCGTTGTGGGGGAACGATAGGAGCAAGGTTTCAATTCTCCGGAAGGACGGTGACATTTTTCTGAATTCCGATCGACTTACTATTCGCTGTTGCGAGCAAATAGATTAACAGCGCGGCATTAGATTAGATTAGCTCTGAGGGCAGTAGCACTGATGCCCTTAGTCACCACGACCTGCATGGGTCTATTGCAACACTGCCCTTCTAGCTGTTAGACTAGTTGGAGGCTTTTAATGAACCTTAGAATTAGTCTGGGATTTTCGTTCTGGATGTCAGTAGGCGTTAGAAACGGCCTACTAAAGTGTTGATGTCGAGTGTGACTGGCAGCAACACATTTACACAAAATGTGTTCTGCCGTCGCTAGATCTTCTTGGCATAGACGGCAGATTTGATCTTCAGCTTTTCCGAGTTTATGTAGGTGGTATTTCAGGCCCTGTCAAAAACCCTGCTAGTAGAAGGTCCGGCAAGCGCAGTATTCTAAAAGCTGTCACAAGGCCATTTGAACATAATTATACACACATAAACACTACACCGCGAAAGTTGCAGTGATGGTCAAACAAGCGATACAGCTTAAGAAGATTTTTATGAAAATACTGCAACATAACATTACCAATAGAGAAAATAAAATAAATCGAATAAACGCATTACGACTAAACTTAATTTTTATATCAATTACACTATGGATTTTGTGCTAAAATTGCTAAGTTTGTAATCATATTGAAAATATACTTGAGATTGGACAAATACTTGTGTATTGTTGCGTAACTAGTAGTTTACTGTGGCTACTGTGCAGTTTTATCTCCAGCGTATGCGTTACCAATGTGTATTGTAAAATTATCTTATCGGTCTATTTCTAATTGGAATTCATAAAGTATAAGATGTCTAGAATATGAATAAAGACATAATAAATGCTAATGAAGAGAAAAATGTAGGTATCCTCGAATAATGGAAAATACATTGTTAAATAATAATTTTCCTCCAAAACGAAAACTGAATTTTTATTGCCTAATAAAACTAGTACCACAGTGTGCTTATTAATACAGTCATATGTTTTTATATATGCGTTGTTACATAAATATAAATGTATAACTGCATCGGTCACAAATACAATTATTAATGTTGGCATATTTAAGCTATATACATAGCGAGAGAACGTTATCTGGATTGCAATCGCTACTCGCTGCACGTATGAAAGGAGACTTGAATTGCAATTTAGTGTGCAGTCTTTGCATGCATAAATATTCCACGATCGGTGAGCTCACTTAACCGTCCAACGATGAATACAGTGCATACATTTTTTCTTATAATTTAAGTTAAATACAATACTGTGTATCGAATTTTCTGTATCTAAAAACGATCTAACCACCCAGTGACCAATACACTGATCTAACCACTTCACTCATTTTGTTGATTGCAAAATAACGAGCAATTTAGACTTTCACTGTTTCGATAAGCTTTTTTAGCAAACTGACTTGTCTAAATTAAACCAGAATGTGTAGTATGTACATATAATAGATTAGGATCTATGTTATAGTATAATAACTTTTGCCTTTACCTTGATTTTGTTTTGTGAACAGAAGCTGAATTTTGCTGAATGACCTAATGCTTATCTCTGACTGAAGTACTGAATTTTTATTACCTGTTAAGTATTTTATAACACATATTCGTTAAACAAATCATTTTCTGGTTACAAACTGGTACTCCGTGAATATATATGTATTCTATCATATAATTGTTATAGTTATTGTAAATGCGATGGTTAACGAAAAGAAAAATTTGAAATTTTACGTAAAATGTCCTGTATGTGATGTATTTGGTGTAATGATATATTGTAAAGATATCGTAGTTGTGGAGTTATTCCTATACATTTTTGAAAAAATTTCATACTACCAAGACGTAAGATGAATAGGGAACAAACACACTGAACATAGGCAAACGATTAAACTGTAAGAAAATGATTATTATTGATGGGTACCACATCACGGGTTTAAAAAAAAACCATTAGACGGTATAATTGTGTATAATATATGTAGAGTTAATATCGATCATTTGCAATTGAATTTAATACAGCTAATAAACAACAAATTAATCTGTTTGATAAAAGATATGTCGCTGTAAAAACTTGAAGTGGCTCTATTTCGTCTGTGCTGTATGATGACAAATTGGTAAGTATTTGTATTTCACAGATAGATGGAATGTACGCTACAGTGTGTATATTAAATTTTATCTAATTGTTTAAGTGTTGAAATCTCGCGTGCTAATACTCACAACTAAACTGTGACATACAATTGTCATTTATATTTTTAGATCAATTCTGTGATTCACAACTTTCTATTCTTTAAACTCCAAATAATAGTGACTGCTTATTTGTAAATTGAATCATTTAGTTTAAAGTAGGTACTTTACTACTTTAATACTAAGAATGAATATTAAGTCAATGTAATTGTTTAAGTAAGCTTCACATCGAAATTACTGTATTGTATAGATTTTATAAATTTTCATGAAATGAAGTGATCATACGTAATTGATGAATTGCATTCTAGAAAAACTTGATGTTTGTTAATATTGCATATGTATCGAATGACGAGTACCTTTATGTTTGCTGTGTTTCAAAATTTCAAATTTGTAAAATTACGTAAGATTTGTACGTATTATATATATATATATATATATGTATATACAGTGATTACTGCCCGGAGAGAAAAATTTTTTTTATTTTTTATTTTACGTAGAAAAGTTATTCTTAATAAAAAGATTTGCTTGTCGAAATAGCCACTTTACAGCAAATAAATTTGAGCTATGATCTACAGGGTGTTCATAAATTAAGAATATAAGAAAACGGTTCAAGAGTGAAGTACATTCATACTTGATGTAACAGAAAAACATTATAACAAAAAGTTGTTTATACTTAAAAAACCATAACAGCGCACAATAAAAATCTTCTGTTCAAGAGTTAACATTTTTTAATTATTCGTAACGCAATTTTTAAATGACACACAACCACAAAAAATAGGAGCTGTCAATTAAATAATACCGTCGTAGATTGCTTTCCATTGTTTCTCTCATGGCCGCATTGTCGCATTTTTAATATCATGTAGATACTGTGCTACCTATTGCCTAAATGTTTTCATCTAATTTTGATTTCAAATTTTGTATTTTGTGTTATTTTTTAAGTATAAACAACTTTTTGTTATAATGTTTTTCTGTTACATCAAGCATGAATGTACTTCACTCTTGAACCGTTTTCTTATATTCTTAATTTATGAACACCCTGTAGATCATAGCTCAAATTTATTTGCTGCAAAGTGGCTATTTAGACAAGCAAAACTTTTTATTAAGAATAACTTTTCTAGGTAAAATAAAAAAATAAAAAAATTTTCCTCTCCGGGCAGTAATCGGGGGACACACTGTATATATATATATATATATATATATACGATTACGTAAGACATGTAATCTTTCAGATACAATACGGAAGCTAATTAATTTTCCATTCTCATACATTCCCATACTTATAAAAATTTCATTGGAACGTAGAAATAGTAACAAACATTAATATTTTGTTAAACCAGCCCTTGCGTTGATAACGACAGCAATTTTTTTAGGTATACTTCTTATGCAGCCAATAGCGATTTCGCTTACAAGGAAACACAGGCAAGTGGTGGTGACCGATTTAAATTAAATTTGGTGGGTTTGTAGACTGATGCAGTGTAAGAACAACGGTGACTTCCCTAGATGCTAAATCGCTCGTTTTCGGGGGTGGAGGCGGCCAAGAGCCAACGTTACCTTGCGTTATTTGCTTTAATATCTCCAAAACTATAAGACATATAAAAAAAAGTTAAGACAAATATATAACTGTTTTATGAGTACTAAAAGATAGCGACAAAATTTTAAAAAAATATAGGGGGCGGGGTTGTTTCTGGAAAACAAGAACTATGACAGGCAAACTATTATCGCTGTTTTTTAGTACTTATAAAACAGTTATATATTTGTCTTAACTTTTTTTTGATATGTCTTATAGTTTTGGAAATATTCAAGCAAATAGCGGAAGGTAGCCTTGGCTCTTGGTCGCTCCCACCCCCGCAAATAAGCGATATAGCATCTATCATCGTCAGTCTACAAACCCACCAAATTTCATTTAAATCGGTCACCACCGCTTACCTGTGTTTCCTTGTTAGTTGGACATCGTTTTCTCAAGTTTCTTTAATATTTTCTTTTAAAATATTAACGGTGGTATTTGGTAGAGTAGACACACAACGTTTCTAGCAAATCTGGGGAATTACCTGGCCATGGAAATACCCTAATATTTTCTATTTAAATAAGATTATGAATGGCTTTGGGCCTATGGCATGGTGCACTGTCGAGCATAAATATGTACGAATCATTATCTGCTCGTAAGCTATGCATGTATGACCTAACATACTGCTCCAAAATTTGTTTATACTGAATTTGGTTCATACTCCCATTAACTAAGTACAGTGGTCCAAAGCCTTTTGCTGGTATATACGACCATATCATTACAGAAGGCGGGTGCCTTACAGTCTTGATCACAGCAGGTTCTAAAAATTGTTCAGACGGACTTCACCTAGCAAAGCAAACATCTTCAGTAATAGCTTCTCCTTCAGACTCATCGCTGAACACGACCTTTAAAAAATCAATATTTTGAATACTTTGTTATGAATAACTAATATTATTTTATCAGTCACTTACCTCTTCCCAATCTTCTATTGTGAAGTATCGATATTCTTTTAGCCACTGCAGTCGAGCTATTCTCATTTTAGCTGATGCTTTTGGGTTTTTTCGCAGACCGCTGACTCTTCAGCTTCGCTTCGTAGAGACGTGATTTTCAAGTGCGTTGCGATATTTTAATATTGCTTTGCTTAAGATTTTTCTTGCGCTCTTTAACAGACATATGTACACTACCGGCCATTAAAGTTAGGACAATTACTAAAATTTAACAAATTGGAATGTTTTCACTATCAAATACTGTCGGTATTATTTTAAAAGATTATACAACAAATTTCAAAGAATATTTAAGTATTTAAGACGAAAATCCTCATTATAATACGTGAAATAGAAACAAATTTCAATTTATGTCAATAGCATGTAGAGAACTCATTAAGAAACGGTATTCAATGAATAACACATTAGCAGGTTTACCATTAAGGAAACAAATGTAGGGGGCTGTAAAATTTTACCTGCGTATTTGCTATTATATTAGAAAGAAGTTCTTATCATATTCGCTGTGAACAGTGGTGAATCAGTTTGTTAATCAACCACTGACGATACGGACCTTCTATTAGTGTGTTTGTTTTATTTAAAAGATGCCGAAAGAAAAGCCGATAACTCTGGCAAAGCGATCAGCTATTCTCACATTACACGAAGAAGGATATTCTGTACGTGTAATTGCGGAAAAATTACTAGTGAGCAAATCAACTGTACATTACACTATTCGTCGGTACCAAACCAGCGGTACTTTAGAAGACCGTAATCGACCTGGTCGACCAAAACTGACGACCCCTGCGGAAGATCGACGCCTTAAAGTGCTAAGCAAGCGAAACCGACGATTGACAGCGCCCGAAATTGCAGCAGAAATGAACAGGGCACGCGAGCGACCGATATCTCTAACAACTACTAAACGTCGTTTAAGACAAGCCGGCCTTTACGGTCGCGTTGCGGTAAAAAAACCATTGTTACGTCGCGGAAATCGGCAAAAGCGTCTACAGTGGGCCAAACAATAATAATAATAAAGAAATTGGACGGCAGAAGATTGGAAAAATGTTCTTTGGACAGACCAATCCAAATTCGAAATTTTTGGACAGAAGCGTAAAGTCTTTGTAAGACGAACGAGAGCGGAAAGAATGTTGCGCGAATGTGTCGTTCCCACAGTTCAACACGGTGGTGGTTCTGTGGTGGTTTGGGGTTGTTTCAGCAGTGCAGGAACCGAAGATCTTGTAAAAATTGATAGTATTATGCGCAAAGAGAACTATAGACAAATATTGGAGGAAAACGCTGTGACATCCGGATTGCGTTTGATAGGAGACAACTTTGTGTTTGCACATGATAACGACCGCAAACATACAGCACGAATTTGCAAAGAGTATTTAACGTCTCAAGAAGAAACAAATGTTCTGCAAATCATGCCCTGGCCACCACAGAGTCCGGATTTGAACCCCATCGAATTACTGTGGAATGATCTTGATAGACGAATTCGAAATGTTTGTCCAACTTCAAAAAAACATCTGTGGGAGCTTCTTCAAATTGAGTGGAACAACATTCCCGGCGAAACTTTAACCTAATTGACAGAACGTATGCCGCGAGTGGTCCAGGGAGTTTTACGCGCCAAAGGAGGCTATTTTGACGAACAGAAGATATAGTATAGTTTTGTAATAAGAATGTTTTGTTTTATTTTTTTATGATATTTCTTTTTCTTATTTGTATATATTTGTAGTTCTAGCATTAAATTTTTAGTTTTGTTTTAATTACTATCATTTTTATTCATATTTTCAATAATTTACTTGCTGTCCTAACTTTAATGGCCGGTAGTGTATATCTATTTTCAAGAGCTTTGCGAATTGTTAATCTATCTTGCGTGTACTTGTTTTCCGAATATCGCGAGATCCAGTCCAACCGATCAATATGGACCGTAATTTCTCGGAGATAGATTTAGCCACTCTACCGACTGTTTGATAAGAAAACTCTTCTTTCCCAGCGATTTGGTGATGAGAATACAACCTTAATTCTAGGAGAGCTTGCATTCTCTCTCTTTTCACTAGACATGTCTTTACGCTTTCCCATTTACACGAATGATTAAATGCGATTGGAAAAATTTAATAACAATCAAAAAACTAAAAATACAAACTATTTACACAAAATCCGCAACAAAACAGAATGATAATATTACTAACACGTTAGTCGCACAATTGCACATCGATAACTAATTCAGAGGAGGTAGAAAACCCCATGCTAGAATCCCTCGATATTAAGTCTTAATGACACCAGTTGTTAGTAATAGGTAATAGGAATAAGAAAACATATATTATGTTTCTGTCGAAATGGAATTACCAATGCAGTAACTACTTAAGTAATTTCTACTCAACCATACACATACGAATTTGTTTTGATATAAGTAGATATCATTATGTATAAAATCTTTATTAGCGTATTTACTGTTTCCTAATATTGTTTCTTATACTGTAGTTCCCAAGTAACTTCTTGAATGCGACTGGCAACATAAAATGTGTAGAAAATTGCTAAAGGATATAATTAATATTTCTATGTTATGACCTAAAAGTGGAAGTACATCTGGGATTTAAAAATTAAAGGATACTGAAGTAGTAGTGAAGTCATGTGTGTAGGTAAGCATGTTTCAAGCAACTGTCGGTGCAATCGCTTATTAACAAAAAAGCAATCGCAGTCTTACTTTCTACACATTTTAAAGATATTTATTACATGAAAAAAATTATATATAATATAATATACAGGATAACAATTTGAACTACGAAAGCCTATTGATAGGAGAAGGTAGTGGGACGTAAACTTTAATGTATCAATTTTAGTATTGTCAACTGTTTGTATGACAGGAATGTCAGTGGTTGTGTCAAATACTATGGCAAATTACAAAACCACTTTCTAATTTGCACTTTTTCATTAATTGTGTATTCCATTAGGATAGTTTGATGGTTCGGTAAAGTATTTGACATAACCTCTGACATTCCTGTCATATAATAAGTTGACAATAGTAAAATGGATACATTTAATTTTAATTCCCACCACCCTCTCCTATCAATAGGCTTTCGTAGTTCAAGTTGTTAGCCTGTATAAATTCTTTTACTTTGCATTTACATGTGTGACTTAAACAAAATAATACAATATTATTTAATTGACTACCAGATAACATAGAGAGAAAGATGAAAATTAAGCATGTTGAACCAGACGAAAAACATATGTTGTACAACAGTGTAAAGTAGAAAACCATACATAACATCAATTATGGATTTTTGTGTTACTTGTATTTGCCCAGTTATTACAAATACTATAATAGTTTCTTTAACGAAACTATGCCCTATTTGTGTCACGTTTTAAACCATCACTGATCAAACATTTACAATTACACGACCTATCGTGGAATATTAATATACTGCAAACACGTTTATCAATTCCAGATAACAATTTGCCTGTTTATGCACGTATTTTTGTACAGTTGAAATTCATGCGAATATTAATAGGTAATTGTTGCCTATGCGTGTCTCCACTAATTGAGTAACTTTGCGTAGATATATTATTTCCATTGTTACTTGTACTGTGTACTATTCTTTTATTACGTAATCTTTAAGGAATATCACCTAAAAATTAACAATAGGACCAATAGTATAAAGTTAGACAAATACATTGTGTAGTTAAATGAATGAAATCGATGCTACTTAATATGCTCTTGACTTTATTTGTTTAATAATTAGTTTTTGTTATAAAACAAGTTACAACTTTTATCAAATTTTTGTTTCTATTGTTGCACTTACATTTACTTTTAAAGGATATCCTTAATATCTAACAACACCAATAATGTTAATTTAGAATGAATTACATATCAAAGTATTTAAGTTACAAATTCATTTTGCACATAATTATTACTAAAAAAGACAATTATTATAGTTTATAAGGTATTAAATTTCATTGTATTCAATTTCCTTTACGATTTGCTATTTAGCACATAATTTGTATTATTGCAAAACAGTACCTATTATATACTTCGCGACGATTGATTAATCTTACTGAAAACAACTTTGAATTTGCGTATTATTAGAATTCATTTATCGATCGTAACTATTTATTGTGTATTCTTTAAAATGGGGTTTTCCAAAATATGCAATAACAGACATGGTACATAAATAACCGTACTAGCCAAATTTATTTATAATGGACCATACAATTACATCCATGTAACCACAAATAATTCAATTCGCTATAAGCAATCCATCTGCTTTCTAGAACTGACTGAAACTGAAACAAAAAATTTATATGTACTTCATTACATATACAAATTAATAGAAACCTTTTCGAATTGAATTTGGTAACAAAGATAGCAAAGCGAAAATACTTTCATTATTGCCTTAAATACCTCTTACTTGCATTTTATGTTTTGTATCCAATTTAATATGTACAGTTAGAAAAGTTGATATCAGACCTTACGGCTCGATAATCGAGCGATAAGACGGCCTAGGGGTAACACTGAGAGATTACATTGATTAACAGTGCATTTGGTATGTGCTAGTGTTTGCCAATATTTACAGATTACTACACTGAATTTCATTTGATTCTATCACATACAGGTTATCTACAATTTAGTAAAAAATTATTACCAAGAAGCCTTTGACACAGTATCGCATAAATTTCTGCTTCGAAAATTATACTATTACGGAGTAAGGAGGACGGCACACAGACTCTTAACATTGTACCTTACAGAAAGGAAACAAGTAGTGGAGTGGAATAATGCAGCTTTAAATATACAGTTAATAACTAGTGGAGTCCCACAGGGATCAATCCTCGCCACAATACTATAATAATAATAATAATAATAAATGCCTTTGTTGTTCATACTTACAAGTTTTTAGAGTCCTAACTACTAATTAAACAAAAATTATACTTATAATACTAACAAGAAACAAAAAAAGGAAGGTACACATAATATCAACCGATACTAAGAAAAAGCAGTATGCGTAATCAGAGGGCGAGGTCCAGTTATATGATGCACATGTGAACTGTTCTTACTTAACCCTGAAGTCCTAATTGAGAGTAGGAAAAGAACAAAAAGTAGGAAGTAACATAGCCAGTTTGAATTCTATACCTATAAAGCAAGACCAAATACAAAAACAAAACAAAAGAACGCATAGATATCAATACTCTGCAAAAGAAGGGCGCCCAAAAAAAAACAACAACATTATAATATTCATCCACGATCTCCCTGCAAACACGACTAGCAGCAAAATGTGTCTGTATGCTGACGATACCTCCTTTGTGATAAGGAGTGACAGTCCCCATTTAAAAGAACAAACTCGGGAAAAGTGTTGTTGGTTATCAAAACCTGGTGCGATGCTAATAAACTAAAAATTAATAAAGAGAAAACCGAGGTACTTACCTTTTCGGCAGCCACTTGGAATCACGTGGTAAAGTTTCTGGGGGTCGCGGTCGACGGTGTGTTCAGTTGGTAAGCGCATGTGACATCGATTCCTTCAATACTAGGCACAGCGATTTTCACAATAAGAAAAATAAAACAAGTCATCTCTCATGGGGCCGGAAAATTAGCATATTATTCCAACTTTCATAGGCTGGCTTCATATGCTATTATTATCTGGGATTCATCGCCAGAAATACAAAAGGTGCTGATTTTGCAAAAACGCGATATTAGAGCATTGTGTGGATTACGGTTTGATAGTTGTCGCGAAATATTTAAGAAAGAAAAAATCATGACCATAATAGATGTGTATGTATGGTGCTGCATAAAATATATACATAGAAATAAAACAAAGTTAAAAAAGCATTCTGATTTTCATGAATATAGCACACGAAATAGAAAAGATACCACTAAATCTTTTGAAACGTACACAGCAGTCGGTGACGGTGAGCTTTAGCAAATATGCAAAAAATATGTTCCTTAACAATGTCTTTTATAATGTTAATGAGTACTTGACACACAGTTTTGAACTATAGTGTCAAGTAGTCTCAATAAATTTAGTTCTTATATATGTGCATATTTAATGACATGTTACGATAACGTAATGAATAAATATACTACTATTACTACATATATGCGCAAATCTGTCCATAATTTTTCAGCCACGAAAGTAAATTTATGTAGTATCTTTTATAAATTCTTTGGTATATTGCAATTATATTTCCGATTTAATATGTTCCTTCGGGGCTCTCTTTTCTATGTTCCCAATGACATATTGTTTATAGACTAAGATAGGACTACTATGAAAATTTCCACAGTCCGAATCTCTATTATGATGGCTTTCGAGGTTTGACCGCGTTATAGTAGTTTAGATACAATACAAAAATAAATGAAATAAACCCAGTGTGTTTTGCTCTTAAAGAATCCCCTTACACTGTGACTTAGATAACTTTTGTATTGTACGTGTATTACACTCCTATGACATGGTCAAAATCCGAATAAATCATCATTTACATTTTCAATAATGTTTTCTTTTGCTTGTTTCTACGTTCCTGTTTAAAAAATATGGAAACCTATAGGATATAATTTGTAGTAATAACGAATAACATAAAATATAAATATAAAGAAAATCAGAATGTGAAAGTAATTATGAATTTGCAATACTTAAGTAATGCGGACCACCAACCGTCACTATATTCCTCTTTAAATGTATCGACCCCTTACTATGCTATACCTAATCCTACGTTTGTCCAAAATATGTACTGCACATAATTAGGACTCACTGTTAGGATATAGTTAGACTCTGTATAATGTCTGATATGTAAGACAGTCAATCGCCGACAATAGCACGAGGGAATGGGTGCTATAAAATCGAACATTGTTGCATGGTAAGTAAAGATAATATGGCAATGAAAAAGTAGCGAACCATTCATTCCATTTAAATTTGAATTAACGTGTATATGCAATTTTTACTCTTTTTTTTCTTTTATTTTAGGTACTTATTGTGTTGCACAAGTACCTACCATATTATGACTTCAATAATTATTTCAATCACGTACCACCACGTTTAATAATTATACCAACCATGTACTGCGTTAGACACAATAACATGCATTTGCTTGTATTAGTTGTCGACGGTTGATAATACATGTACGGTCGACTTTGAGTGCTAGGCAATAATCCGGTACTGTAGCGAAGAGACGATTACCCATCTGTAGATATAATTAACATTACAATAGAGTGATGTAATATAACAGTGCCTTAAATGCTTGGCACACAAATCTATATGCAGCAACTTCTATAGTGATAGTCACGTCAAGTAATATAGTACAGCTTGTGAAGTTGCTACAGTTGCGCACACCATCAGAAAAAGTGGAATACGTAAATAGGCAGTACAAGATTAGAACTACTTACAGTAAACGTAAAAAAAAACTTAAGAGCCATGCAAAAAGAACGGCAGGGAACCATTAATATCTATTTAGAAATACAACCAGATGAAACCAATTTTGGTTAATCAGACAAGAAGCGAAATTGTGTTGACTTGGCTGGAATCGCCAATAAAATTCCCTGATGTATCCCATATCGTTTTATTTAAAATTTGAGAACGTAAACTAGATTTAATAATAATAATAATAATAGGTATAAACATGTATCAACGATTTTCCTATTTATTGCGGCAACAGAGATAATCCAGAACACACAATTATGGTATGCGACAGATGGAATATTAAAAGAATTAAATTAATAGTAGCTATCAGTGATAAACTCAATTACACACATCAAATAAATAAAAATATTTTTAAAAAGTCGTAATACAATGCGACTATAAATGATTGTAAATTTTCGACTTAAGTTGGCAACACTTCTGTAATTTTATGTTAGCACGCCTGATTTTTAAATTTAAATTTGTCATATTTGTCAAAGCAAAAATCATACGAATAAAACCACTCAATTTCATTTTAAGAATGGTATTTATTATTGAGCAAAACACATTTATTGTAATGGCTTATTTTCGAAGCGGCTTACAAAATGATGACGGTAATTGGATATATTCGCTGCAATCAACTTTTGAGCAATTTGTTGCAATGTATCCAGAGGACCAAGTTGATTACCATAGCTTTACTATGCACACTACAAGAATTGTTGAAAGGTTTTTAAACACCGGTAATGTGGCTAAAGGTAAATCTACTGGCCGACCCACTGTTGCTACACCTGATGTTTTGAATAATGTTAATGAACGTGTTGCAGAAAATCCTCGTATTTCAGTATGTCGTTTATCTCAACAAATAAGTAAAGTCCCATTATCAATTATGATTATTTCCTTATAACCTTTTTTACGTCCTTTCCAGAACTCTCCTATGAATCCACTCGTAAGATCCTAAAAAAGCATTTACATCCGTATAAATTTACAATTGTTCGGCAACCTCATCCTCCTGATTTCGTATTACGAACATAGTTTTGTTACTGGTATAATAACAATCTGAGGCTTGGTTTCATCTGTCTGGTTATGTTAATTCCCAGAACTTCAGAACTTGGTCGACAGAGAATCCGCAGAACTTAGTCCAAGTGCCATTGCATCTAGTTAAAATCGGTGTTTGGGTGGCAATGTCACGACAAAGAATTATTGGTCCGATATTCTTTCAAGAAACGATTAATGCTCAACGCTACCAAACCATTATTTTGGAATCATTTATAAATCAGTTGGATGACATAGAGTTAACGAGTGGTTATTTTCAGCAAGATTCAGCTACAGCAGACACTGCACAAATAACAATTAATTATTTACACCAATTCTTCCCAGACCGTTTGATTAGTGTAGGTTTGTGGTCAAGTAGATCTCCCGATTTGACGCCGCTAGATTTCTTTTTGTTCCCTTATTTGAAAAACACAATATACCGGAATCAAATACAGAATTTACAACAGTTACGGAACGCTATTGAGGAGGCAATAGCAAATATAGGACCTGAAATGTTAACTAATGTATTTAACAATTTATCACGACGAGTACAGTGTTGTTTAGCAGTGGAAGGTCGATACTTTGAGCATATTCTTTGAATAATTTTTGTTTAGTCGTTTAAAATATGCGTTCAAAAAACTCGTTTTCTATAAATCTTCCTTCTGGTATCAGTAAACAAACATGCATAACGCATCCATATGATACAAATGACATAACCTACAAAGTTGTACCTATATACGAATAACCAGGCAAGCCAATTTTTCAGTGTTGCCAAAGTAAATATTTGTTACAAACATTTATAGTCACTTGGTACAATGCGAGCGTTCTCAAGTAAAGTGTAGTGGTAACTTAAAAATCCCTGATATGCTTGATTTTTACACTCTATAGTTAACAACATTGAACAAATATGTGCTTTCTGTTGTTTAGTTGTTTTCATTTTTTGTCATTTTGTTGGTATTTCTTTATTGTATTTATTACTGCCTATAACATATATTGCTATTTACTTGTGGTTTTCGTCGGGTTTCGGGCATATTTGTGGATTATTGAAGCAGTATACATATCCTTTATAGAATCTGTCAAAGTAATGCATGTGCAAGTTAGTTCGCGATATCATTGCTGCCAATTACTCAGTGTTCCCAATTGAAGATTTTAGATGACTCACCCTTTACTTGACTTTGTTCATTTTGTATTATAACAGTCTATGTAAATGAAAATAAAATTTTCAGTTAAATCTATTTTCATGATTACCACGACCTAAATGTTCTTCTATAACTACACATTTGAGTGCATAGAAAGCAAATGTAGTGCTAGTGCAACGCACTAGTTTGTTTAATTTATTGAAACTAACAATAAGTTAAACAGGTATTGCACGGAAAGCCTAAGGACGTATATCTTTGTTGTAAAAGTTACTTTTTAATTCATCTTACCGTACTTAACTTTAAATTAAAAATGAAAGAAATTGGAAGAACTGCAATACATATGCCATCGAACTGAGAAATTGTGCCCGTAAATACCCGAAAGCGTCGGCTAATTGTATAAATCTGTTGTAATTAGTATTATTGTCGTAGTTATCCACTTCAGTTACTCTAAATAAATCTATGATGTTTTGGAAAATTGTTCCCATTATTTAGGAAGTTCATTTAAATTAAAACAAATCGTGAATGTCGAACATTCCCTAGATAAAGCAATTACATGTTTTAATACTACTAATTTAAAGTTTTCCGATTTAATTGCAATTGATAAGTTGTGCATATCTATTTTTCCGAGATGTACAAATGTTTCAAAATAACTAAATACAATTTTGTTTTAAAATAAGACACGAACTTTTCACGAGGTTTTCAAAACAAATTAAACGTTAAAATCAATTAATAATGGAATGATTTGGAAATGAAACAAACAAATTATAATTTATAACGACATCTACTGGCAATATATTCCTCAAACGATTACAAAGTAAACAAGTCTATGTATAATTAAAGCGATTATTCGCAGTACACTAAATTACAAGATTTGAAGCAATTACATAAAATATGCAATAAATTTATATTTTAATTCTAGCATTAAACTCATCTACTAGAGACGAGGCGTGTTTTAGGCGCCTGTAATACTTTCCTTGAAACAATTAGATATTTTACCAAACATCTGGTCGCATGCTTATTTAAATACATAATGAGTTAGTTCAGTTTCTGAATCATGTCAAATTGAATTGAATGAAGTTGTATGATGATGGTCAGATATTTAAATTAAACTCTGCAATGAGTCAATCTAAAACCACGAAATCAATTCCGATGAAATATGTAAATCCAAGAGAAAGTCTTATTATTGATAGCGATATAATAAACGATATTGATTAACAACGTGGTAACTGTTGTTGGTAAAACATACAAATATTTGTAAAATATATGTATTATATGAAAAATCGTAATCGCAACTTGATACTTTTGATATGATTGACTTCGTATATGTATTGAAATACATTTTGTAATTTGTTAGAGTATTAATTGATCTTCTACTAGCGAATTACAAGAGCGAAATAGTTACGTAAAATAAATTGATAAACTGATATATTAAAAACACCTTTTATTTGTAATTCGTACCTCACTCACAAATAAGCGATGCTATATAATATTTCTAACTTAACCTAAAGCTGGCCATCCACTAAACCGATTGCTGTCTTTCACTTAAATGACAAGTCATTCACAGATCTCACTAATCCATTATATCTCGCACGACCACATCAAATATCGATTTAAAGCAGACCATAATCATTCACATTTAATTGAAAAGTCGAAATGTCTCGAAGGACAAGCAGAATAGCTCGGTAGTTGGTCCTGCATTGAATATACATACAGGGTTGGACATTAGTGCGGGGAAGTCCAATTATTCCTGTATTATAAGAGAAATGAGAAAAAGATTCAGAAAAAGGTTGAAGCGCATAGGGGGCTATAACCTAAAAGTATTTTTAACTATACAGGGTGTCAAATAAAGATAGGGTAAACTAAACTTACTTTATTTTAAATGGAACACCCTGTATATTTTTACTGTTTACGATTTTTCTAGATCTTAGATTTCACACAGGTCAATCATAGTCACACAGGTCAATCATAGCTAGTACATACTATTTTTTTCGCTCAACTTTGTGTCAAATAATGATAATTTTAACGATTTAGATATTGAATTGTATCTTCACAATTAAGCAGCAGTTTTCGTCTAATATTGCCATTCAACTAATTAAAATCAAACCGGTTTTTACTTAAAATCATGTTTTCGACTTATAGAAACGCAAATAACTCAAAAACTAACACATTTAACTGTAGGGAATGTTTAATAAATAATAACGTTCGTGAAGAGAGGAGTTTACTGCAATAATAAAATACAGGGTGTTCCATATGAAATAGGTGAGAAAATAAACATTTCAAGTTATGACTCGCTCTGTATATAAATATTGAATACGCCGATAAATAAATAATTTCTGATGAAAAGAGATCACATTAGAAATGTTTCTAGCGCAAATGAATTATTGTATGTGGAAGCCGCTGTACGATAGGAGGCGCCAATTTTAAATTCTTACAAAACTTCCCATATCTTCTAAAGTAAACTGAATTACATAGCAAAACCCTATATTATAATAAAGGTAAGACCTAGAAAAATCGTAAACAGTACAAATATGCAGGGTGTTTCATTTAAAAAAAAGTAAGTGTAGTTAAAAATATGTTTAGGTTATAGCCGCCTATGCGCTTCAACTTTTAACTTAATAACATTTTCTCATTTCTCTTGTAATACAGAAGTAATTGGACGTACTCGCACTAATGCCCCAACCTATGGGTACATATCGGACAACGATCTTGTATATTTGGAGTAAACATAAAATTATAGTTAGGTCATAAAAATAAACTATAACAATAATTTATATTAAGACTTGATTACTAGACTCGCCAAAGAAGGGAAAGTTTCAGTGCAGTACGGAGAGTAAGTGTTAAATGCGTGGCACGGAAACTCGAGCGTCCTTATCAAAGCACACTTGTTCAGTATTATTCCACTGGTCGTTGAGAGTGCTTATCAATACACAGATACTTAGAAAATGTCGCAGTTAGATACATTTCGGAAACGGCTTATTTCGAATAAACTAGAACACGTAATAGTGAGTATGCCCGATTTAGAATACGAATGTGATAGAATTAAATGTGTGAAATGCCGCAACTATGACGTGTACCAGCAGTTGGAATTGTGAACGCCAGCTAAAAAGTATACAACACTGTTTTACAATTCGTGGCAAACGATACAGCGAACAATTAACATTTCATATAGTTGTTTGTTTTATGCTATGTAATCTACCGTTCACTTTACTAGACCAAGAAACTCTTCCTGGAGCAAGTTATACATTACCAAGTCGGACATCGAAATAAGAAGAAACTTTATGCCATCTCATATCATTATTTTTTGTGTAAACATTCATGCGTCCGCATCGTCTATACTCACTAATGAAAGTCACGAACATAAATGATACGAGTGCGTAAACGTTACTGAACGCTCGCTTTGATGTGGCTGCTCAGCCCCTTGACTTTGTTCTCCGCATTGCACTGAAACTTGCTCCTCTTTGCCGAGTCTATTGAGAAACTTTCCGTTAATATAATATTCTCAATATAAAGAGAAAATATATTAACCTCAAAGATTTAACCTATTAGTAGCTAATGAGTTTGTAGCTGACGTGAATAATAATTATAATAAAAAATCCTCACTAAGATCCGTACGGAACCTGCACGATAACGATCGTGAATCACTTAACCACTTTCTTGGCGCTATCTAACACTCGTATTTACATATGTGTGTGGAAGATAAAATCTACATTAATCTAGCGGGGTTTATTACATAATATTCATGTTATGTAAAGAGAAGTGCGAATTTGAACATTTGTCAAACTGCGCTATTTTGAATTAATATATGATTTAGTAGTCCTTACTTTGAAAGGTTTTCATTAATCCAGGAATTGCAGACGAAACGATCGGTTGTACGACCTGTCGTACTGCAAGTTGAAATTAAAAAGGTAAAGACAGGTCAGTCGCTGTTTTTCCTCCGCACGTAGACCGTGGAACCAACTACGATATTACAACAGCTTGTACAAACAATCGTTTCATCTGTAGGCTGCTTTAAACCGTCAAACCAACTACGGTTGTACAACGGATTGTACAACCAATCGCACCATCTGTAGACTTAAGAGCTGCAGTAGTAACAGGCAATACGGATTAGGAAGCCACTACAAAAAAAACATCAGGAGTTATAAATCGAAAATCGGGTCGTTGCGTAATTAAATCAAACTTTCCAAACTGATTATAGCATAGCCTTGTACTTTAAAATATCTAGGCTCATCTCAACATAACTTTCAACTGTTCTTATTCTTGCAGTTTGCTCTGATTTCAAGACACATACTTTCAACAATTCTGCAACATTGGATCTTCCAGTACAACAGTACATTCTATTTTGAAAAAACATAAATTAAAACCATACAAACCTAAACTGATCCATCATTTGCTGGAAGACGATTATCCACGAAGAATGCAATTTTGTAATTTTTATTTAAATAAATTACGAGAAGATCCACTATTTTATTCTAAAATTCTCTGGTCGGATGAGTGTACCTTCACGAATAATGCCATATTTAATAGAAACAATCATAGGTATTGGAGCAATGACAATCCCAGATTTCTTATTGAAAATAATATCCAGAGAAGGTTCTCTTTAAATGTGTAGTGTGGAATTTTAGATTCTATATTAATTGGACCATATTTTATTGACGGTACCTAAATCAAGAAAGATATCATACATTACTCGAAGAAATAGTGGACAATCTATAAGAATTGCCCATTGCTCAATACGCACAAATTTACTTCCAACAAGATGGAGCTGCTCCACATAATGCTCTAATAAATTCACAATTTCTAAATAGACAGTTTGATCGAAGGTGGATAGGCACTTACGGACCACTTAGATGCCCCGCCCGATCACCAGACCTTTCTCCTTTAGACTTCCTTTTATGGAATGAAATAAGAGAAATTGTTTATGTAACACTACCCGAAAACGTAGATTACTTACGAAATAGAATAGTTAATGCGTTTAGCCAAATACTGCCCAACAACATATTAAATGCAGCTATTTCTGTAAGAAGGAGGTGCAGATTATGCATTGGTCAAAATGGTGCCCAATCCGAGCAGTATTTATAGGATAGTGTTTTGGATTTTTTGATTTGATTATTTTGTCTGATCTAAACAACAAAAGTGTTTATTTTATTGTCTGTATTTTTCATAATTGTGATTAAAAAAGACGCTGTGATTGTTTAATTGCGTACTCCAATTTATGACCTATTGTTAGTTTTGCCATATAAAAATTTGCAAAAACTTGTCTTTTCTTGCATTTTTCCTTATTTAAGTGTATGTTTTGAAAAAAAAGTTGAATTACGTTTCTCGCGAATTATATCTGATAAACAGATAATTTGCATTGCTGTTTGTAGTCTTTACGAAACCCTACAGTTTCATATATAGATCATTAAAATCAGATGATAATTGGATGGTAATTTTTGTGGAACACCTGGTATATAGTTTGTCAAAAATGTATAAGAACAGTGTGAACTACTATTGCATGTTGATAATTTAATTATTTTAACAAGAAATAGAATTGAAAGCACCGCTATTTATTTGGTCTGACTTTAGTCCTTGCATTTATATCATTGTTTCAAGTATGGGTTTATCGTTATTTATTTCTCTTTTTCTGGTTATTTTTTTTCTGATTATAGTTGACGTCGATAATATGAATTGCTATAGATATTCATGTAAGACGAAAATTAAGGCTAAGTATCTCAACCAAGTCAAACATTTACTGCTGAAAACAAACGAGCTATTTTTGGCTACAATTAAGAATAGTATAAATATCCGAAACTTGAATAGTGTTGAAAGAGTGCCAAATCTTAAATTGCTTTTACATTCGAACGCTAACATCGTTCTAATGAATTATAATTTATGTTAGTATTTGTCATAGAGTTTAGTAGTAAACACGTCACTTTTCAATTATTACATATTTTAATTGGGATAGTTCTGAGTTTGCGTAACTGTGATATGCTGGTGCATACTTTTCCTTACAAATTTGACTGATATTTAAGAAATTAAAGAAATCAATTACACCTTGAAAATATCTAGTATACAGATACAGAATACGTTAATTTAGTTATTTTATTTAAATTCCATTTACCTTATATCTTAATAACTGTGAACGTATACCAAGCTTTAATTTTATTTGAAACGAATGAGGATTCACACAAAATGAAACTAATATCGAGAAATGTTATTGTATGCACTGTTCCTTATATTGCAATTATATATAATTATGTTACGAAGTATAATAACTCGATGAAGACCAAATATGGTTTGTTAACACCGGCGAGAAATATTCACGCAAAAGAACACGCTCTCAAGACATCCGAAGTTATTGAAAGAGTCGGAAGCACATCTTCAGTATATTCGAAACCCTTTGGAAACTGTGTCGTTTGGATAGACGTATAAGGTTCAGCAGTATAGTATGTCCGCACACATTGATTTTTTCGACGTGTTGGTCCAAACAATTCTGGCCTCCTAACAGCCCAAATTTGAATGCATTGAATTATATCAAGAGCAGTGAAAAGGGTCACTAATAAGTTGCGACATATCAACACAGCACCATAGCGGGAGACTATTGAGATGAGCGGTCACTTCAAACTCAGAAAAGGAGCCGTCATTTCAGTAAATGGTGGTCCTATTGAATAATTCTGTTGTTTGTGATCTTACCAGTAATTTAGTACACAACTTTTTCGATTTTTGAATAAAATTTTAATCTCAAAAAACTGATTATGATTATGTTTTCCACAAGATGTCCGCGTAATGTCATCTGCTTTTCCTATAACAATCTTGCATTATTTTCGAGATAATAGAGATTATGGGATTATCTTTCTAATCATTAAGAGAAAGTAAGCTTTTCTTGAAAAATCCGCGTATTCTTAACTTTCTGCGTGGAATAAATATTTCTTCCGTAGTAGTTAACCAAGGACCACTACTTTTAACACACTACGGTGTATTATCAATAATATTAGGTATGTAAAGTTCATTACACTGAGGAATTGAAAAGAAACTTTCCTTTGTTCCTGAAACAAAAATATGTGATTTTATTAATATTTTCTTTTGAATTCAAATATGAGATTTTCCGTAAATAAATCCACATAGGAGTGCAGTGTACACCTTTAAGGATTACAATCAAATCTTTCGGAACATGTTATTAATATCACGGCAATTTTGCGCCTTAAATTTTCCAGAAAATTATGAAACACTTTTAAACGCTATAATAATCTATCAAATTTCTCGTTGTGCATTAATATTAGTATTTGTGGGACCACAAATATTCCTTCTTTAATTGCATCACTACTTTCAAAAGACTTCTATTTTAAATATATGAAACCAGGAGTCAATGCCTTTGACGAAACTCTTGATTAATTCTAGTTAAATATGTAGCGAAGTTAGATCCATATTTTTAAGAGTACACAATGCGACTTGTTTCAGATTTTTCTGTCTAGGACTCTGAATAAGAAGCTTTTAGGCCATTCTTTCTTAATATAGTGGTTCTGTCCTTGCTATCGCATTCACAGGTGAACTACACTAATTGATCACATCTTTGAGCAAATCTAAAAGCAGTACCATTTGAGTTAGCTTTTTTGATTCCATCCATGTAGGAGTTTTTATTTGGAAGTAGACAAATGGACGAAAAATTTATATGGAGTTAATTCTGGGCTTCTTGAGAATCCCGAGTATTCCTTGCATCAACTATCTTTCCTGATAAATATTTAAAGAACCCATTTCATGAAACATGTTGTTGAAATATTGGCGCACTATTTGGTGATAGTATGCGGTGTCACCTATACATATTGAATAATACATTGTCGAATACATTTTCTAATTTATTATCTAAAGAGGAGTGCATTGGGAATTCATTCTGGTTAATGTGTAGGAAGAACAAAGTTTTGATCTAGAATTCTCTCTGGTCACGAATCTGTATGATACAGTAACAACGGTACAATATCAGCATTCATTTAGCTTTAACGTTTTAGCCATAGAGATTCATAGCAAAATTCATTTAGAAATTTATAACGAAAATTTAACCAGCTTTCGCTATTTACAATTACATACTTAGAGCAGTTGCAAAATACCCGAATAATTTACCATAGGACGTTTTTGGAGACAGTTGGTATCACGTTGATGGCGCTGCAGCTCACTTATGCTTTTTTATAAGCAGCAAAATCGATTGTAACGGACCTAAGAAGTGGCCTCCAAAGTCGCCGAACTTAACTGTCTATTTAACATTCTTGTTTAAGATTTTATATGTATACGTATTCGTTCTCATTAGTTTATATCAATTTTTTAGATTTCTCTCATTTAAAAATGCAGTAATGTGCTGAACCTTGCATTTTAAAAATGATTTAAACGAATATCTGTATATATCGACATAGTGTGAAATATGCGGTTTATACGGAGATGAAGCGTCTTACAACATATTATGTGCCTTAATTCCTATACTAACCATGGTTATTACTTTTCTTGTAAAAGTAGTTACTCTAAATGTATTGAGAAGGATGAGATTCTTAGCTAGCATGCTATTGCATTGATTCTTGTTTGTTTAAAATCACAATTACAAACAATAATAGGAAATCGTAATGTATCAGGTCATCAAAAAAGTGTAAATATGCAACTGTTGAAAGCAATGTAATGGGTTTGTAATTCCAAAACATGAGATCTATTTTATTTATTTTTATAAGTTACACGACAACTGAAATTGACGTCAAGATTAATAATGCGGCATTTGTTGTGTGAATTAGCATACAAGTTAATAAACTGTGTGTGACAAAATGTATAATAACACATCGCATCAAAATTAAATTGAAACTTCACATTTTACCATTAAATATATTTATTTTGCAATTAGAGGAAGACTATAAACAGATAAAGAATTACACAAACATTTATAATATTAACGTTATTTTCGATTACTTTTAACATATGCATTAACATTATAAACTAGAGATTTTGCGTGAACACTTAAGCGTTAGCGCAAGCATACCGCCTTGAGATGAGTTACATAATAGTCAATTAAAGATATTCAGCGTAACTTTCGTATATAAAAATATTTCAAGCTGTTTCTAATACGTAGATCGTAACTTAAGAGCGCGACACACGGCAATTTTCATGAGCTTTGCAGACGCTTACTGCTCAACGGATTTTTCAGAAAATATTAGCCATAATTAATTATACTTTTCTGCAATCTCTTACATAAATATCAATATATGTTTCCAGTTAAGAGTTTTATGGGAAATAAAATTAGAAATATATGAACTAACGAGCTGAAAATGTGTAGCTTTAAAATGAAATCCCCCTTTTTTTTAATAACTTATCAAAAATGTTCTTAACCAGGAAGCTAGGATAGCCTTTCGTTTCTTCAGATTTTTTTTAATTTTTAAATTCAATTAATAAATAAAGAAGATATAATACTAGGCGTAAGTCATTACAATTAAAATTTTTCGCCTCGAAGGATGCTGCCACCTACCGTCTTTCGAGAATGCCTGCAATGAGAGAATCGCCCAACAAAACAGTGCCTATCTTCCGCTGAGTGTGTGTAGTGCGGGTAGTTCAGTGGCAATTCTACATTTTATGTTATGGATTACCGCAAAGGCATCGTCTACAACATATCCCGGGTGTTCCACAAAAATTTCCAAGGGCTGTAATGCCTTTATTTATCATCTGATTTTAATGATCTATATATGAAACTGTAGGGTTTCGTAAAGACTACAAACAGCAATGCAAATTATCTGTTTGTCAGATATAATTCGCGAGAAACGTAATTCAACTTTTTTTTTCAAATTGCACTATATATTTTTTTTTTTGATTTTTATAAAAGAACATTTTCTAACGATTCGAATAATGTAATGAAAACATACACTTAAATAAGTAATAGTGCAAGAAAATGACAAGTTTTGCAAATTTTTATATGGCAAAACTGACAGTAGTCATGAATTGGAGTACGCAATTAAACAATCACAGCGTCTTTTTTATTCATAATTATGAAAAATACAGACAATAAAATAAACACTTTTGTTGTTTACATTAGACAAAATAATCAAACGAAAAAATCCAAAACACCATCCTATAAATACTGCTCGAATTGGGTACCACTTTGACCAATGCATAATCTGCACCTCCTTCCTACAGAAACAGCTGCATTTAATATGTTGTTGGGCAGTATTTGCCGAAACGCATTAACTATTCTATTTCGTAAGTCATCTACATTTTCGGGTTGTGTTACATAAACAATTTCTCTTATTTCATTCCATAAAAAGAAGTGTAAAGGAGAAAGGTCTGGTGATCGGGCGGGCCATCTAATTGGTCCGTAAGTGCCTATATCTACCTTCGATCAAACTGTCTATTTAGAAATTGTGTATTTATTAGAGCATTATGTGGAGCAGCTCCATTTTATTGGAAGTAAATTTGTGCGTATTGAGCTATGGGCAATTCTTCTAGATTGTCCACTATTTCTTCGAGTAATGTATGATATCTTTTCTTGATTTAGGTTACCGTCAATAAAATATGCTCCAATTAATCTAGAACCTAAAATTCCACACCAAACATTTAAAGAGAACCTTCTCCGGATATTATTTTCAATAAGAAATCTAGGATTGTCATTGCTCCAATACCTATGATTGTTTCTATTAAATATGGCATTATTCGTGAAGGTACACTCATTCGACCAGAGAATTTTAGAATAAAATAGTGGATCTTCTCGTAATTTATTTAAATAAAAATTACAAAATTGCATTCTTCGTGGATAATCGTCTTCCAGCAAATGATGGCTCAGTTGATGTTTATACGGTTTTAATTTATGTTTTTTCAAAATAGAATGTACTGTTGTACTGGAAGATCCAATGTTGTAGGCAATCTCTCTAACGGACGTCTTAGGATTTTCCGCATCCATCAATAAAACGTTTAAAACTAAATTTTCATCTGTAGTTCGTAGGTACTTCTGTTTTTGGCTTTTTAAAAGATCTGTACATCCTCAAATTGGCTTCCAGTCGTACAAATTTCTTGTGATGTGGTGATTCCCTATCAGGGAATCGTTCCTGATAAATTCTAATAGCGTCATATGGTCTTTTCCCACATTCAAAATAAACTTCAAGCATTTGTTAAATATTCAAAATTCATATTTTCTATTAATATTAAAATAAATCGAAATTAAACTTATACAAACTTGTTTATTACAATGAACGGTGTTTTTGACACCTCACTCTCTGTCACTCACTGACACTCAAACTGACAGTGACAGTAGTTGAATAAAAAAGACGCTGTGATTGTTTAATTGCGTACTCCAATTCATGACCTACTGTTAGTTTTGGCATATAAAAATTTGCAAAAACTTGTCTTTTTCTTGCATTATTCCTTATTTAAGTGTATGTTTTCATGACATTATTAGAATCGTTAAAAAATGTTATTTTATAAAAATCAAAAAGAAAAATATAATGCAATTTGAAAAAAAAAATTGAATTACTTTTCTCGCGAATTATATCTGACAAAAAGATAATTTGCATTGCTGTTTGTAGTCTTTACGAAACCCTACAGTTTCAGATCATTAAAATCAGATGATAAATAAAGACATTACAGCCCTTGGAAATTTTTGTGGAACACCCGGGTATATGGAAATTTTAGTTATATAAACATACATCTAGTGTTTTGAAGGTATTATCAAGAAGATACAATATCTATATCATCTTTTAGAAGATTTTTTGGCAAAATACATTATATTTACAATATTAATATCCTTTAGAAAAGCGAGATACAAGAAATTCTGGTGAAAAGTCCACAACCAGGACTAGATCCGTATAACCAGGGGACATTTCATCGAGGGATCCTTTAGGAAGATTTAGTGTGCGCATCTTAGATTATAAGCGATCTACAATTAAAAAAAATAGGTATTTATAAGTAGCTATCGTAGGGAAACAGGTTAGTGAATAAGATAATTTTGTAAAAAATAGTAGAATACAGCAAATTTATTTACCGTATCAATTTTCTTTCATTTAAAAGAGTTTAACTATTTCATTGAGAGTAATCGCATGAAAGTAGAGTTGTTATTTGTATTCATAAGCATATATGTATTTGAATTGAACCCACGTAACACTACAGTACATAAGCAAAAAAAATAACTAAACTAGCTGGCCCAGCAGACGTTGTTTTGCTCTTCCCAGTGGGTGGCGCGATGAATTTGGTTTGGTTAAGGTCTCTGTATAAGAAAGTCTGGACAGAAGAGGTCGTTAGTGCGGTTGGAGGATAGACGACGGTCGCTAAAACTTATCAAGGGTGTAGAAGCGCGGAATATTACAGTGTCTTTGAATAAAGAAAAATGAACTACTTGATGTCTAACATGTAATGAAAATTCAAAATTAATGTCCATACCCTGAATTTGGAAAATGAAATCCTAGATTTAAAAATCAGAATTTACATTTTCAAAAGTAACTTCGAAAACTGTAGACTGAAGAGCGAGATCAAAATAAAATGAAAAAATGACATGTGGCCACCACACGACTTTCTTATACCAATTTTCAATTTCAATTTTTGTTTCAAACTTATACAATTTTACGAATTTTTTTATACAAAAATTATTCAGAAGCCTATTCTAAGTATTTCCATTCTCTTAATAAATCGCTATAGATTGCATACTTTGCAAGATATTCGAAAAAAGTGTTCTTTCCTAAGGGTAAAAATGTTTCATTGGCAGTATTATTATTGGTTATTGTAAAAAATAAAGTAACTAAACATTCATTTATTTACTATCTTTATTTTAATTTTCATTTTAAGGAAAAATATATTTAGCTGTTAGGATTACAGGATACATATTGTATACGTACCACGTTTACTAATAATTGACTGAAATCAGTACGTCTTCAATAATGTGTATTTGTAGGGCGTACGCGGCAGTATCTATCTAATTCATAAGTGTGCTAATATTTGGTCGAGTGGAAGACGCTAGACGACTGTTGATCAGGTTAAAAATTGCCTTCGGTATTCAATCAACGTACTCTCTTTGTTGCATTATATTTCGTATATACTTCGCACTCACCGATGTGTTATATTTTTGCACATCTAGACTGCAACGTTTACCATACCACACACTTACCCCCCGCGATTTTTAGAAGATTGTAGTGTCGCGCTCTTAACAGCTTTGTTCATTTGAATATTATGCAGTATAGATATACAGGCTAACAACTTGAACTACGAAAGCCTATTGATAGGAGAAGGTAGTGGGGGGGAAAATTTAATGTATCCATTTTAGTATTGTCAGCTGTTTGTATGGCAGGAATGTCAGTGGTTATGCCAAATACTATGACAAATTATAAAACCACTTTATAATTTGCACTTTTTCATTAATTGTGTATTCCATTAGGATAAAGTTTGATGGTTCGGTAAAATATTTGACATAACCACTGACATTTCTGTCATTTAAAAAGTTAACAATAGGAAAATTGGTACAATTTTAACTCCCACCACCCTCTCCTATCAATAGGCTTTCGTAGTTCAAGTTATAAAGTGGTTTTATAATTTGCCAAGTATTTGACATAACCACTGATATTCCTGTCATACAAACAGTTGACAATACTAAAATGGATACATTTAATTTTATTCCCCACTATCTTACCAGTTATGTTATATATTTTAAAGACGGTGAGGTTTTGGGATTTTCTCGGCTGCGGACTTGTGTGATGGTCCGATCGGCTTGTCTTCATTACGGCCTTTCAAACTTAAGGTAATTTATAACAACATCGAAACATTTGAACCCAATTCACTCGACTTGATAATCCCACTCTGGGCTGGTTTACTGTTTTTCGTTCGTTTGATATCCCATTTACATTTTTATTCGTCTTATGTAACCATTTTATCTTTAAATTTGATTAATTTTTAATCAAATTTATTCATTTTTCTCTAATGACGACATTCAGCAATGTACAAAAATAGTAAAAATTAACGGTAGGTTGAAGGGATTTGTCCAACCCTAGAAAAGAGAACGTAGGACCATAGTAGTAGTATATTTTAAAGTTGCAAGCAATTAATAAAATGTGTTGTTACACTTTTCAGTATATTATGCTACTCTAATTAAATCTGGTTACCTAAAGATCCATCAATACTTGCATAATGTACACATATTCTAGACGGATGTCGTACAAACACTTTTATATCAATTATATTCAATAAATTATAAAAGTAATGAAATGGTATTATAATTTGTATTTTTTCTACACCCGTCAATGCAAGCAAAAATTTTATTTTACGGGTGTAGGAACAAAATACAAATTAAATGTATACGTCAAGAACCAATTCTTTGTTTAAATGGAATTATAGTTTTCCTATCAACGATATATACCAACGTTTTCCTACGAGGTTGTAACAGCAGAGGTGGAAATCGATTTATTCTAATTAGCAATAATCTGAAACAGAAATCAGTTTTAATAATAATAACACTATTTGAAAGAGTATTCGCGCAATCTAAACAATTTATTGGCTTCCACATTATTAAGCTTCTAGAAATAAATAAAACCCCGACTTTAAGAAAAGCTTTGGTTGAATAGGTGAGATGGCCTCAAGGAGACACTACGATGTATAGCCACGATAGAATTTGGAGGAGTTGTAATGGCCATCGAGTAGTATACATATAATGGTGTCAAATATGTAACATTCGAATCCAGTGTAGCGATTTGCACTTGCAAATTGTACTAGTAATTTTCATAAGGAAAAATGTATAAAATTGGCGTTCGAAAATCTTCTACTCCAATGTAATAGTTTTCTATTAACTTGCTCTTAATAATGCTGCGGATATTGCTCAATAATTGTCAAAGTCAAAAGTGAGTAAACATTAAATTCATTGTAGCGATCATCACCAACGAATATAATACACAAGTACAATATATTAAAACAATTATACATATATACAGGGCGTTAGTGCGTCAAAGCTCAATATATCCATTAATATTAAAGATATCACAAAATGTTATATACAAAAATTATAGATAGTCTTAAATTACATATTTTTGTTTCATATTGCCAGGGTGAACCAAACATACATTTTCTTAAATGGGGCACACTATATGTATATTATATCAAATTTAGATTAAGCATATCTTCCTATAAGGTTTCATTGAGTTATACCGAGTATTTCAGAAGTTATGATCAATTTTGTCAGAAAATCATTGCGTGTTCGACGTCCTGTGTGTTCCACACGGAACAACTTGAAATTATTTTTGTATTGGAATGACTTTTTTATATTGTTACAGTTTCATAGCAACGTGATATTTTGCCAATATTGCGAAAACTGTGTACAGGGCGATTCAAAACGCAAATGCATTATTTTCTCATCTTATTTAAATGAAACACCCTGTGTTTTATATTACGAAAGGGAAGGACACTGTATGCACTTTCATTTTTATTAACCACTCTCTATATCTAAAGTCGTTAATTTTCTAAGATATTTAATATTTTCTGAATGAAAGGTGAGCGTTTTCAAAATAACTGTTAAGATATCAAATTAGCCATGAAAAAATGACAGTAAAAGGCCATTAAATAATATATTGAGATAAACTTATTAAATACAACACAACTACAAAATGTTAAACTTATACCGGTAATTAATATTTAATTATTCAAGCCAAATGTGTAACGGGATATAACGGATTTCACAATAAATGTTCAAAATGTCCACCAAAAAGATCAAACAAAGTTGTAACCAATCTTCCACTAATCGATTTGCATTTCTTAACAACAATTTGAACAAAAGATTATCATTACTTTACAACTGTAAACTTAACAATAAGCAAACGAAAAGCACTTGCACTTTCTGATACTTCTAAAAATACATACTATGCACGTAGGCAATGACTGAATATTGTGAAATAAATAATCAGATACAAGTTTTTCTAGTAGTGGTCAAATAAATAGTTTTTTTTGTGGTTATCTATTCATTGATGCATTCTACAAATATAAATCAAACGTTTTAGACTATGCTACAACGAAAAAAACGTAAATAATTAAAGCATGGTATTGTAAGTGTTATAGATAACTAAAAAAAAATTAGAATTTGTGAAAATAATGATTTGTTGTTAACTTCCGGAGACAAGTACATAAATCTGCTTTAGTATAAACTTCAGAAAAAAATTAATATTCACAATAATCTTCGTTCTCTTGCAATATCTTTAATAAGCTAGCTTCCCAACTGCCGAAGACATTTCGATTGTCAGATGTATCATAAAACTTAAATATACACCGATAACATATATGTGCAATGAAGGCTCTTTCTCGCAGTTAAAATGAACTTCTTAGTCGTCAATATACTGCCAATAAACATATTGAGCAAGCCATGCTACTGTACTTTTATAATTACCTGAACCATTAACAATCATATTTAAATGTTTTAGTATCTTGTGTAATAAGTTTTAATTATCATAATCACTAGTCACCAGTTTTACATATGAAGAAGTTTCAACCAAAATTCATAATTTAGTACCTATTTAAATATCAGAAAAACACACAAAACACAAATTATCTGTAATGGGTATTTTCAAAAATAAGAGTGTAAGTGATTCTAATTAAATCAGATTTTTCAGTTTAAGTGATTAATTATATTACTATTATAATTATATAAGGTATATTTTGGAATAAATTAGTGTTTAATTAATTGCTTGAAATATATGTGGGACTCAAAGAACCTTGCACCTGCATTGCATAAAGGTCTCGAAACGTCAAAAGCAATAAACCACGTTTGATTATCTACAAATACAAATTCTATATGCCTCTAATGGAATGTTTATTACCTTTACAATGTTCCCGTATTGGGTGTAACAGTGGACATGTACTGACTGTAAATGATCCGAAGAAGAATTTCGCATAACTACAGTTTACTAACAGACCTCAGAAATTACGTACGCTTGAAAATGCGTGGTCATATACAAATCTTTTCGGTTTAGCTTTGTTCATCTTGTTTGTTTGGAGGTTTCATTGCATAACGGTACGCATCTTAAAATATAAAACAAATACTAAAAAATTTGTTACAAAATAAGTTAATGTGTTCAGACCAACACAAGATACAACCACATCAGATATTTTCAAGTGTTTTCTGATGCCAGAAATGAAGTAAATATTCTACATGGCAAAAACTGGCTACTTTTTGAAAACCGTGTTATATGGTTGATTATACCCCTTTAGGTCAGAGACTATAAGGACTTGCCAACAATAGAATATTTAGTTACGCCATATGGACTCGAGAGTGCTCAAAATTTTAAACAAAGGCTTCGGGGTCGTATATTGTACATACGAGTAGGTATGTATATACTTACATATGCATTTGTCTGCACAGCCGCCTTTGCTACTGAAACGCCTGCCGCGATTAAATGTGATCTACATTTGACCTATATACATACATAGCTAATCTATTAATTCATGAAAGATCGTAATTTATAAAGAATAGTACAATAAAATGCAGAGATGAGATGAGATAACATGCAAATGATTCGATATCGTCTACACCTGATTTCGCACCGAGTTTGCAATTGAAAGTGTAATTATTTTTGGTATCTAGATTTTTAGTTTAGTACGATCGCAGTAATACTTGTAATACGATTTCAGAAAAAAACTTGGTCTGTAATTTGTAAACTTTACAAATTACATTTTTTCCATGTGTATATGCTTAATTAGATAAGAATAACAAATGTTTAACACGTATGTATGTAAATGACAATCGAAAAAATGCACTCGCGTTTAAAACTTCATTTTTAATTGGACTATTCAAACAAAGGTTTATATTCCGATGTTGAGATATGTATATGATAATTCATTCACTAATGATTTTATTAATTCTACTTCCGGCTTAATCGTAAGCAACCACATCTTCATGACAAGGTTTTTTTAATACAATAATAACTTAATCGTAATTTGACATTCGGAGCGCATTCGGATCGTGGAAAAATCCGACAGGACTCAGATGGCTATGCTCAAGATTCTGCCAAACCCTGAAAGACCCAGCAGCACAAAAAGGCAGATATTATATGGAGTTATCCAATCCCAGATCCTTTATGCAATACCAGCTTAGGGATCTGCTTTGGATATCAAAAAACATAGAGACGCTTTGGGAAAGCTACAATAAAGATCCCTGCTAAGAGTTATAAGCGGATATAGAACAGTGTCTGCTGAAGCGGCACAGGTGATAGCTGGTATACAACCGATTTCCCTGTTGGCAGGAAAACATAGAAGACTGTTCATTTTCAAGAGCAACAATCACTCAGTTCACAAAAAAAATAGAACGAGAAACAACCATTAAGAGGTGGCAAAGAAAGTTGAAGAGCCTAGAATCGACAACCAGCTGGACCAGAACATTAATTAAGCATAACAAACTACGCAGCTTCAGAAAGGTAGAGTTTTATGCGACGACGATCTATGTCAAGACTATGCACTAGAGGAGACGCCGGAGCATGTTATTTTTGAAGGTGGAAGGTGGGCTGTTAGAAGAAACGCCTTAGCAGAACGAATATATCGAGAAATAAATAAATGCAACATCATAGAAATTATGCTGGAGAGTGAAGGCAATTGGAAAGCTATCAGTAGCTCTATTAAAAGTATAATGTTAGGTAGAGAAAATCGCGAAAAAAGTAAATAAGAAGTTCGAGATCAGATAGACGCAACAGACAACGATGCTCACAAAGTTATGCCATCAGCAGTTCCGGGGCATGTCAGTTAAACAGTAGGTTTTTTTTTTCAGTAGAAATGCCCAGTATGGCGAGTCCTACACTATCGGCCTATAACACCCAGGACCAATGTCCATAAAGGATTTTCCCTCGTCACAAAAAAAACTAATAATAACTAAGAACGATATAACTTTATAAGTACACTGAACTATAGCGAGATTCAAATGTAAGTATTCTAGTTGCGTACGGATTTAATTGTCATGAAACTGCTGAACCACTAATCTAGTATCTCTGCTTCTATTTTACCGAAATATCGTTAGATACACAAAAATAAAACGCAATCGACCAATTTCAATAACCAAACTATAACTCATATTGAGGCGCGTAACTTGCTAAATAATATTTACATCCTGAATGCAACTATTAGCGCATTTTTCACTTGGTTAAATTCTAACACAATATTAGATAAATAAAAGTGTTTAAAACCCAACCAGAAAGAACAGAAACGCAACTGTTTTGGTTGAGATCACAATAGAAAAGAAATGGAAGAAAATCCAAAAACTATCTAACTTCATTAGAATCACATTAAAATTACCAGGAAACACTTACATCTGCATACATACAGATGCTGAAACACTTACAATGTGAGTTTCGTTGATTTACGTAGCAAGAAATCTTAATAGCAATGATCATTAAAATTGAATCTTCAGAAATTGCTAACTTGACATGATTAAGCTATTGAATAAAATTTTCACACAAAGTTAATATCTATAAAATCGAATAAAAACGAACCGGGAGATACATCATTAATGTAATAATTAATAAAATCTAGGACCACATTACTGTTATTGTTTCATGTTCATTATTGCAATAACTAGGGCGCCAAAAATATCTGATTAAATTGCTCGTTAATTTCAATTCTTACACTTACATTTGGATGTAAAATGGAGGATGAATGAACTATGGTAATTATATTTACTACAAAGAACCAAATAAGATCGCAAAAGATGCGTCTGTACCTGTAGAATTGTAATATTAAATATATTTTTTTCAACCGTATATACATACTTAATTAAACTTATTGGGACTGTCGGCATGTTCTATTAAAATTCAATTTTGCTTACTCTCAATATTTCATAATATATTTATTACATCTTCAGGAGAAAATTCTACAATATAAAAGTGTATTCTACAAGATAATTAACGAAAAGTTTACTGAGCTATAATTGGTCGAAATTTAAATATTTACCAAATACAGCAGAATACTCCGACGCAACTGTCAACTGCTAATATTTTTGCAGAATGCGCCCATTGGTGATACTATACAGCCATGTATAAATATGGCTTAATCTCGTAATGTCATTGCAAAACTTGATTGAATTAGTCACTGTGATATCAGTGATTCCAGTGTCAGAATTAACTTGATGACTGAAGTTATAATTGTGATCAATCAAGACCAATTTTATTGGGATTATCTACATACATACGTATATGATGTGTCATTTTTCTGTCGACGTAATCGATTATTCGATATTGTAAACAATATTACAATTTGTCTGCATTTATAAAATATAATAGTTTTTTGGCCAAATACCTTTACAACTTCTTTCTTCGCGGACGCTCGTTGACTCTGTTCCTTCCCGCCGAATGTCCGCTTCTTTTGGTGATTTGTCTTGGGGTTCGGGCGTGGTCCTTTCTTGCAATATCTGTTGAATATCAGTATTTTTATTTAATGGCTACGTGCTGGCCCTTCCCAGTAAACACGGCCTTACTATTATACTGACTATTTAAATACTTATAATAATTACAAGAACACTAACTGGGCCCTAACTTGACAAGCTTTAATATAAATTGCAACGCGGACTATACTCGTCGGCGTCCTGACAGGAAGTGTCTTAATTCGGAGTCGGGCTGATATTCCTACGCTGGTACAGTTTTACTAAAAGCCACCTGTACACTCGTTGTCGGTTAAAACCGTTACATTTTTTAACTATTACGAATACATAAGATTTTAACATAGGAAAGTTATATACAGTCACGGAATATATACAAACAGGTGCATTACATTAATTAAAATAAAATAACATTTCTTAATATGGATATAATAAGTACTCGTTTTCCTTATCACGTTAATATGTTTAATAAAATAAAATGATTGAAAATTTGCGTCCCGTTACATAAGCCAATAATTATATACATATAACTATTTTAGCACGTTTTACACATTTTGTTTTATGTTCATTGTAAAGATAATGTATACAAGTTGGTAGAAACTTAGCACACCGTTTGTGTTAAAATAAATGTTATTGTTAGAAATAATATCAGTTTGTTACCATAAATCATAATAGTTTGTCTACTTCTAACTATATGTATACTTTAGAATTACAGACAATTTACACAAATAAACATCCTTAAAGATCTCTTTCAAAGAAGCTATGTGATAAACTATTAATAGTAAGAAAAATATAATCCGAAGCTCGAACTTTTAAATGCTAATTACATAAGGGTATAGAATGACAATTATAGCAAATGTTTAAAATTATTAAATGATAATAACTGCAACAATGCAAAATATATTTCCCAGATAGTGTTGAATAAAGGTTTTCAACATGTAAAATGTCTATACATCAGCAAAATGTTTCAAGTAAAAAGTTCTTTTAACTAGTCTACTTTGTACGTCGTCTTCAAAACTAAATATTCGTATGTAGTGTCAATTCAATCAACGATTAGTACCGCATTGGTTCGTTAATGTAAAGATATAGATATAGATCCTGTCACTGGGTAGTATTTCCATGTAAACCTTAAGAGTTATGATATGTTCAAATGCTCTCTTGTAGTAATTGCAATATTTATATAATGCTATACACTTATTGCCTATTTTAACGTATAGGTTACTACAGATTTGTTTGATTTTTGTAAAAGGATTACATAATCCGCTTCTGATATCTGCTGTATTCTTTTGTACACAGAGTGAGATTTATATATACTCACAAGAAATAATATTGGTATATCAAATAAATGTCACTATGCAAAAGAACACACACAGTTATGACATTGCACGACTTCAATAGATACAGAGTACGGTACTGTAGAAATGTTCTGCAACAGTGATACTTGGAGAGTTGCTTCTCCTTCTTTCTTCTCCAGGTAATATCCACTATCGTTAAGATTACCCACATGTATTTACGTTTCGATATTGGAACTCATATTCGTATAACATTATATACTAGGTATTGGCGATAACATATCACAGCGTCATCTATTCGCATGTGTTCAATTGTCTCTATCGGCCCGTAGTAGCATTTTTTAGTATAAATTTCTAAACATGTAGTTTTATTTAGACTGTCTTCGTGCAGAGTGTACAGTACCACATAATTGTAATCAAGAGGATAACTGTAACCATGACGCGCTTATTATTTCACACAATTCTGTTTGGAGTCTGCTGATTTATAGACCTAACTTAGAATATTTCTAAGTTTTTCTCTTACATTTGTACACATCCAATATTTAAATTTTCTTGTGAATTTGCATCCACCTACATTTTACTAGGCGACTAATAAATGTTTTTCTAATATTTAACATAGCATAGTTTATATGCCATGAAGGATAATTTCAATACTTCGTGTTCGTCTACAGTATTGATGCACACCATAAGTAACTAGCAGTCAGATGGTTTTTCCTATTTCTGACAGAAACTTTATTATGCAACATATTACTGTTTTGTAAATATTGAGTACAGAATACTCTGATAAATAGTAAAAAAAGTGCATCGTTGTATAAAATTACTATACTTACGTGCAAGATAATTTTTGCAGAAAAACGTATCCTACTTTATTCCATACATTACAATTCCACTGTATATAAAATGGTATATCATTAAGTTAAAATTAAATGTATTAAGAAACGGTTGAGACACTACAACTCTTTCTAATTAAATTTCGCACTAACAAATATTTGTTTTTGTTGTAGATAATACTACCACCATTTAGACAACTCGCACATGATATTCAGTCTGGACCAATAGAAATCCTAAATATAACTAAATTAAGCATCACAGAATTCTATTACGATGGGAAAGGGCCGGATGCATACTTTTGGGTTGGGAAAGGTGTACCATCGCCAAACGGTACTAAAGTACCAGACGAACATGGTTCCACAGCACCACTTACCATGTATACCGGGAAAAACATCACAATCCAGCTGCCAAATTCTTTGACAATCAACGATATAGATTATTTGGCTGTATGGTGTGTCAAATATAATCATAACTTCGGTCATATTTTTATGAAGGAACGATATATCAGGAAAGAAAATTCTGCGATGGTAAGTTACTCATAAATTATATAATATGTACTTGTAATAAAACTACATATAAACAGGCTTGTATAAGTACACGAAACCAGAGGTGATAGGTGTCTTTGTTGTTATTATCAGCAATATGAAACAAAACAAATTCGGATATAATTCATAATAAAAACAAAAAAAAATAAAAATTCGTTTCTGTATGTTATTCAATTCAAATTATTTAAATTAAAATTTCGCAAATCGATTAAGTTTAAAAAAGAAATGGTCAAAACAGGCGTACTTGCGAGAAAATGGGGGCAGCTCTCAACGGCAAAAAACTCAGTGGCTGTAGCACAAAACTTTGGCGTACTGCAAAATCCGCTATCGTACGTACTTTCGCATATATTGGGTATGGACATGCCAAATTCAAACATTTTTTGCAGGAAAACGGGGGCAGTACAAAATTCGCTCTCAACGGTACAAAACACTGTGGCTGTAGCACAAAACGTTGGCCTATAAACAAATCCGTTTTCGGTTGTTACTTGGGATATGGAAAATTCCCATAGATATAGTATTTTAGAAAAAAAATTAAATATCTCGAAAACGGAAGCAGCACAAAACTTGCGGTTTGCAGTACAAAACACTACGTACCTAGAGCAACATTTTGTCGCTAGCAGATTTTGGTTTTATTGGTAGGGGTGCTGGCATGTCAACGGCAGCCCCAAAAATAAATGCAAATATCTTGAGAACGGAAGCAGCACAGAACTTCCAGTTTGCGGCACAAAACTGGCACAAAACTTTGTGCTATATGAAATTTTAATTTGTCATTGTGGGAGTGCCGTTAACATTCACACGCCCGAATTCTGGTAACAATTAGTATTTAATTGGTTGCATAGGCATCGGTATGATTTATTATTGATATAATAATTTTAATCATTTTTTTATAGACAACTATCTAACATAATATATGTGTTTGATTTTAAAGACCAATTCAATGCAGTTAAAGTCTTACGATCGATTGTGAGTAGAAAATTTTAAACAAGCAATTTTTGTTTACGATAATGTTTATTAATAACAATTGATAAACAAAAAATAATATAAAAAAAAAATAAAAATATACTGTGCAAGAATAACTATTTTCAAGTACAGACCATACAAAAATATACAAAATAAAGTTCGAAACGCGACACTTTTCCTAGACATATTTTCAGCTGAACGAAGATTATGCTCCTATAGCAACCTTTTATTATTTAAAACTGTACCAGTCATTTCACTGTTTTCGATTAGGTTCTTGATGATATCTCTCAAATATGAACCGTCCAACTTAAAGTTTCTAGAAATAAATCATAATACCATTTATGTCTTATTTACTTATTTGTCCTTTTTTTCAGTATCTACCATTCATTGTTGAACCATTCACGAGTTCTGCTGTGAAATCCGATAATATTATAGTAGATGCAGTGGCAGAAAAAGTAAGAATTACGATATCTAGTATACACTATAATCAAACGGGTAACAACGTACACTTCAGAGTGGGAAGTGGAAATCCATGTTCAAATGATAGTATTATTCCCGACGAAAACGGAACTGTTCAAAATCTACACACGTATGAGGGACAAAATATTGTTTTAGAAGTGCCAGAAAGTATTAATTTAAGTAAAGTCGATTACTTAACGGTTTGGAATGATGATGGGAAAGAGAATAATTTAGGTATTGTTTATTTCAACCGTACATTAATTCAACAACAGGTAACAAACATTCCTGCTTAGGGTAGCCCAGAAACTTAATCCTGACAAAAATATTTTAGGATATAGATATTACAGGATTTCAATTGACTAAATTTTCAAACAGTACGTATCATTTATACTCGGGGCCAGTACTGCTAATAAACGAAAGAACATTTTACATTCCAAATTTCCATCATAAATCCAGTCAGACACAGTTTCGTGTATCTTTTCCAAATGGTAAAAGTGAACAAGTTCCTGATGAAACGGACACTTATTCCGATCTTAAGTCTTACAATGGAGAAAGTATTTACATAAGGCTACCAACGAACATTAGAGCTACAGAAATTGATAAATTCGGAGTTTGGCATTCTACAAAAGGCTTCCTATCATATGTGGTTATAAACTCAACGGTAATGATTCCTGAATATAGACCGTATCCTGACGTAACGGTAAGTAGAATTATTTTAAATACAATAACTTTGAAATATGTTAATGGCTATTTTGTAAGATACGACGAGAGCATTTTATATCTCTCTATTTGCATATGCGTTATATGCATTTATATTGTTATTTCCATTTATTTTATCAGAAAATAGAATTCACTTTCTAATAGGAATAATCGTCGTAGCACATGTGTTCCAAAAGCTATTTCCTGTGCACATAGTACAGTACTAAATACATAAGTTGTGTGCTGTAACTTACAAATACCAAACATTTTCTTTATTAGTTTATTTATTTATTTATCATCACACACTTAAACTATTATGTAATAACTTACGAACTAAGTCATTATAATACAAAACCTTTGGAACAGAAATACATACATGTTATCTCCAACAAAACTTTGTGTTTGAAAAGTGAATACTTTCATTGCTGTATAATGGATTTGGTTTGCAAGACTTTGTATCATCAAAAGTAAAAGAATAGAATTTTACCACAAATTCTAATTCGATATATTTGCAAATGTGATAGGTCAAGAACTAAGACTAAATTTAACCCTTGCATCTAGCTTATAAAACTCAATGCTTTGTAAGATAATTCAAGTTTTGTGTTTTTAACCAAAGAGTAAATTCTAATGTCTTTAAAGTTAATTTTCGAAAAATCTGTGACATCTTTTCTATATGTTACTTACTCTACACTCAAGCTGGTATACCGACGACTCTAAAACGGACCACGGCGTAGGAGCTGGGCCGAACCAGGAAAAAGCGTCGCTATTTACTCTGACAGCCAAGCACTTAAAGCGATTAGTTCCGCAGGTGCTGACTCAAAGCTGGTTTGGGACTGCGTAAGAACCCTAAATGAGGCGGGCACCCTAAGGAAAATTACTTTGGCCTGGGTCCCCAGCCACATGGGAGTGAAGGGAAACGAGGCGGCCGATGAGCTGGCCAGACGAGGCTCGTCAAGGCCTTTCATAGGAGCGGCCCCTTCCTTCGGCACTACCAAATCACAAATTAAAAGGTCCATCTACGAATGGTCACAAAACAAGTCGAAGGAATGGTGGGAAAGATCGCCAGGACAAAGACAAGCTAAGGAGTTCCTAAGAAAATAGAGGTCTAAGTTTACTGAAGACCTACTGAGTAAAGACAGGAAGACTGTCAAAATGATAGTAAGTCTGATGACCGGTCATTGCAGACTGAATAGGCATATGTTTAACATAGGCCTGGCAGAAAATGCTCTCTGCAGATTCTGTCAAGAGGAAGAAGAAACCCCAGTTCATGTTTTGTGCCACTGTGACGGCCTAGCGAGGACAAGCTTTCTAGTAATGGGGGTAGAGAACCCCACAGCCAACGGCTACACAAAAGAGCCGCTCTCAAAAATGATAAGTCTGATTAAGAAGGCGAAACTAGAGAGCGTTCTCTAAGGTAAAGAGGATCACAATAGACCTGTAAAGGTCGCGGTGAAACAGGCCCGCATGCCACCCCACTCCTAACCTAACCTAACCTACTCTACACTATGGGCATTCGATTAGAATGTAAAATACCCGGAATGATTTCGATCGTAGAACAATTTAAACAAAAACTGAAAAAAAACATCTTTGCAATCAACCATTAAAAGCATCTATTAGTTTCAAAAACTTGTTAACATGCGTACATATTGTTAACTATCACTGTGTAATGTACCCGTCACAATTCTAATAAAAAAAATGGTAAAAATAACAAAATTTATTTAACTCTTTATCAGTGAATTTTGGACAGTTCGGGATTATTTGTAAAAAATCATGAAACTGCAATAAAGATGAAAAAATGTTCATTTAAGTCTGTCAGTCTTTAACGTTAAATCTTGCGCATGAAAACGTATAACTGTTATGATTATCTGGTTCTTTAAGTTTTTTATTTATTTAAGAGTTTGCTATTGAAAATTGCGGTTTTGCTACCCGTCCTTCCCTACCCCGTGCTTCCCTACCCATCATATCCCAAATGTACTAATATTTACTGCAGCATATTGAAATGTTGAAATTGGCCATGTAAAACGTTAAAGAGGTGCCACCGGTGGTCCAGGTAATTATCAACCAGATAATAGCTGCTTTCCAGGCAATTGATACTTCGAATTAGTTAGAACAGATCAGACTCAGATCTAATCCATTGATAACCTGAAATAGACCAGATCTGAATTAACTGATTTTGAGTAGATAAATCACTTACCTGGAAAGTAGTTAATGCTAGTTAATATTAGACCATTTTCAGGAACCAATAAGATCATAAGTAACTGGAGCGTCCCAATGGACAATTTGGACTGCGATACGCAGTGTTGGATGTCATTATTGCCCCTATTCCCGTGTTCAACAGTTGCATGAAGATGATCCTAGAAGAAGACTAAATTTTGCGGATTTATATTAAATTCAGATATAAAATATATAAATTTTCTACTAAACACGAGAGACGAATGGAAAGTTGATCATAAGGGCAACTTGAATTATTGGACTAAAGGAAGACTCCTATTCAACAAAAGAAACTAATTTGAAAATAATCTTTAGAAAGTGTGTGTGGATGAGAGTCATTGGCTGTAATTTGAGAGGACCACACTTTCGTCCCCAACCAAAGAAATCTATGAAATGTCTTACGAGAATAAGCTGCAGTTGCTTCTAGATCGTCTTTTCTTAACCATTAGATAGAAAAGGCAACGTGAAATGCTTGCTAGCGCGAAATGCAGATTTAACACCTTTAGATTTGTATGTATGGGGCAATGTGAAAAAGACGATGCACCACCAGTTAATTTTACAAAAGATCTTTGACAAAGGATAGTTGACACTTAAATAACAAGACGCTGCCGATATTCGAGCCTGTATACGAAATTATTTAATTATTATTAATAAATTAATAATACTTTATTAATGCTCCCATTTCTACCAAAAAAAATTGAATTAAATACAACTTTGTAACTAAGAATGAAACACTTCATTGCGCAATATGTTACCTTTAAAACATGCTTTTTAATGTTTATTCAAACAGCAGAACTATAAGAACTATTAAGAATACGTTAAACATTTCTTTCTTGACGGATAGTTATTGAAGTATGCGAGCTTTTAATATGTAATATGTACGCATATTACATTGATACATACTGACATGCATATATGCAACTGACATGTATATATTTCTGCAAATAAGGTAGATATCGCTTGTAACAGTAAATCTGAGGCACATATGTATGTATTACATACATATTAAATTCACCAAATCTAATGAGTTACGTCCTCTTATTCTTAATCTATTTAGTACATTTTCTTTCACTTGAAATAACAATGTTTTAAAACGCTGTCTGTTGTTTCTTAGAATGATGGCAGGCGCATAATTCGAGTGCAAAAGTGCTGTGAAATGGATAAAGTTGTAACAGTATCAGGCTGTAAACCACCCCCCATTCTCGACTTTCATTTCGACGTAGAAATGAAAGTACATTTGGCAAATGATACACACCTAAATGACGATCCAATGACAAGGGAATGGATAGTATTTGCTCCGTATATAAACAATATAGATTGTCCGAAGTAAGTAAAGTAACAATATAATTACATTTCCTTTTTAATTTACTACTACTGTCACCATGTTCATCTAATGTATTCTTATCTAGAGATCTGTATTGGATGATGTTAAAATGCACTATTTACTACAATCAAGTGGTAAGCGAAGCAACTAAATATATATAATATAATATATATAATTTCTCGATCTCGTATAATTCAATAAATCAGATTTAATACGGATACATTCAACTAATAGGCGACTGGTTGTTTCACCCCAGCTATTTTAATTTAACTAGTCAGTACCAACATTAAATTTGTCGATTATAAGAATGTAATAAGTGGAAACCTTATTTCCATTAACAATACTCTAAATACCACCCTACTTATCTCACAAAGTATCTTCATAACAAATTTTCATTTTATTAATTTTTAGAACAAATAACGCTTTTAGTTTTATGTGAAAACATAAGCGTTTAACGTGAAATCCTTTGCGTTATATGTACATTATTCAATAGGGACCAATTAAAAAAACAATTCAGTAACTAAACAATAAAAAATTAATAAGTGTGACGTATCATATTCATAGATGGATAAATCTGCATGCATGAATGCAAAGTTGAATAAAATATAGTAAACAACGAGAAAGAAAAACAAGAACGCAAATAAAAATTGCATAATTATGACGTAATTGTTCATTTTTTGGTTATAGTTTTGGTTGTCACTGAATCATTTATTTATTTTGGACTTATTCTGGAATTATTTTAACATATGTTGTCATCTATTTCATAAAAAGAACTCTATATACGTGATTATGAATCTTATCCCTCCAAATCTACTTATATATATAGTTATACATTAACAAAACCTTGTTTAGTGTTGTATATTTTATATACAGGATGTTGCAACTGAGATGAGGTGGACTATAATAACACTGTCAACACAATTTTGTCTCATACACGATTAGGTGTAGTTTATATCGTTTTCCATACAGATAAAATATTGATACCGCCACTTCACATCAAATTAGGTTGGATGTAGAATTTCGTCAAAGCAATGGATAAGAACAGTCCTGGATTCCAATACCTTCAACAAAAATTTCGCAACATTCCAAATGAAACATTCGAAGAAGGAATTTTTGTAAGACCCCAAATTAAACGTCTGGAACAAGATGCACAATTTGAAAAGACTTTAAATGACTTGGAATGTGGTGCTTTGAATGCTTTAAAGAGTGTGACCCAAAATTTTCTAAAAAATACAAAATCTGACAACTACATAGCAATTGTTCATAAACTTCTTATAAGTTACTGTGAACTAGGCCGTAACATGAGCCTTAAAATAAATTTTTTACACTCGCAAATTGTCCACGTAGATCTAAAAGTGTGCAAATTTGTTTAAAAAATGTCTAAAGATTTAAAACATTTTGATAAAATAAAAATATTGATTGTAAATTAATAAATTACATGAGATTTTTCTAAAGAATCTAATTGGAATGTTTCAGAAACTTCAACGAAACTGGAAATATATTAAAACCCATCTAGTTTTATTGTCAGGTGACATATGTATACGTCACACTTAATATTATTTACAAATCTCAACGATTAAAATATTTGCGTCATAAAATTATCGATTAATACAGAAATATTCTACATTCTACAAGATACTTTTCATGCTCAGCAGTTCTTATTAATATTGTTCTTCACTGTAATTGAGTTAGAGTACATTATTGCTAACGCCTATCTTAAAGTTTAAAAATTTATATTCAGTTTTATAGTGTAGATCAAATTGTAAGTTTTCCATCTTCTAAATGCATTTGGTTAAACAACATACACTGGTTTTTTTGCTAAGGAATAGGTGCTACATGATAGGTAATTCCATTTACAATTTATGGGAAATTAATTCTATTCTATATTTTAATGTCTGAGGTATTTAGGGTAAATCATTTCCATGATAATATTATGGTCAGTATATTGTTAATTGCTTTTTTTATGGAACATAATGGATACTTCTTGTTATATGAAAAGAGAATTTTTAACGATCCTAAATAATACTAAACATAATAAACTGAGAAAAACATGGTAGTACCTGTACGTTCATTTAAAATGAAACTATGACAAATTGACTAAACATTAACTTTGTGATTTACTTCGCGGCATAGTTTTTCTAATGTGGTAATAATGTCGTTTATTTTGAACCTTTTATCGCCTTTCTGTCTACTCATTTCCTATTGCTACATTACTGCATGTTTCTTCAATTTAAATATTTTTATATAATTACCTGATAAGGTGCTTGGTATCATTAAAGTCTTCAAGAGAATTTCGCTTTTGATATGACAAAGAGTCCTCATGATGTGTCATTAAAGAAAATTTTGCTTGAGTCGCAAACTGTCAAACTCAACTTTGTAGCATTATAGAAGCCACGGAAAACAAAAGAACACACATTCGTATTTTTGCAGTATCACTACCTAGAATAATTCTAGGGTGGTGACAGCACTTTATACTGAAAAATATAAATTCAACATTTTGGTAATCATGGAAATCAAATTTGACCTTATGTTTGTTTTTTGTACTTAAAACAATCCGTAACAGCCAAAAATGTAAAGGTATCCAAACAGTGCTATAAATACAAAAAATAATAGCCTGTGCCTATGGTCTGAGATATTTTGGATATTTGACTACTATCCAATTATTTCTTTATAACAAATTGATCTGAAAATATTGTTAATGAATATATAGTTTAATGTTTTGCGTAACAGATACTGACAACAAATTTGCCACAGTAAATTCAAATACTGCCTAACTGTTCATATATATCTGTATTCTTTAACTCCTCAATCGATTTCAAAAGCTTGCGCGGCCAGAGTTACTATTATAAGAGCTTTCGGGTTTTCACCGCGCCGTAATAGTGTAATATATGTAAATACATGAAAAACTAAACTAAACACAAAAAAGTAACATAAAACAGAACAAATATAAAATCTGCTACCCGACGTTTCGACAGTAATGTAAGTAGCTTCTCAGGAGTAAAAAGCTACCAGAAGGTCGCGGTAACTCGACACATTAACCAGGTTAGAAGCAACCCGTACAGGACGAAAGCCTTGCAAAATGATTTCCGAAATATTTTACTCAAACATTGACAATATAGCATAAATATTTCGAAAGATTTTTGCAGTATTTCCGAAATATTTATACATGCGAAAATGTCCGCCAGTATTTTTAATTTGAAACATTTATAAATATTTTGAAAATAATATGGCAGATGCATTTTGTTAATACATCAGAAATATTTCTGCAAAGAATTATGACAAATAAATAAAACGTGATAGTTATTAAATAAATTTATATCTTTTATATAATTTATATTACGTATTAAACAAAAAAAGAAACTCCTCGATGAACATATTGAATGCGACTTAAATTCTCGCTATAAAAAGGACATATATTATTAATTGAGATATTAATACATTCCTATAATGCAAATTAACATGAAAGTTGTTGCATGAAAAAAACTTCACTTCATCACTTCATTGCTCTCTTACATAAGAACATGTGATTTTTAATGCATTATCCATTTTTCATGCAATAACTTTCATGTAAATTTGTATAGTTAATTGTAAGTTGTTATAATTATTTAAGGCTCTAGATTCAGTCCACGAGTTTTAGCATTTACAAGAGTTTCGCAGTAAATAAACTACAAAGTAATTAACTAACATATATTTGAATGTGGTTCACCACGCTTTCCACATTATGTTCGTAGATTTGCCTAAGGTTACGGCTTACGGCGAGAAAAAGCTAGAAAATTTCCGATGTAAGGGTTCGGCAGAAATATGATTATGAGTTTATTTTTATAGATAGGGCTATTATTTTAGGTTTGTTTTATAGCTGAAATGTTAATCTATGCTTCTATAGTGCTACATTTTTGAAATAGTCAAATATTATTTGTAAAGGCGGTAACTCAAAAAAAGGGAATTTTTGAAAGTCTATATAAACATTTTAGTTAAAAAAAGTGGCTCTATAGAAGCATACTGTTATCCTTTAGGAAAGAATTGACGAAAACCGCATTCAAATCTATGGAATAATTACTTTGTAATCAGTTTTCTACGAAACTCCTTAAAACTCTAAAATTCTTTGATTGAATCTAGAGCCTTAACAACCTATGAAAATAGAAGATCGCTAGAGGTAGATTCTGTATTTTTGTTTTTTTATTTGACTTTATTTTGTATTTGGTTTATTTTTGAATTGTATATATGTTACACTACTGTAACTTGGTCAAAACGCAGAAAGCCTCATAATAGGATTTTTCATTACTTGTCTCCACCCCCCCCCCCTCCCACCCTCACCCTCTCCTCCCCCACCCAACACCATCACTTTGGTCAGAGTTTTGCGAATTACTAATTTCTATGTTCCTGTTGTTTCACGACACACACTGATCTACAAGAAAAATCATCACAATTTCAAGCGGATTGTAGTGTTTTAAAAACGTGATCCAACATCTAATCTTCGTATATACCCAGAACATAACGTATTCCTCGATGTCAATAACTTTTTAAAGCATTACAAAAGATTTCAGAAAGTTATGTAATAATAAAGATTTGTTTCGTGTAGAAAAATTTCGCAATATTGCCTAAGTATTGTATCATTCTCCATGATCTTCTTTTAAACATATTTCAATCTCACAACAAGCCACAAGCGCCCGCGATAGTATCGTTTTTGTGACCAATCCTATGACAGAATTTACTTTGATCCAACTCTACTATGATACCAACTTTCTCTTACTTCCAAAAATATAATATTGATATTTTATTACATTTTTAATGTTATAAAAAACTGATAAAATGTATAGATCAATGATACACAAGAGAATACTAAATTATCACACTATCGACATTATGCAATTAATTGTATGTTTTTGTATGTGTAACATACAAAATTGTTGCTGGAGCGATACATACATGAAACCGAATTCGAAATTGAGAAGCGTTAATACCATTTGACATTTAGGTGAATTGTAAATATATTTTAAAAGTTTTAAAACGATGAAAACATTCAACGTTTAAGAGAAAACGTTTATGAATACAGATTTCATGATTCGCTATTATACGAGTATATATAGCCAAATGGGTGTAAATGCTTCCTATGAAATATTCATGAATATTCTGGACTCAATTATAAATAATGTCCTAAAGAAAAGGGTTGTTACTGTTGCAACAAACTCTTCGAAACCTTGGCTGACACATCAAATCAAAATGTTGTCCAAAATAAAAGGACAATTATATGAGGGTTTAATAGCAGACAAAGTAGCCTCACAAACATACAAACCATTTTGTGACCAATTGAAACATGCTATTGAAACAGCCAAAAGAAATTATTATTCGGGCCATATAATGAACTCTACCAACAAAAATAAAGCCACCTGGTAGGTAGTAAATGAAATACAAGGTCGTAGTAGGAAACACGTTTTTGATATGAATGATCTTACTACCAGATACGGAGATAGAGCAGCTGCACTAGATGCTAAGAACAATTTTTTCATAAACGCTTGTGCAAGTATAAGGCAGGATGATTTAATTTACCAAAACGACACCTGTACATACATCCCAAAGTTTTTCTATATACTTAACTGATCCTGTAGAAGTTATGAACACAATATACAGTTTAAACAATACAAAAGCAGTAGAAATAGACGAGATACCTATCAATCTTTTAAAATCTTGTTTAAACAGCTTGGCAGTACCTCTGACTCATACATATAATATATCTCTCTTTTCAGTCTGGAATATTTCCTAAGAGACTAAAATATGTAATAGTAAAACTAATTCTCAAGAAAGGTGATAAGGATGAATTTAGTAACTATAGGCCAATTACATTGACATCAAATATATCCAAAATAATGGAGAAACTCGTGTATAAGAGAATGGTAGCATACATACAAAAATATAATATTATCACGAACTTTCAAACTTGCTTTGATAAAGAACGTTCAACAAGAGCAACTTTTCAGCTTCTTGATGAGATATTGGACGGTTTAAATAACAAAGTCAAAATCGCGTGTGCTTTCATGGATTTATCGAAAGCCAGTGTGGATCACAGAGTGCTTCTGATGAAGATGGCGGATGTGGGATTTTGTGGTGTCATACAGGATTGGCTTCGATCTTACTTGACGAATAGGAAGCAGTCTGTCGTCACTTGTGAGGTATCTGGTGCTCGTGTTATGTCAAAATGGAGTACAACGGTACATGGTGTTCCACAAGGACCAATTCTCGGACCACTGATATTTTTACTGTAGGTATATAAATGACTTGCCAGACGTAATCAAGCATCCAATGGTCCTATATGCTGACGATGCTACGTTTATGGTACGAGAACGGACGCAACAACTTCTAAAAGAAGAGATGCAGAATAACCTGGATAATTTGAAACTTAACTCAAGCAAAACAAGCATTTTGCCTTTCACTATGAGTGAAAGTGATTTAAATTTGAATTTCAAAGGAGAAGTACTTACCACAGTGTCCGAAAGCACCTTTCTTGGGGTCCGGATGGACGCAGCGCCTTCCTGGGGGGCTCACATCGACCGTTTGGTGTCGGCGGATACTGACATTTTCTACGGGTTGTGTCGCGGTGTGCCGGTGTTGGGACTGCTTTGGACGTGTATCACGCGTATATGTAGTCCCGATTACGGTACGACATCATCTTTTGGGGTGGTGCAGTGGTAGCAACCATCTTTCAATTAAAGTACAGAGACTCTTGTAAACAATATTTTAAACAATATAAAATACTAACCTTACCATCTTTATATATACTGGAATCCGTGCTTTTTGTAAGAAAACACTACAGCGAATTTTTCAAAAGCTATGAACTAAGTGATAGCTGCACTACTAGAGGAAAGTACAGTTGCACTTGGTGCCGCCAAGGACACATTTGTCAAAGTCTCAGAAGCAAGTGGTTCATCAATGCATTAAAATTTACAACCACTTTCAGAAACTTTAAAATATACAACAAACGACTTTGTTATAACTGAAATAAAAACATTTTTAAGTGAGGCTTCACTGTACTCGATAAGTGAGTTGTTCTTAAAAATAATATTTGGCAAGTGTCCACCGTTGCTGTCGATGCATTGTTGTAGCCGATTTCTGAAGTGCAAGTGGACTCTGTCCAGCATAGCAGCGGTATGTTGGCTATTTCAGCACGAATATTGTTTTTAATACTTCTAGATTTGCAGGACAGTTGTTATAGACTTTCGATTTGAGATAGCCCCATAAAAAATCACATGGGGCTAAATCTGGCAAGCGTGCGGGCCACGAGATGTTTGATGGAGATAAGTCGTCCTGGAAAATTCTCACACAAAACACGCATTGAATTTCGTGATGTGCGGGCAGTCGCCCCATCTTGCTGAAACCATACTTCGCCAACAGCAAGATTTTCAAGAGCTGGCAGAAAGAAATTGCCAATCATGGCCACATAACGCTCCGAATTTACAGTTACCGTGCGATTGTTCTCCTCGAAAAAATGTGACCCAATAATCCCTACACTTGATATCGCAGCCCAAACTGTGACCCGATCCGAATGAAGAGGACTCTCTTGAACTTCCCTGGGATTGATACCGCTCCAATAACACATATTTTGTTTATGAACACACCCTGAGATGTGAAAATGTGCCTCATCACTGAACCACACAATTGCGTCAGGAGGCAAATTCTGAAGGAGCGTCTCGCATGCTGTTTGTCGTGAAACCAAATCACGTTCGGAAAGCTGTTGTGCGACTACCATTTTATATGGATGACAGTGAAGGTTATCGTGAAGCATTCGACGAGTAGAACGATCTGACAACCGCAGGACAGCTGCATGTTTTGAAGCAGAGCGGCTAGGAGATCGCAAAGCTGAATCTCGTACTGCCTCGATGTTTGCAGGTGTTCTAACGGTCCGTGCTGCTCCTGGTCTCTTCCGGAACACATTTCCAACCGTCCTAAAAGCTTCCACCCACGATAAGATAGATCTCCTAGCAGGAACAGTACCTCGAGGAGGAATATTGTACCGTAAACGCAACGCCCGCTGCACTGCGACGATCGACTGGCCTCGTGAAAAGTAGGTTTCTACTGCAAACGCGCGTTGCTCTCTCACCCAAAGCATTTTGACAACTGATGGAATTTGACAAACAAATTCCCACATCAACGTTCTCGGCCAAAAACATTACCGCGCCACAACTAATTCCAGTAGTGCCACTACGTTTAATTGGAAAAGGAAAGTTTCAATGCCGCACCCTGTATATATATATTTAGACCCTGTTAGACCTTCATTTTATGCGGATTTATCTATTTTTATTATTATCTTTCTTGATATGTTCTATGCTAATAGCAGTATCGAATAAACTACTAATATTATTATTTTTATTATCATTTATTGTAGGTATTACTTAACGCAGGAAACGGACAATTATTCACTGCTTACAACAGGAAAGCTACTGTATATATCTGCCAAAGAACAACTGTCCCTTGACAAATACTGTATGGATTCTACACAACATTATGACGGAAGCTACATTAACACAGTATTTGTCTGCGCCGAAGGAGATAGTGGTCCCCAAACAATGCATATTGTCTTCGCAATTTGTACGTCAGCAGATACATGGCATTTTCGTTAGAAACTTACTCGTTCCCTTTTCTTCGTAGGTGCCTTTTTGTCTGCAATATCTCTATTCGTTATAACAGCAATTTACTTCTTAATACGGAAAGTGGACGACAAAAGAGGATTCAGCATAGCTGGCTATGCTGCGTCAATGGGAGTTGCGTTTATTTGTCTCGCCGTTACGCAAATAGCTGGACTTGAAAGGGTTTGCAGTATATTAGGTAATACTTAGAATAGTCTTAATTATACTATCTAACACTAAAAGAAAATTATATTTCTATCGTTGTTCAATTTAGTATCTACGTATATCCTAATCTGTTTCATAATGTAAGTGATATATAAAAATTTCGGTCGAGTGATAGTGAGAGTTAACCTTAACCAGCATTGCTAAAGGCAAATTTTCTTATTTGCATATTTTCACCGAAACAGTTTTATATTTATTATTTTTTTATTACCTATTTCTTCGACAATTCTTATTGATCAAAAATTTTATTTTAGATTTTTATCGCCTCGTATATACGGAACATCAAAATATATTAAACATCGTGCATTTGATAAACACGTCGATTCAAACCGTTTTAAGAAACTTTAATACAGCAATTTCTTAGTTAGATCTTATTTTTTAAGGGCAAAAATGAAAATTATTTATATCACAGGTAGGCCCTAAAAGCACTTACCCTCGGCCCGGGTTTCAACATTTTTTTCTACCTGCCGAGATTATATAATTAATTTTTTTCCAAAAATGTTTAATGTTTGGTTATATTTCTCAGTAAATGTCAAACTTTTGCCTTATATGTATACCTATTGATGTGAAAACAAAGTTAGGTATGTTTTTCGGGAAATAATTTATTATATCCCTCTGCTAACGACAACATACATACATATCGTGTATACATGTATACATATCTCTCAAATCAGAAAAAAAAGCAACTTACGTAGCCGGTAGCAGAAATAACAAATTTTTACATATGATATTGATAGCTCAAATATGTTTTTGTTTCAGGTGGTACGTTTCATTTTTTCATCGTAATGTCATTTGTGTGGTTCGTTGTAATAGCCTATGAAGCTTTCTATCACGTAGTGTATGCATTTTTCTGTTTTACATAAATAGAGTCGAGACTAATGTACGTTGTTTTATATTTTAGGTTCTTTGATAGTGATAGCGTTTTAATGGGTTATATCAGAAGGCGTAACATCTACTTGGGTTTAAGCTGGGGAATACCGATGTTTTTGTAATGTTAGCCTACGCACTTGACTTACCTGCTGGTCTTTTAAACACTCATTTAGATGCTATTTGCCTTTTTAGTAAGTTACTAATACAGCGCAAACCAATCCATAAAGATGGTGCAGCAGTAATTATCATTTTCAGATAAGCAAAAGTGGATGCTTTATGTCCCAATAATTATTTGCATATCACTGGCTGTGGGCTTAGCAAGTTACAGTACGTATCAACTTGGACAAAACAACAGCATTCCAAAGAGTGATACTACAAGGCGATTTATATGGAATCAAATTCGACGAGATGTTCAGGGGAGGTATGTACAACTATTAATTAACTGATTATAACTCTTGGAATTAACTGTTCAATCACACAATATTGATTCAAAATACAAAAATTTTCAACTCTACATCACATTCAAACAAGTAAAAAATTTACTACCAAATGCGTTTTTTCTAAAACATATGTATATTAAAAAAGTTCAAACTGAAACAACCACAATGCATATTTAGAAATACATAACTAACATCTTTACTGTAGTCCGCTATTATTCTTAAATAACACCATCCATGAGGAAATGACATCACCAAACCTTGTTTCAATATAATCTATAATAATAATAGTAACTCCACTCTAACTTATCTTCTTCAATTTTAGAAAATTGGCGACGTATAATGTGGTTTCGAAGCGCCTTTCAATTAGTTAAAATGATAATTATCTCGTGGTTGGGCATACTTTTATACTTTTAACATACCATATTAACTTCACGAAAGTTAGAATTGACTAAAAAAAGCCAAAACCTTTACCTTGGTATTTATGAAGGTATTGCAGAATTGGAAAAACTGCATTAATTTATCTGTACTCATTAATCTGATACAATAAATGAAGCTAAATAATGAGGTTCAAACAGCTAGATACCTAGGCTATTTGACCAATGCTGCTTGACTATCTCGCCAACGCTGCCTGTTGTGTTTGTTTGATCCACATCACTCAAATCCACGGGCACCCTCATTTACATATATCTTGCGGTAGTGGGACGATTATAATTCTAATGACCTTTCCAAGGGTATTTAAATAATAATTATTGACTAGCTTTTTTTATTAGCCTCGCCCTCAAAATCCAGACTGGCTAATAAACTTGGGTCATCAATAAAGTCCTACATTAAGAAATAGTTGCATAAATATCTATTTTCGAATAATTTCTTGATATTTGAATTTATAGTTGTTGAAAATGTTGTCCATTTTTTTACTATCAAAATTGTAAATTAGATCACTCATTTCCAACATTCAATAAAACATCCAATGAAATAACTGTAGGTACATCCAAATCTTATTCGGGGTTTTTGAACCTCGACACACTCTATCGAATAAATTTTACTTTTTAAAATACCCTATAAAACTCAACTGAAATCAGATGTGAACATCTTGTCTTAAGTAAGACACCGATGTCAATACGACATCATATTTTAGTAAATCTTACGAAGAACAGGATGTTATGAAAGACGAAACGTGATTTGTGGATGTCTGAAAGTCTTCAATATTTCACGTACAACTAACATCAACATTTATAACACAAGTATCGTCCAGGTATTACGCATAAATAATGTCATTTTGGCAATATCTTACAAACACACATGTTCATAACATCCACGTAATATAGAACTTTCTGTATGAAAGATACTACAAACACGAACAATAAACAAGCAAACGCGAGCAAAGCCATTATTGATTCTTTCTACGTAATTACAAGAAAGCTAACTATACAAAATTTACTGACTGGTATTTTTGTAAGGATGGCCGGAAATATTGCTCATATGACTTTTTTTTAATTGCCTATGCAAGTATGTTTTAAATTACAAAAATAATTGATAAACAGCGACTATTGGGTATCGACAATAACGCGCAACAACGCTTCACATCGATTGTGAATTTTGTTAAATTTTAAAATAAATTATCCATTTGAGCACCATCGGCAAATAATTCCTCCAGAAAAGAATTCAGCAACATATATCTAATAGCAGTAACTTAACTTACAACTTTTGCTAGTAAAAACAATACAAATAATACTGGACACAATTTTAAATACGAAAACACAAAAATTTCGCACAAAAAACAAATTAAAAAAGTAGAGAATTCCTAGAAATGATTTATATTAAAAAATATTGACAGAGTGTTAACTATAGCACTGGCATACTCGGGTTATTTAATATCTAAGATCATTCTATTTTAACAAAATAATTAGCTTTGTTCAATTTAATAACTAGACTCCCCAAAGGGGCAATTTCCAATGCAGTGCGGTGAGCACCGCACGGAAACTCGAACGTCCGTATCAAAGCACACTTGTTCAGAATTATTCCACTGGTCGTTATGAGTGCTTATCAGTACACATATACCTAGAAAATGTCGCATTTTGATACATTTCGGAAACGGTGTATTTCGAAAAATCTAGAACAGGTAATAGCGAGTATGGCCGATTTACAATACAAAGGTGATAGAATTAAATGTGTAAGGTGCAACAACTATTTGACGTGTACCAGCATGTGGAATTATGGACGCCACCTAAAAAGCATAAAACACTGTATTATAATCCATGACAAACAATACAGCGAACAATTAACATTTGATAAAGTTGTTTGTTTTATTCTATCTAATCTACCATTCACTTTTCTAAACTAAGAAACATCTCCTTCTGGCATTCAAGTATTCAGATTATACATTACCAGGTCGAACATCGATAAGAAACGTTATTCAATCTGCTCGTGACTATGTTGAAAGAAGAATTAACCCAGAATTGAAAGATAAAAAATTGTGGTTATGTGTTATTTGAAAGTGTTATTGACAAGGATTCAAATTTTCTCATACTAAGACAAATTTGTGAAAGTGCGCCGAAAGTTCCATTAAGTTGTCACAATGATTACTTCAAATTTGCAAATATAACATCACTCAATGTAGAACAGTCGTTTTCATCATTAAAAAATATCTCTTCCGCACGCTGTACTTGACTCAAACATGTGTGGAATAGTATATTATGACACTAGTGCATAATCAAGCTTTTAAAGCACGAGTAAGGAGTTTAAAGACACGACGCGAAGCGAAGTGGCTTTAAAGTTTGTACAAGTTTTTTAAAAGCTATAATAATAATACATATTGTCAAATACGTTATCGTTCCACACATGTTTGAGTCAAGTTAAAAATTTTAAAATGTCAACGTTAAAGTCAACGTTAAAGCCACTCCGCTTCGCGTCGTGGCTTTAAACTCGTTACTCGTGCTTTAAATGACAGGTTTATGACTAGTGTCAAAATATATTTGATGATTCAATTATTTAATAGACGCTACCCACTTTGTAATTTGATAAACGCTTCTTAAAACAGTAAGTATTTCAACAAGTTATATAATATATTTTTATCATTATTTTATGCGTAAACATTCATGCGTCCGCACGGCCCATGCTCACTCATGAAAGTCACGAACATAAATGATACGACTACGTAAACGTTACTGAACGCTCGCCTTGATACGGACGCTCGGGTCCTCCACGTTGTTCTCCGCACTGCACTGAAACTTGCCCTCTTTGCCGACTCTATTAATAACAATATTCTGTTCCAAAATTATAACCGTGTAAATTTAAAATAGATTATTCGTATATTTTTGTATTTTAGAAAATATACATATTAAAACGATTTGCAAAAAATATGTAATAAAGAAATTGTATGTACGCACATACCTATGTAGGATAGGAAAAAATGGTACCCATTTATAAATTTAAATTTAAAACATAAAAAATTGACATTTTTTTATATGGTCATTTATTAAAACAAACATGGTTTAGGATATAATTCGAGTACGTCTATATACGAGGGAGCGTTTTTATATTCGCGGAATGGGGGATAAGGGGTGGAAATAAAAAAACCAAATTATTTTTCTTTTTCAATATATTCACCTGCAAGACGGAAACATTTTTCACATCTTTCAATTAATTTATTTATACCCTCATAAAAGAATGATTTCTCTTTATCTGCAAAATACGCCGAAACTGCCTCCTTGACTTCATCATCGGCAGTAAATTTTTTACCACGCAGTTCTTTTTTCATTTTCGGAAACAGGCAATAATCACTCGAGGCCAGGTCTGGGCTGTAGGGTGGGTGATTCACAATTTCGAAGCCCACCTTATGCAGGGCAGCTAACGCAACGCGGCTCTTGTGGACGGGCGGGTTGTCGTGCAAAAGCAGCACACCTTTCGTCAATTTTCCCCGTCTTTTCTCTTTAATGGCTTCTTTTAGTCGCTCTAATATTGAAGCGTAATATTCTCCGGTTATAGAAACACCTTTATTTTTATAATCAATCAACAATATTCCTTCCGGGTCCCAAAATACCGTTGCTATGAGTTTCCCAGCTAATTGTGACACTTTAAATTTCTTGGGAGGTGCTGTGCCCTTTTTATGCCACTGCATGGAGTCTTGTTTGGACTCAGGTTCATAATAATGAACCCCAGTTTCATCTCCAGTAACAATTCGGCTCAATACACCATCCTTGTCTTCATTACAGAGGTCAAAAATGCACGCGAACATTCTACGCGCTGTAGTTTTTGCGGCGGCGTGAGCATTCTCAGCACCCATCTTGCGCTGACCTTAGACATACCGAGATGATCGTGTAGGATTTTAAAAATTGTTGTATCGGATACTCCAACCATTTCTGCGAGTTGTTTCTTCTTTAGTCGAGCATCTTCGAGTACAATTTTTTCAACTTTTTGGATAAGTGCTGGCGTCGTCACCTCAATGCTCCTGCCCGGACTCAGGTCGTCTTCAAGGGACTCCTTTCTTGTTTAAATAAACTATGCCACTTGTACACCATGGTTTTCCTGGACAAGAGTCGCCGTAGACCAATGACATCTCATTCATTATGGTCGCGACTGATTTTCCTTGCCTGGTAAGGAACTTTATAACGGCACGATATTCGATTTTCCATATTTCACTTTTCACTCCTGATTATGTTACTTGGTTGACGATAGCTCAAAGACTAACTGTCTAATAACAATGAAACTTCGTATTTATGCTAATTATGAGTCGCTGCACAGGCCACGCCCCAATGCGTCTAATCACCCCCTACAACCCGCTCATTACGCGAATATAAAAACGCTCCCTCGTACGTCGAATTACGTCTATAAAATACATGGATTACACTAAATTCACAATTTAAATTTGTATAAAATGTGATTCCTTACACTTCTTTTATATACTCTAAGGTTCCGAGAAAGGCAAAACAATAAATATTTACCGAAAGCTCAAATGAGTTTTTTTATTTTTATAAATTTAATGGACAACTAAAACCGAAATGAAGAAAGAAGGAAAATTTTAAGAAACAATAAGATTGATTACAGTTATGAACGTGGTTATGTAGCGCAATAACAATGTGGACCAGACTGTTTGTTTAATGTTGATTGAAATAATTTCTTTTTCTAGTATAATATTATTGTTTCACTGAAGGACTAAATATTATTGAACTCATAGTTAGAAATAATAAGAAACAACACTTCATATTGTAATATTTCTTTTTAATGATGAAGAAGGAATAGAATTTATTATTTAGTAACATATCTTTCATAGATACTTCATTGCAAGTTATTTAATTACATAATCACTCTATCAAATATTATAATTTAAAAGAATATATTTACAGGGTTAACTGTAATTCTTAAACTGTGTTCTCTGTAATTAATTTTTGGAATGATATAATTAAACTGGCAAATTAAAGAATTGCAAACATCCTTTTTTATAATATGTATTTTACTGAAAAAACGGAAAAGTGTGTGCATGTATAAAATAAATGAAATTACCTTGTATTATTCTATGCACATCAAACACACACATATAAAACATTATTTCCAATTTTGGTATGCAACAAATTTATCTTTTAAAAAATATTTGTTTTCCTTGTAATTGCAATATTTCAAGTAAAATACTGCTTTTCTCTACGTTGTGTCATCTACTTGAAAAGATATTTGTATTCTTAAAACCTATAGTATTTCAAAACACAACAGAATTGAGTTTTACTTAAGAAAAAATAAACTTGTAGCAAATGTAGAACGTATGTATCAATGTTTATCAGTACGTTACGTATTTGGCAAATTTGTTCTCTCTTTATCTGATAAAATTACATCAGGCCTACGCACATACCACAAATGTAGTATTTCACTAAATTATCTACTGGCGTGACTATAAGCACAAGTAATATATAAATAACCATTATTTAATTGTACAGTGGATGTATATAAACTTATAATATAGACAACTAATCTCGTTCTTTTAAATATGATGGTAACACAACACCTCATAGTGTAACATTAGAACGCCAAATTGAAAAAGCATTTTTAGCAAGATACCCTATTATGTATATATTCTTTCAGATTGACATTTATTCACTTTCTGGTTTCCTTGACTGTGCTTTGTTGGATAAGCGAAATCGTCACTTTCGCAGTAGGAATAACCATTGATATTCTGGACGTAATACACTCTCTTCAAGGTGTCGTGGTTTTAGTAACGGTTCTTACTACGGGAGGAATCATTAAGAAGGTCAAAAAGTCTGTCCTTGCACCAGTGCTCCTACGCAGGCGCACACCAACGATATAGAGTTAGCTAAACTAAATGGAACAAATTAGGAAAATCCATAGCCACAGATGTTCTCGTATATAGTTTAGTTAAACTAGTCAATTTTGCCAATCAAGCTTATGTACTTATATTTAGGTATTTCATTTCTGGTTTATACTATAATATAAATTACGGCTTATCATAAAAAATCGCTAATATTGAATAATACAAATTTAATTACTACGCATACAAGAAGAAGCACAAAGAAGCAAACATTTTAGTTTTTATCCTGTTATTGTATAATGTAGTTTAATTAATCTTAAAGCGTTTGAGTCTATTTTTTATAATAAGTGGCATATATGGTATCAACATTCGGCTAAATCAACCAGAAAAATTATATGGCGCGTATAGGTAGTTGCTAACGAAATATATAATAATAATACGCTAAATAGACATGTCCATGTGTTCCTCAAACTTTAAAATTGAATCCACAGACAGTGGTAAGGATATGCCTGTGTCTGACTCACAAATAGGTACTGCATCTACTCTGACGTGCAAATTACCAACAGCTATAAATGATTGTATTTTGAAATGTAATAATTATCATTTATCATTTTATCGGCATTCAATAGTAACCTATCTGTACACTATCCAGCCATGAAACTCATTGATATAAACCAAAAGGTGTGTCGGTCCCAAGGTATATCTCTGACGAGTGCTACAATCAACATCTGTAGGTGATGAGATAAATAATCTTTCCGGTGCTACTCTAGTTGTTCTTCCTGACAAGTATGACCGAAATAAACTATAGGCCCTTCCATGGATACCAACGGTCTGCAAATTGTTTAACAGACTCTCATGATCTACAATATCGACCACAACATCTTTACCACCAAGTTTTTGATATACATATATATAAATGCTATCATTTAAGGTGCTGCAGATAACGTAACTAGTAGAGCAAATCGAAATAAAGCCAAAGTGACTTGTTGACAGTCAGTCATGTTTTGTGAGATAGTCAACCAAATGCAAGTTAATGATTCTCTCTATTACTTTTATAAATACTGACGGTGTTAGAATAGACCTACACTTATTTATATCTTGTCTATTACCTTTCTTATAAATTGGAATTGTCTTATTCATTTTTAATTTACTAGAAAAAACACCCTCTTCCAGTCATTAATATCATGAATGCCCGCTGAATGTTTCTTTGTTGCATCATCGATTATTTTGTTGACGTCACATGTTTCCGTTCACATGAGAAAAAAGCTGTAATTGCAAGATGTATAAGGGTTAGTACTTTTCTGGACAGCGGCATGGATCACGGATACATGTAATTACAACATTCCAAGCAGCCTTTGTTTTATTGTTAAAGTACTCAATGCTAAAATTAGGTTGATGAAGTAATCTACTTTCCCTTGAATTAATAATTTTGTATAATGCAGCTTATTGCTTTTAGACGCCTCTAGTACATTGGCATCTTTAGTAGACCTATATAGGTCATACAGTCGTCTAACTTGTTTATCGTCATTGTACATATAACGTTGCTAACTCTATAAATTGAATCAACTGCCTTATGTAAAATTTTAGCTACAAGTTGTTAGTTCTACGTATACTATATTCGGGTATACACCGTACGGTGCTAACGTTTCAAGGTCATGTCACGATGCGTTTAATGTGATGGTCATAGTATTACTTTCGCTCTGTATTAACTGATTACAGTATAATTCAAAACATTATTTATTACACGCAACTAAAAAACCAACATAAGAATTAATATGAACCAGAGAATAAAAACCTCACCAGTGATACTTATTAACAAAAAAAAATGTAGCATGTTGATGATATAGCGAAATTAGTAAAAGCAAGCCCTTCCCATTTCAGTTACCCAATTGTAAGATTTTTTCGAAGACACAAGTAATAGTATACATGAATTTGAAATACTGTTACTTATTTAACATCTTTAGAATTGAAGTTCACTGAATCTCTTGGTGCAGAAGTAGAACACTAAACACTTCAACCCACAAAACACCAAAAAACTTTTTCCAGCGCGTTATTGCCTTAGATTCTTTTTAGTAATTAGAATTTCTAATTCAAAATAAATAGTATCTATAAAGTGATTAAAAGCGATAACTAACACAAAATGGGAACAGTAGAAAACACGTAAAATAACCTAAAATTAACAAAAAAAAACATCCACAATTCTAAGACATAGACTAAGAGACATTTTGGTGTAACAAATCTCATATTTGCTAAAGTTTAGGCTTCCTTTCAGGAGTTGCTAAGTTATCCATGAGAATTTGTTAAATTTATATGAATAGGTAAATATATATTCTGTACTTGAACTTGTTGACGGTTAGGGGAGTATGAATTTTATTATCGAATTTAGTAACCTGACACTTTGAAAATGATTTTTCGGAATAGGATGTTTTCGTAGCAACTTTTTCATCTAAGGCATACAGTCAAATCGTGACGATTATAAATCCATTCCATAAGAATTATAGACGTATGACATGTGGCACCGTTCTGCGAAAACAAAACAATCTTGTCCTTATGAGAAATATGCGTTCATGGTAAGTGAAATCGATTCTTCTAAAATGTCCAACTATTTGTTTATATTCACAGTTTCCTCGAAGAAATAAAGTTTTTTTCTGTTTCTCTGAATTACAAAAATATGTAGCCAATCTTGCTTTTCGTAGTATAAAAAATACTTCATTATAAGGGCCTGAAATGGAAAGCGACTCGTATATATCAATGTATAATTAATATAATTAATTATATATTTATATTTTACTAGCCTTATTCCTATATCAATTTATGTTTATTAAACGTTAACAATGAACGACTAACGAGATATTAATTTTTTAATCCAAATAAAAATGTAGAGGTAATACAACGTAATTAGATACATATACCAATTGTAAATATGTGGAGTTATAGATATGGTATTGAACACATCTTTAATCGGCCGTTTTAGATCCCAAGGAGATATAGCATGACAAATCTATACCTTTAAAACACGACCCATTACAATCCCAAATTAGGCAAAATGTATTATCCTTTGGATATTCCTATGAAAGAAATTTGGACTTTACGAAATGATTTATTTTTATTGGGAAGAAATTTTATCAGGGATGGCCGCCAATAATGCCAAGTAAAATTTCCAATTCTTTTTCCTAATGAAAACAAAGTATCACAAAAGTCCAAATTTCAAGCATAGAAAAGTCCAGATGAAGTTTTCTTAATGAGTACTGCGCGTAATTCCCACCAACTTTGTAGTCTTGGTCTAAAATAAAATAAGAAACATAAAAATATATACCTTATTGAAATATTTACAACTATCGTTTTCAGACTACCAAATTTCTAGTGTTTCTTCATTTCAATCAAATTTATACATATATTGTCACGTCCATTGTGCATGTATAAATTAACAAACTATACAAACAGTGTACACCGTAAATATTTCTTTCGTTAATTTTTTCTTGCTAATACCGAGTTTCAAATAAATTGATTTGATATTTTTTCATGCACAAACTTTGCTAGCCTTTTATCCCGTTAGGACTTCAATTTAAAGAAACGCCGAGACACGTTGTTCACTAATTATGTCTAAACTAAACTAAACTTGACCATAAAATTTTTTTTTCATACACAAATATTGCTATCCCGATTCAGCGCGTTAGTGAGTAAATTTAAAATAATGCCCAAATACGTTTTCCAATAATTGTTTCGGAGAACATTAATATAAAGTTTCAAGTAAATTTGACAATAAAAAGGTTATTTACTATACAAAGTTTACCATCCCAGTGCACCCTCTGTCATGCCGTCTCCGTAGAGAATAAACTTAAAAAAAACGCCGAAATACGTGTTTCATCAATTCAGTCAAAAAGTATTAACACGTTAATATGTTCCAAGTAAATTTGACCATTAAAATGTTATTTAACATATATTGCAGTTTGTTAATAATAAAGTTGACATTGGTAATAATTGAGATGCTACATCAGACTAAAAGAACTTTTGTCAGTCCCATTTCTCTGACAATACTTTTGTAGGTAACTTTTGCTTTGGGCATTTCCAAGTACTCATATTACCTACTTAAACTCGACTGCTGTAAATAATATACACTAACATTATTCATATACAATTCACTGAATCGGCAGTTGCTGAAAAACAGTACTAACACATACTGATAGACACCTATAACCTGCCCTCTAATCCCGAGATTACAATACGAACTCGATTTCGAGACAATGATCATTTCGATTTCGTACTGTGTTTTATGATTCCGAAAAAAATCATCGTATTACGCAAATCTTTATTCATTTTCGGTTCGTAATGGACAGGAAATTTCTTAGATTCATTTGTAACACTTTTTTATTGCTAAAAGAGAATGTAGAACTGAACAAACGAACTTTGAGATGCTATCCTAGAATACACTTAACAAATTTATTAACAGGTGTATTTGATTTAATTTGACAAATAAATTAAGACATTGGTAGAAAATATACTCAAAAGGAAGCCGATATTTATTTATTTATTTATAAATGATAAGTCTCTGTACAAAAATATCATGCATTCCATGTATACCCAAAAGCATTAATGTTAACATTAACTATTTGTTTTCCTATTTAAAATCATAGTACCTATATTTCACTATCAAACAAGTTGTTGCACACAATTTCTTATCATTAATCGTCTTCTTAATTCATTTTATATTAGCTGTTCGATATTTTATGCATGTTACTTCAAAACTTCTTCAAGCATCCTCTTCTAAAAATCATGTTGTTCCTGCAGTTTGAATATCATATGTAGAGTTGAAAAGACCACAATGTTCGCATTTATCAACTATTATTTTTCAACACTAATGAATGTTATTTGTATTGTAATTTATCTTATTTCAGAGTTAGATTTTCTCTATTTCTGGTTTCTTTGACCACATTATGTTGGATAAGTGAAATTGTCACATTTTCTCTACGATTTCCCATTTTCGTTCTTGATGTTATTCACGCTCTTCAAGGTGTTATGGTCTTAACAACAGTTCTTTCCACCGGTGGTATCTTCAGGAAGATTGTCAAATTTTTTACCGATAGAAACACGGCAAGACAAAATGGAATTTCCGGACAAAATGATACCGAACTGATTACTAGATTAAATACTGGTACTAATTAGCGAACATAATAAAATAAAGTACCTAATGTATATACAACAAATAATTTATTGAAACTAGTCACGTTCTGCCAATGAAATTTTCGTGTACTTGCTAACTTTTAAGAGTTATGAAGAGCACGATAACTTACATAATTTGTCCAGCTTGATTTTTTTAATGTTTCGTTCAAAGTGCATAGTATTAGTTAATTTTCTAGGAATTAATCGTAAGGTCTTCGCGTAGAATAAGACAGCTTATGAACTCGAAATAAGGAGCGATACTATCATACTTTCAAAATTAAGTTCATGAACTTCAAGGAACGTGTTCTACAGCTGTGAATCCAATGATTTTTATGAATTATTAACTGACAAAAGAACTGAAAGCCCCAACTTTATTTTAAAATAAAATATTAATTTGACAAGGGAAACTAATTTACTAGTTTATTTGTTAGTTCAAATAAAATTCATTTTAAATTGACTATCTATTACAAAGTCAAAGTCCTGAAAAATAAACAGAACTAAAATTAACAAATCGATAAAGATTAATCCCTTGAGTATTAAGCAGTTAAATTAATTGACAAAATATGATTATTAAAACAACTATTAAGCTAAAACCTCTCTGAAGTTTTATCGTGGTTGTATGTCTGTAAAACGACGTTAAATTGGAATGGCATCAAAACTTATTTCATTTCGATATTCCCGATATGTCCCTAATCTCCAATATCATTTTAAAGCACAATGGCATAAATTTGTCGATACAAGTTAAACATCTGATGAATGTAATTTACAATTACATATTTAGGTACTCCGTTGTTTCCCGTATGTGTACACTGAAACATTCTGAGAAAATTCACAGATTATGGTCACATGCACTTTAAAATATTGGTTCTATTGTCTGATAGTTTTCTTGGCCGTCATAGTTGAATAAATAAGTAGGTATGTTTAGTCTTAGCAGCTTTTTATTATCATTACAGAGCTTAAGCTTTCGACGATTTAATTGTAACCCTAAAAAGTCGCTAAGGCAAAAGGACTTACTACTTCATTTATTCGTTGACTCCATTTTCCATGAGCGTGGGAAAATACATATATACATATATTCAGAATATATTTCGCGAAAACAGCTAGTACCTTTCTCAGTTATTACCAAATTTATCCGCAGTTCATTTTTTTGTTTTTATTTATCATCATCAAAATCGAGATACTTCTATTGCAGAAATGTTTCATTTCATGTAGATTTAAGATTCATGTATATAGTAAGCTTTAACTTAATTTATAAATCAACTTTAGTATTTATGTATAAACTATTTATTAAATTTTAATTTGTATACGTACATATATTGTTTGTACTTTTTTGTATTAAATGTATTCAAATAAAATATATGATCTGTTTTATAATAAAATTGTGAGGTTGTTTTATTTTCTTGAGATTGCCGCATGTTTTGGATTAGGTAAGTAGCAATTCTCTTTTTTTTTTAATCTTACAAACAGCAACTTCGTTCAAACATAGCAAAATGATTTTGTTTTTGACCTTAGGATTTATATAAATCTGTTATGTCTCATAGTTTGAATTTGCTCATATACGAAGTAACAAATAAATGTAACATTTTTGATTTTTTTATTATTCGTATACATCATATACAGGATAACAACTTGAACTACGAAAGTCTATTGATAGGAGAAGGTAGTGGGGGGTAAAATTAAATGTATCCATTTTACTGTTGTCAACTGTTTGTGTGACAGGAATATCCGTGATTATGTCAAATACTATGGCAAATTATAAAACCACTTTATAATTTGCACTTTTTCATTAATTGTGTATTCCATTAGGATAGTTTGATGATTCGGTAAAGTATTAGACATAACCACTGACATTCTTGTCATATAAAAAGTTGACAATAGTAAAATGGATACGTTTAATTTTAACTCCCACCACCTTCTCCTATCACAAAAGGCTTTCGTAGTTGAAGTTGTTAGCCTGTATGGATTGTAAAACGTGAAGTTACTGCAACTAATGTAATTTCACGGTTTAAAGTCGACAACTGTCAGTGTCAGAACTGATCAAGTTTTAAAAGTTTTATTCGTTATATATTGTAATATATATTTATACGTACACTGTTTTCTGTTCTACTATATTTCTAGTTTCATAATAAATGTCTTTCTACACTGAAATATTTATTTGCAGTTACTAAACCAAAAAAAACTCGTGTTTCTATCGGCTGCTTCTTTCTCGCTCTAAAACCTATACGATGATCCTAAGAAGACGTTTTCTGTATTGGCTTCGTTAACGAAATTATTTATCCTCTTATATCACTTCTAGTTTATCTAAAGATTACGTTAACCTTCTTAATTTCAATAGCTGTTTAAGTCGCCCATCCAATTCTGCATAAAAATTTAATACTTCACATACGGATATTTGACCAATTTAGGCGACCAAAAGGCAATATTTTAGAATGCACAACAACAATACATCAAACTCAATATTTCTATTCTCATGTTCATTTTTGAATTGAAAGTGACGGATTCCGAAACGCAGGTAGGATACTATAAAAATCAAATATTTTTATTTATGAAATGTACTTATAGCTTTCAATAATTTATTTTAGTTCAAAATACATGATGTTTTTCACAGTACTAATCGTAGTTTTCCAGGTTTAAAAAAGTTTTTGTCAATTATGTGGGAGTCCGAGCATTTCGTTTGACTTTTTCTTGTAGCGTATACCTATACATTCACTTTATTACATAAAAAAAATAGCCGCCAAAACCCTCCTAAAGCCGATTTTTCATACTTTGAAAAATGTTGCCGTAAAGATCAAAATAATATCAAATTACATTTATTGCTCAATAAAATGAGAAATGTTTGTGTTAAGTTCGTAGAGTGTAAAATTATTAAAAATATGCTTTTGTCGAGTAATGAGTACACAGAAATCCATATTTCGATTTTAAAACGTAGTATTTCATATTTTAAAACTGAAATGAAAACAAGATGGATCAAGGTGTATAAAACTCAACAAGCCTTTCTCAAAACCAACGATTCTTTGTCAAATGGAACTTTAGAAATGCCTACTGTAGATCGGCCTTTCAGGAACTTTGCAGACTCTAGAGATAATAATAATAGCGTTTATTGTCCAACAGTTGTCCCAATTACAGGACAATTAAATGTAATTAATACATACAAGCAATGCATTTAGCAAATAATAATAATACAAAAAAAATAACAAATATACGGGGTGACATAGAAAAAAGTACATTGCATAGTGCCACACAATAGAGGACACTAAAATAAGAAAAAAAATTCCTATGAACATGGGTCCGCAAGACCTTCGGTTAAAAGATACGGGGTGTTGAATTTTATTTCTTTTTTGGGTTTTTTTTTTGAATATCTATGGTTTCAGTACAAATGCATCTGAAAGCCGACAATGCACGCTAATTAATCAAAAAATAACAATTGAATAATGTGTCATAATGACACTTGTCAAACTGACGTAATTGTTGTTTGAGGAATTTTGTGTTCGTGATTAAGTTTTTCATTGGTTTTCTCACTGATTATTCAAATTTGCTTTCAAAAATGGTTCACTACACTTTTGAAGAATACAGGGACATGATTATGTGTTACGGCGAAGCTAGATCAAATTCTTACGAAGCTCAACGTATTTATCGAGAAAGATATCCTTTAAGACAAGTTCCTAATGTTCGAACATTTATTGATGTGCATTGGCGTTTGAGAGAAGATGGCTGTTTTAGAAAACCAAAATTGAATAGTGGGGTTTCCAGAACTCGTCGCACTGTGCGAAACGAAGAAACTGTTTTACGAATTGTAGAAAATAATCCAAGAACAAGCACCAGAAAAACAAGTTCAGCGGTACGAAACCTTAACCGTGAATCAGTTAGACAAATTTTCAAAGAACAACTTCTTCGCCCATATTATTTCCAAAAAATTCATTCACTATTGGAACATGACTTTGTTCCTCGTGTACAATTTTGCCAATGGTTGCAAAACCAAAGACAAAACATTATTTCATCAATTTTGTTTACTGACGAAGCTTGTTTTAGTCGTGATGGTATACTGAACCTACATAAGATGCACCATTGGAGTGATGAAAATCCTCATCAAACTGTAATTCGAAGTCACCAATATGGGTTTTCAATTAATGTGTGGGCAGGTATAATTGACAATTATTTAATTGGCCCATTTCGATCGCCCAATCGATTGACAGGTGCACTGTATCGAAATTTCTTGGAGAATGATTTAAACACATTATTAGAGGATGTCCCATTGGCCATTACTGGAAGAATGTATTACATGCATGATGGGGCGCCAGCTCACTTTTCTCGAGTGGCAAGGGAATATTTGGACAGGAGATTTGGAAATATGTGGATTGGTCGAAGGGAGCCTGTACCCTGGCCAGCTCGTAGTCCCGACCTTAATCCCCTCGATTTTTCATTTTAGGGATTTATGAAAAATGAAGTTTATGCTGTAGAAATACATAATGAAGAACAATTGTGGATAAGAATTATGGAATCGGCAGATAGATTTCGTAATAACCCAGGAATATTTCAAAGATGCCGTCAATCATTAAGAAGAAGAATGGAAAAATGTATTGAAGTACAAGGGCAACAATTTGAACATCTTCTAAAAACTTAATTTTTTGTTTTAATTAATCATTGTTTTTGCAAATAAATTTAAAAAAATTCAACACCCGTATCTTTTAACCGAAGGTCTTGCGGACCCATGTTCATAGGAACTTTTTTTCTTATTTTAGTGTCCTCTATTGTGTGGCACTATGCAATGTACTGTTTTCTATGTCACCCTGTATATAAATACATATCACAAATATCGTTATAATATAAATCTGCAGCTCGGCACATTGAAGATAGGGAGGAACTTAAGAGAATATTGGTTCTGGGAAAGGACAAGGAAAAGGTATTAGTTGATCGGGACGATAATCAGGAACAAGGAAATTAATCACAGCGAGCAAGGATGGACAATCAATTAAACCATGCACCAATTTCCAGATGAAACGAGCTCCATGTATTTCGCGCAGATGATCCAGTGATTGTACTACATGCCTTTCCAATAGTAACGTGTAATCCACATTCCTCTGCGGGTAGATTCCGTCAATTTTAAAAGACAGGAAATTGAGCGTCGTTGTATCTTCTCTACTGCGAGTTTGAGGTAAATGTAATGAGGTGACCATACTAAGGATGCATACTCCAGTTTACTGATAACAAAATTGAAGAACGATACCTTCAAGAGGTTAACATTCTTGAAATATTTTGATGTGCTCATGATAAATCCTAGTGTTTTAGAAGTAGACATATAAATATCGGTAATATGTGGTGCAAAACTTACTCTGCAATCAAAGGTAACTCCAAGTTCTTTCACATCTTCGCATCTCTTCAGTTATTCGCTATGTATAACATATGAAGATAAGATGGAAGAATTCCTTCTTGTGTAAGTTACACTGCAGCATTTGGAGATGTTTAGTTGAAGATTAAATCTGGCACATCAATCGACTAAGTTAAAAACCTCATCCCATGAAGCAATAGAAGTATAAATCTTGAGATCATCTGCGTAGGCAAGTGCAGGACATGTAAGTGACGTTAAAAGATCATTAATAAAGAGTACAAACAGCAATGGATCTAAGTTGGACCCTTGAGGGACACCAGATGTAGGAAAGAAATCGTAAGATCTATAGCCATTATAAAAAAACGTACGTACTGCTATTATGTATGTATGAATGCAATAATTGTAAAAATGATGGGCTAAGGCCAAGCGCAGACAATTTCGCTAGTAATATTTTAAAATCAATCGTATCGAAAGCTCGGCTAAAGTCTGTATAAATATCATCGACTTGGCCTCTATCATCAAGAACTCTACTAATGTATTCAGTGAGAACAGTTAAGTTGGTGACTGTAGATCTACCATGTATAAAGCCCGTGTTGACACTCAGACACTATGGATTTAGTGTTATACCATAAGCAGGAGTAAATTATGTGTTCAAAGACTTTAGCAAAGTTTGATAAAGTGGAAATAGACATGTAATTGTCAACAAGAGATAACTTTATAATAAGTGTTAATGGTTTAGTGAAAACATATCGAGCATCTTTTAATAGAAAGAAAATCACTTATCCGCGAACATTATTGCATTAATCCTGTACTTACAGCACAAAAACCTTGAAAAATGATTTCAGAAATATTTCACTGAAACATTGCGTAAATGTTTCGAAAGGTTGTTGAAATATTCCAGAAATATTTATATATGCTAAAATGTCCGCTAATATTTCGAACTTTTGAAACATTTATAAATATTGTATAAATAATATGACAGATACGTTTTATGAATAGCCCTTTTCCTTTGCTAAAAAAGTGTAGCACGGTGCAGCACTGAACTACACTTAATGCCATATTCTCGTTCCTTTGCACGGTGTAAACAAAACCAGTGCTGCACCAGGATTGTTTATCTGCACCAGGGTAATAGCTGGTGTAAATTACACTATTTTAAATGTCAAGCATATGTCAAAGTGATTAATGAAGGTGCTTTTATTCATGCCGTTTACTTTATACTACGAATGTTATTTATTGGAATTTGTGCAGTATATATTGATCAAAAAATGTTAAATACCTATCAAACGCATGTAAAGAGAAAACAAAAAGAGGTTGCGTATTGACTATAAAGTAAAAAAAATGTTGTGTTTTAGTTGAATTACAGCCGGCAATATTATTGGAATTTTTGACGATTCACAAGCAATTTTCTATTAAAAAATGCCATTGAATAAGGTAATTAAGTATGATTTGTAAATAAATTAGTGAAAAATATTTTCAAATTAATCCATATTGAAATTTTCATGCTTTAATGCATAATTTATAATAACGGGAATTGACAGTTGTTTTTATAAATATATGCAAAAAGACTGCGAAAAGAGTTTATCTGAACTAAATTTGTAAGTATGCTTGTACATAATAGCTATAATAGCATTATATAAAGGATTAGTAAAAGTGCTACTCGTTTCTTCTCAAGTCAGGTTATGATAAGTTGATTGTTGAGGTTATGTTATAAATCCATCTACACTCAATTCGTTCCTTTGTCGCCTTAGTTACAGTACTGTAAAAATTGTAGTGTAAATTGCACTACCCTAAAAAGCAAAGGAAAAGGCCTAATATGTCGGGATATATTTCTGTAAATATGTATGAAAGGTAAATGAAACATAATACTTAATTAGTAAATAAATTTATATTATTTATTAAATTTATATTAGGTACAAATAAAACGTTGAATATACTGAGGCTGACCTCTTCTCTCCCTAAAAAAAAGATGGATGTAATTAACGGGGATATTAACACTGTATTATAATACGAGTTAACATGAACGTTATTGCATTAACACACGTACAGTCGAATTTTTGGATCTGGTCATGAGTAATGTAAGTATGAATCGACTCATATGTCATGTTGACGTTTCTCTCTAATGGACAGGTAAATGTCGGTGATGAATATTTTACGTATATCTGTGTTTAATCACGCTGTTAATGACGTAACGGACAAGATCCAAAAATTCGACTGTAAGTATATTCGATGCACCAATAGTTAATACTTACTTTTTATAATAATGGATTGTAGATAGACTCACTATCACCCGTGTAACGACAGTGAACATATGAACGATATGAGCTGACATTGGCACGCATAGGTTCATGCATAGGTTATGAATTTATGGATGCTGATGAACAGGTATTATGAAGTTGAGCTGGGCCATATGTTCACATATCATGTCGTTCGGCAACAATCGAGTGCGTGCTCGATTACCATCGCTACATTAATTAAAAGGTTTGTTTGAAAAATAATTTACCTAGATAAAAGGTAATTATTCCACAAAAATTTAATACTTGAAAGTATCAAAATCACTAATTTAACCAAAGCGTTGATTGAATGAATACATAAAGATGCGCAACCTATGACAGTTGACAGAAATTTCAGATCCCATCAAATGGAGATTTGCATTGGATGGGATCTGAAATTTCTGTCAACTGTCATAGGTTGCGCATCTTTATGTATTCCTTCAATCAACGACCAAAGGCTGATTAGAATGTGTCTGTCAGCTGTCTGAAACATGGTCAAGAAATATTTCAGTTGCAATGTTTCTGATGCATTCCTGAAATTTACCTACTATTTGTAATGAAACCTAGGTGACACATTTATTGAGACGTGTCTGACATATTTCGGACACTTCTTGTGCTGTATGGGATAGGTAGGTACGTAATTTTCGCTGTATGGGATAGATAGGTACGTAATTTTCTATATTCAACAAGATATACATAGATATAAAAGAAGGTCTCTTCTCTAGTTCAAAACAGTTACCTATTGAATAGTGTTTCATCTGAAACCTTGCTGGTAACAATAAATACCGAAACATGAAGAAAAAAATTAAAGGTTAATTAAACTTACTGCTGAGCTGCTAGGTCCAATCCACGCACCAGTGTATAGGGAAAGGATGGGGAAAAAAGGGAACAGTTGCTTGCAAATTTCACCTAACAATTGACTTAAAAAGAATCCGAAAATATATGAAAATTCTGTTCCACGGTTGGTTGCCGCCTTAACTCAACATAACTCTCTTAACTCTACCGAGAGAATGCCATGCGGCTTTCTTGACCCGCAAAAGAAATAAAATAATAAAAAACAACGCAAATAAATGTTAGCGCAAACAAATAATAAGCCCTTTTCCTTTGCTAAAAAAGTGTAGCACGGTGCAGCACTGAACTACACTTTACGCCATATTTTTTGTAAACAAAACCAGTGCTGACCCTGCACCAGGGTAGTAAAAATTACACTATTTTAAATGAAGCATATGTCAAAGTGATTAATGAAAAAACTTTTATTCATGCCGTTTACTTTATACAAATAAATTTGTTATATTGATCAAAAAACAAATATCAATTTTTTAAAGCAAAAAAAGAGGTTGCGTATTTCAAATTGTTGTGTTTTATTGAATTAAGCCGGCATATAGCCGGCAATATTGGAATTTTTGACGGTTCAAAGCAATTTTCTTTTCTATATGAATAAGGTAATTAAGTATATTTGTAAATAAATTAGTAAAAATATTTTCGAATTAATCCATATTGAAATTTTCAATTCAGAAAAGAGCTTTGGCGCTATGCTTTAATGAAATTTATAACGGGAATTGACAGTTGTTTTTATAAATATATGCAAAGAGACTGAAAAAGAGTTTATCTTAACTAAATTTGTAAGTATGAATAATAGCTATTATAGCATTATATAAAGATTAGTAAAAGTGCTACTCGTTTCTTCTCATTTATGAATTGAATATGTTATAAATCCATCTACACTCAATTCGAACAGAATTGTAGTTTGAATTGAATTTCAATCATTATAAATAACATAATATCTTAGGTTTATATTTTGTATACGAATGAATAATATTATTGAAATATGAATGTTGGATTGAATTGAATATGTGAAAGAATAAAATTGAATTGAATACGAATAATCGATCGAGTTGAATTGAATATGAATAATCGATTACATTGAATTGAATAGGAATGAATAATTTGAATTGAATACGAATAATCGATCGAATTGAATTGAATATGACTAACCAATTCAATTGAATTGAATATAAATATTCCACTAATTCGAATATTCGAATAGAAGACGAAATGATTATTCGACTACAAAAATCGTCAAAATGCCCACCACTAGTCACTACATCGTACATATGTGAAACAAGTGTTTATGCAATGCCAAAATATTTGGCTTCAGAAGCTTAAGAGAAGAGTATTATATACTTTAGCAATCTGTTATCTAAACGATCTTTGCAACAATCCGAGTTTGTGTTGAGGTGTAGTCAATAAGCCCCTGAATCTCAGGTTAAGGTGATGTACATACGTTCGTTCGAAAAGAAATTTTACTGTACAAGGTGCAATAGTGCGTCAGGCTTCCATAGCTCCTACACGAATTAAATTAGGAATTTCATTCATTGCCGACTTATACTGTATTATAGGGTGTATCTTAAGAAAATATTTTCAGTAATGGTGAACTTCCGGTTGTACTGGAAGTAGATACCAACTTTGTTATTTTAAACGGAACACCCTATATATTATTGCACTTTTGGATTTCTAGTTAAATTTAAATGGCACTTTGTTATACATACATTAGGTATAAGTCGCATCGTTTTTGAATTACATGACGTTTTTCGACAAAAATAACTGTAGCAGCGAAATTTGGAAATATCCCCGAAACTGTGAAAGTTAGACAGTTGAGGTTTTCAGTTTTCGCTTAAGTATGAAAGAGTACACGTCTTTTATTAGAAAATTGTTGCGTTTAAATTGCATGATTACTAAATGGGGATCTGTAATTTTCTTTTTTAGAACGGTATAGTAATTTTTACATAGATGCATGTAAAATTTAATTTTATTTCAATTTTATACAGGTATTATGGTGTCTATCTCTAACGGTTTTCGAGATATTTCCGGTTTTTTCGGATTTTCACGACAGATGCGGCCATGGAAAAACAAGCATGTTGTTTATTGATACAAATTACAAAAGTGGCCAACAGAACACAACAAACAAACAAATTTTAAAAAAAAGTAAGCGACATCTTCAATGTTAAAATAGGCTTGGAAAGTAGGTATATTTGAATTAACATTATAAAACAAATTTCTTATTTTTATAGATGTTCGAAATGTCTTCCATTTTGTTGAAGGCATTTACCAATTCTCACTTGAAAGTCTCTTTCCACATTTCTGAGCATGGCAGGTGTGATAGATGCAAACGCGCCAACAATTCTTTGTCGCATGTTTTGTTCAGTGATTCAGTGGACCTCGCAAGCCAAGGACCTGGTCTCCCTCTTCCAAACCATCTGTTTTCATATTGCTTATTTAACAGGACTCTGACTTGTTGCGAAAAATTGACCGCGGCTCCATCTTGCTGTAGCCACATACTTTGTGCCTGGATGTTTGTAGGTAATTTTTGAATTAATCTTGGTAACTTATTTATTAAAAATTTCAAATACATTTGGCTGTTAAGGTGACCGTTAAAAAAATGAGGACCCACCACATATTCTCCAACAATTCCTCCCCAAACGTTGTGGGCGATCTATTTGCCTACCTATTCTTGGATTTTCGACAGAATAATAATGATAATTATGTCTGTTGACGCATCCAGTATTGTGAAAAGTTGCTTCGTCAGAAAAAAAAATACGTTCATAAAGAAAAATTGATTTTCTTGAACACGCAATTGTGCCCACGTACAAAACTCTGCCCTCCTCTGAAAGTCATTTTCACACAGAGCCTTACATACATTTATTCCAACTTCTTGCCCTAGACTTGCTTGACTAGTATTTGGATTTTCAATTACTGTCAATAAAACTGCCAACTCATTTTCGTTATTTGCTGATGTCTTTGTTCTTTCTATTTTTTTGTAGTTAACGCTTCTTGTTTCAACAAAGCGCTCAAGAAGTCTGGTAAAACTGATCGCTTCTGGATGTCGCCTTTCAGGAAACCGAGTCGCATAAATTCTACTAGTAAGAAAACAGTTTTTCACACTCTCATCCAACACAAAAATCATATCAATGAATTCTTCTCTTGAATACTTCATTTCTTTTTAATAAAATATTACCTGTTTAAGTACACACACTTATTTCAAACAGAAAATGTCAAAATTTGTATTAATAAACAACATGCTTGGTTTTCCATGGCCGCTTTTGTTTCTTCGTAATACGCATCTGTCGTGAAAATCGGAAAAAACCGGAAATATCTCGAAAACCGTTAAAGATAGACAGCATAATACCTGTATAAAATTGAAATAAAATTAAATTTTACATCCATTCATGTAAAAATTACTATACCATTCTATTAAAAAAAAATCAAGATCTCCATGATTTTAGAGTTAGAAAATTACAGATCCCCATTTAATAGATAATCATGTCATTTAAACGCAACAATTTTCTAATAAAAGACGTGTACTCTTTCATGCTTAAGCGAAAACTGAAAACCTCGAACGATAATTTCGTATAATTCAGCACAACATTTTTCTATATAACACCCATAAAACCTGATATGATCTGAAAGCGATAAGTACATCCAATCAAAACGTGTAAAAAATATATGTAATGCTATTTAAAAAACAAAAGTTCGGTCCGTTTCCGATTTAACCGGTAGTGGAAAATGGCACCAAATTCTACACCTCATTCTAAACCGAAACTATTTAACCATTTTTTTTTTGTAAATCGTACCATAAAAAAGTGGAGTGCTTCCTCTTTTGGAAACTAACGCGGCTTAAAAGAGAGTAACTACTGAGAAACATAATAGACTGAAAACAAAACCTTCACCTTTTTACCATACGATAATAAACTAAAAATAAAAATGCACGTTTTTGATATCAGGTATGATCAACATCAAGTAATATATGGTATTAATATAACCAAGCTTACTCTAAGCTTGAAATTCTAGTATACTGCAATCGCTTATGCACCAAAGATGAGTCAATCATAATATAACCCAAGTAGCAAATTTTGGTGTAAATACGGTTGTAACACCGTAATACAACTTAGGTTGTGCAACGAATTTTTGATTACAATTTCGTGTAAAAATCGTTGCGCACTCCTCTCACGAACGTGCCAGCAACCCCGATAGCAAAAATAGTTTGAATTAAGCTGGAATAAAAGTTGTCATGACAACGGTGACAGCTTACTTCCAGCTGTCGCCGAAAGCCGCAAGCTTGTATCCAACTTGAATTAAGCAACCTACTTTACACGTGACAAGCTTAAAGTATACTTGCTTTGCAAGTTCATGGTAAACTTGCGCCGAACGTTTTACGCAATACCGACTCGAACTTTAAGCTTATATTATACTTGACTCATCTTTGCTGCGTAAGCGATTGCAGTATGCTAGAATTTAAAGCGTAGAGTAAGCTTGATTTAAACTAACCACGTTAAGCTGAATAAACAAGTAAAAACCGCATCAAAATGCAGGTTGCTATAAGCTTACGTGTTATCTGGGAACTGTATTTGCTACAGGATTTTTGTAACCGGTCACATTTATCCGTATTTCACACTTTTCCACAAAGTTGCAAACACGTACACAATACGTTGCAAACACGGTATTTGCCTACGTTATTAGAGACTTATATTCAGTCAACGAAATGTGCCAAAAAGTCGATATCCGTGTCCATTTGTCAAATAGAAATGACAACAAATGACTCAAAATTGGAACTTTGTTTTGGTTCAAATTGCAAGATGTTATAAAACTGCGCCGGATAGAATGCAATATTTTTCCTTTGCGTACTCGATTGTATGTCATCTGAAAGATAAATATGTACGAATTGTTTAGAATATACATAAAGACGTAAAATTATCAATATTTAAAATGAATGCAACAGAAGATTCAAGAGATCTCTATTACAATTGTATAAGTTGTATAAACGTAAAGTAAATAATAATAAATTTCGTTCGATGAAACAGATTCATTTGTCATCTTCATCCGAACGAAATACAAATGTACTAATTCGTTCATCGAAAAAAGAAAGTCGATCACATATGATAAAGCCCGCCATTAAAACACATTTGTAAAAATAATTGAAATTCTTTAACGAAACAAACAATAACTGACTAACCAAAATTTTTATCAACTGACGTCCGAGGACTTTTATTTTTCGAAACCAGAACAAACCTTATGTAAACCAGCTCTACTACCTATAGTTATTCCGCATTATATAAAATATGAAGTATAAAAGCATAATTAATATCTTCATTGTAATTATCGTTTAACGTCTCTATCATAAGAATTTCTTCTATTATAAAATTATTGATATTGTCCTAACTACCTATTATTCTTCCCTTCATACAATACAACTAAAACAACCGTCTTGGTAAGGTTATTTGCAGCACGGCAAATATCATCAAACTACTATCTATACGTGTCATGCTGCTATAACTGTGTTTCTCAAGCTTTTCTTACAACATACGTATCTGTCGTTTCAACGTTTACGTTATACATTTACGGATAAGTGTTTGGCTCTGCTATAAGTCTATTATAACGTTGCTGATACTTTTCCTAAATTTTGTTATTGTTACGTAGTATCAACTATATTCACACGTTTTTATTTACTCGTAATGGTAACCGTGTCGGGACGTGTAAAATAATTCTAAAATAATGATTTGAATTTTCGTACGTTTCCACATCCACCGAATTACTAGTTTAACCTTTTATTGTTGTACCGTTCTGCTATACATACCTGTATATTTAACTTGAGCTAATCAAATGCACTTAAAAAAATGACACTATCGCTAAACTAAAAAAAAACATTTTTAAGCCTATATAGATAGATATATATTTCAGTTTTCATCTCTTTGAACTACATACATACAACATAAAGACTAGAATAAACCGTGGTATAAAACACTTAGACATTATATAAAGGTATAAAAGATTTAACTGCCCGCAGAATTAATACGTTTCCAGATTCTAGAAATGATTATGACATTGGGAAATCACTGACCATAGCATAAACAACAGTTAGAAACAGACCCACTCTTTAAACACGTGCCAAGCATATCCAAGTACTACATGTGACCAAATGATCAATTCACCGATACTTTTAGCAGACGCAAGCTTATTCAGCATTATTTACGCGACTGAATTACAAGCGCAGTTACAAAATTAACGCATTTGCTAGACAAAAAGGAAAATAAGTTACTGGTTGGTTAAAAAATAACTAAAATTACACCGGTTACGAATGACACTCATTTGATACAATATTATAGTAACAATCTAGTTTTTCTATGACCTGGGTTACCATATTCACTACAATATTACCGTACAAGAACGTTTCAAAATTAACTTCCGTCGCATTGTAACTTCAGTCACAAATTGTTGCTTGTGAAGCTTTAAATTTAAACAATCTCATTTCCTTATTCGAGTCAGTAATGCGTAGAACCTTCGTGGAACCTTCGGCACACAGGCACATACATATACATACACACAATGCGTAAGCGTTTTATGTGAGTTTGCAAGCATATTTACAAGTTCGTATTCCGACTTTCGAGTGTTTTCTAAGTTACCGTTTATTGTGTTCGTTTTTGATTTTTACTGTAATATAATGATGTGTAGCTTGTCGTTATTTATTTATTATAGTGTGGTTAACCTTATAATTTGTTCTTATTATTAGTTTAGTATAGTTAAAAAAAGTTCAGTGATCATAATCTGTTCTATTTTCGATAACCTGTCATCTTCAACAGAATTACATTTACTTAAAATTAAAAGAAGTCATATTAATTTAAGACTACTGTTTTGTAGTCTTATTAATTTAATTTATAAACAATTGATATTAATTTCAAGTAATTGTTTTAATTTTAAGTAAATATTCTAGTGAAGACAACAGCTGCCATTGCGGTTGAAACATACAGTGATGTGCTTTAGTATTGACTCACCCCTCGAGGGCAGCATGATATAAAAATATATATTTAAAAAATATGCAATTTTACATTAAAAAAACACAATTATATCAAATATACAAACTTTGATAAATAAGAATAGCAAGTAAAAATTGAATGAGAATATATATACATAGTAGGAATGAGCAATTTTATATTTAGCTATCGTCGTACAGCAGGAGAAAAAAGTATCCTGCCAGTGTATGTAAGAAAGACGCCCTTCACTCAAAATGCACGGGTACTTTATTGACTTAGTATACCTACATGGACTGTCTGTGGCACAGACATTATTTGTATGCACTCTAGGACAATAAAGTTCCCGTAGGGTTTGAGTAAGAAGCCTCCTTCTTTCGCGCACTGTCCGGATACTTTTTTCTCCTGCTCTACATAAGTTTTATGGCAGTTTGAGTCAGTACTAGAGCACATCACTGTATATATGAACGTAGTAGGAACAACAAACATTATACAAGCTGGTAAAGTAAACTTTACCTAAGCTGGTAAAATTATAAGCACAATTCAAGTTTTTCGCTAAATAAAAAAGTTGGAATAAAGCATGATACATATATGTACTTACTAGCATAGTTGAAGCTGGACAAACAAATTTATTCAACCATTCTGCATTTTTTCCACAAGGTTGCAAAGCAAGTATACTTTAAGCTTGTCACGTGTAAAGTAGGATGATTAATTCAAGTTGGATACAAGCTTGCAGCTTTCCGCGACAAGCTGGAAGTAAGCTGTCACCGTTGTCATGGCAACTTTTATTCCAGCTTGATTCAAACTATAGGTTTGTTTTGGTTTGCTCATAGACGATTCTCGCACCGTCCTGCACATGCGCAGTTTAATTGCGCGTGTTTTGGTTTCTCAAACTGATTGTGGATTTTGCCGGATAGTGTTTTGGTTTTCCCTACATCGTTCCCGTACAATTTGAAAACCGTTAGTACTAGTCCCAGTTATAAAGCTCTTATCGGTTACGGATTTGAATTGAATCATTCTGTCAGACAAACATTTGTCGTTGTAGATGTTTGTTGAGAGCAACTCATCTTCTAATTCATCATCAGGGGATGAAGAATTAGTAATAAATATGGTATTTCAACAAATTCGACAAGAAAAAATAAAAAATAAAAGACATGCAGATGATATCGTGCCTAATTATAGTGAAGAGGTATTTCTAGAACATTTTAGAGCATGAGGCGTGTTACATAATTTAGCATTAAGAGATGGATACGAGGGAAATGTTGAACTACAACATGCAGAAGTGCTGTCTCACAATATTGAGCTCTCTGATTATAATCAGAGAGCGGACTTACGCCGGCCGTTTTCGTTTCAGCAGTAGTGGGAGATGCGTCGATACAGTAACACATTCATAGCGTACATAAAAGTCACGCGGCATCGCTATCAATACCAACTTATTCTACTGGAGCGTATATAAAACTCAATATTCCAGTAGCGCAGAGAACTGATTCAGTGCGATTGATACATACACGTGCTGCGTATTTATTTCCGCCTATTATCGCTAGCGAGCGACACTGTCTAAGAGTCTGACTATATCGAAAACGGCCGGCGTAAGTCCGCTCTCTGGTTATAATAGACGAAATTACATTGCTGCAACTTTATATAATAATAAATGATGTAAAGGAATATTTAATGAAAGTATGATTATATTCTTGATTTTTTTATTCCATATTAAATGTATATTTTTCTTCTATTAGTTTCTAACTAAAGATTTAAACATAAGATATATTTTGAAAACTAATATGTACTGTATCACAGAAATTAAAAGTGTAAATTAAAATAATATTCTTTGAAAACTCGTAAATTGCCTCTTTTTATCTCACCATTCTCATCTGACAATTGACATCTGTCTGTTGGTAAAGTAGAGAGGGATATAATCACTGAAACAAATTGTATTTTCGTTTTTTTTATAGTTCAAAAACGGTTTCCAAATCTGTTTATTCTGCGCAACTAGTACGGCGCACTTTACAAACTGTTCTATGATTATCCACACCTAGTGAACCAAAACAAACCTTATGTTTGCTATCTGGGATTCTTTAGAAAGAAATAAAGTGTAATCACATTTATACTTACTGAAAATCTTTGCTTACGTCTTTCTTATTTGTCGTAATACGATTCTCTATTTATGTTTAACGGTATTAGTAGATTAATAGAGCCTGCTCCTCGACTACCTGTGGGAGATGGCAGAGAGTGCGTTAATTGACTTTAATTAATAGGCCAGGGTACGAGAAAAATCAGCTACTGCGTTCAGCCCGATGGACACATACAAGAAAAACTTTAAAAGGTAGTTCTTTCTCGTCGATTCATATGAGTTAAAAAAAAGCACGCTGCAATTTACAAGTCCAACTTTGAAAGTCGAAACTGTACAAGTAAATCTGGTACATGCAGTATTTTTTTTGACAAGTATGAAAAAGCTACAAGTCGCGCATGCGCAATTCGTCAGAACGCATATATACAAACTGAAAAGAAATAAAACTGAATACTTTACATTAAAAACTTGTTTGTGTATACGGACTTGTAAAGAAAACTTTTAACATAACTTTTAAAGTTTTTCTTGTATGTGTCCATCGGGCTTTACGGTTTCAATATATTTGAACTAGTATACACCATGTACTCAAAATACTAAGAGAATGTATCATACCAGTTATTTGGTTTTATGTCCCAAGTTCAGCAGTCCTAGGCGTGACAATTACGGTACTTGAGCAACGCGAGTGCTGAAGGATGATTGTTTCAGTTGTCATAAAAGTAGTCACCTTAAGAAACCTCATGAAAATAGTTGGTATAATGCGTGTTCAAGTGTCTATAACTGTGTCAAAAAATGTAAATGCATTCTCTGTGCATTATTAAAACATTGCATTGTGATATTGCAGGATACTATCAAATGTGAATATTGCAATGAAACGTTGCATGATTTTGACAAATTTCCAATATACCACAAATATTTCCGCAAATTTAACCTCAATATACGACAAAATATAAATCAAAACAAATATATTTAATCAAAACAACTAAAATAATGATCTAAATTTTGAGTAGGTATTTACTTCGCAAAGAACAATTAACGAAGTGTTTACAACGCTTACCTAGAATCATCTTAATTTAAAATAACTAAGGTTAAAGGTTAACTAAAGCTAAAACAAAAACATAAATCTTGCAGAAATAAGATAAGATTTAATAAAATAATTATTGTATAACAAAAATATATAACAATACAATTTCTAAGATAATATTTAAGGCAAGTTAAACTTACTATAATTCTAATTTAAATATAATGTTTACACAAGAGCTGTTTTTTTATTTCGTTTAAATGCTCAACTTACAGCTTTCTAATATCTAAAGTATATCATTAATACTGTATTCTTAGCTAATTTTCTTCATAGAATTTTACCTATTACATGCTAATACATAGAATTAACCTTTTTTTTCTAATATTCCACTAATCAATTAAAATTGGATTTATATATTTACCCGCTATAATAGAGACACTAACATTTATGTTATGTTTAATATATGTATTTGTTAGGTTTTTTTTTTTAATTCAAGAAGTTACCTCGTATAAATTTTAATTTCAATTTTCAAGTAAATTATAGGCCTTGATTTTAGACTTTCAAAAAATCAACAATATTGGACACTATTTTCTTTATGGCAAAATAAGAAAGAAAATAATTGGAGTGTTTTACGTCGTTTTGTATTTAGTCATAATTAAATAAATAATTCCAAATACAGGGAATAGTGAAAAAAGCTGTTTATATAAATACATATATGTATGTATATGTGTATGTATTTTAAAACTGGTTTGTCAAACTATAAAATAAATCTCTAGCATATCAATATGAGTCAAAATCGTATTGAAAATATGTTTAATAACACAATTAAGTTGGTAGAAAGTGATTGGATGTACAGATTTTAACACCCGCAGCTATACAAAAACGGCTTGGAGCATTAGGATTTATTGATTAATCTGACGATAAAAATGTACACTCTGAGAATATCATAGTTTAATAGATATAAAAATTATAGCAAATCACTACGTCTTAGTTAAATTGGAACATAAAAATCTAACATTTTTAATATTTATATTGATCACATTAGTTAATTTCATGGAAATTTATAGAGGTGACAGTGATATATTTAGATAAGTTTGACAATCTCTGGTATGTTATATGTTATATATATATGTTCTATGCGATTTTGTAATGCTATTACTTTTAACTAATAATTTCTAATAATCGTATGGGGAAACGTGAAATTTGTATGTTTAATAAAATATTTATATTTCATCTTTGATATATGCTATAGACAACACATACATACGGTCAATTTGATATTTTAAGGAAATAAATAACTTCATTATTTAAAGTTTAAGTTACTTATTCCACTTTCTCCTATACATGAAACCATAACTGTCTTCTTATAAGTATTCTAAATAAAAATTACTTTTAGTTATAAACTATAAATAAGTACCTTAAAAATGGTATTTCATATGATTCATCCAATTACTCGTCAAAATTGAATCAAGTCTAATCTATTTTCCACAATTAAAATACATATTCAGTAGTGCCACCATTTCATTTAGGTTCAAAAGTATTACTATGACATAAAAAGTAGATACTTACGGGTAAGTTCTTGAAGCCACGCTTATACAATGCGTTTGAACTTTGTAACATTTTCATCTGTCATGTTAAAAATTGTCTGCAGCATGATATAAACATATATATTTAAAAAATATGCAATTTTACATAAAAAAACACAATTATATCAAATATATAAACTTTGATAAATAAGAATACCAAGTAAAAATTGAATGAGAATATATATAGTAGGAATGAGCAATTTTATATTTAAATAGAAAGTAAAAATAGCATTTATACAGCAATAGGCGTCGAATAGACGTTGTACAGATATATTCTATACCTATACGTGTATATATTATGTATCTAAATAATATTTATCATTAATAACGCAATACCCAGAGCATTAAATGAAACGAAGATATTCAATATTTTATAATATATAAGCAATTCATATTAGCAATCACTTATTAGCAACCACTTATTTCATAGTGACGTGATTGATTTAAAATGTAATATCAATAATCAATATTGATGATCTCGCTCATCCCTAATATATAATTTATACAATACATGACTTTGAAATTAAAATGTAACTGTCACAATATCTGCAGATGAACCAGTAATATTTATATGAGGTACGTCAGAAAAGCTCTGTGTCGATTATCTTGCAGGTAATACTATAATTGCATGTAAAGCTGCGTACTGACTTGAGCAAATTTACGCGCACGAACGCTGTGCGCACACAAATCCTTTGATAAACGTGAAGAAACCGAGCGATGGATAACGTTCGTGCGCATATTGGGTGTTCGTGCGCGTAAATTTGCTCAAGTCAGTACGCAGCTTAAGAATAAGAAAAGTAAGTTCCTTTTACCTCGTACAGATATTTAGTTTATGTTAGTAGTAATATTTTATACTCCTATTATTTTATGTGTAAGTTTTGTGTAATTGAAAAGCTAAGAAATGTATAAACTATATTTGTACTTGGTGTGTTAGGATAAAGTTAAAAAATAATGTTAAAAATTATACAAACATACAAAATCCATAAGTTAATTAGACATCAATTTAATGTTCACAACCATTACAATAATAAAATGCACAAATATAAATTGTCATCACAAAAGAATAGAATTTAAGGCTGTGTTCCGTAAACTGAACATAAAATACCAAGGTCTTGGTTGTGGTTGGTTGCGGTACATTTCAGTGCTAAATATTTACGGGACGATGTTGGTACGACTTTGATCAATTGCATCAGCTGTTTAGACCAGGTTAGAGGTTACAATCAAGTTGAAATGGAAAACAAACCTATATTATTTGTAATTAATGAATTATTGTGGTCGAGTTCCATGTTATTTTATCAATGTTCTATAACAAAAAGCCAATAGTTAAATATAATCGATAAACGTAGTAGTTTATTTTGTTGTGCTTAACCTCCATATTGTTTTCGTATGTCAAACAAAAACAAACCAGCAGTAACCGTTATTGAACTGCGGTTCGTTTGGTAACAACTGAATTTACCAATTTCAGATAACCGAGTTCCGTAAATGTACGATTTTCAGGATTACCAAAACCACGGTTACAATATTAGATTAACGGAACACAGCCTAAAGTTAACACTAGGCGAAGTATCGATACATCGTCCAGTATTCGATAGATACCATTAGTGTTATCGATTCGCCGATATCTTGGATAACATCGGTATCGATATCTGGGTATCGATACCTTGAAATCGACACCTAGGTATCGATGCCAACGAACTACGGTAACAACTACAGTATCGTAAAAAAATCATTTTTAGACAAATATTTATGGAACTAGTTTTCATATATTGACTCAAATATTAATGAATGAGGGTAGGTGTAATTATTCGCGTACAATAACAATAATTGTTATAAAAAAGCCAAAGTACCATAATATTGTACATTTGATACCACAGATATGTTATTGAATATAATTATTGAAATCAACCTGAAAAAATCTATGCCTACAAATCAGTCGTAGGTATCGATGCCAAGGTATCGATTCAAGAAATCAATTCGAGGTATCGATTATTGGTTCCCAAGTATCGATACCTGCTGATACTTAACCGATTCCAATACTCGGAATCGATACCTTGCACCGAATCGATACATGAAGTATCGATATCTTGATTGATATCCCCGATACCAAAAATGTCGGTATCGTCCACCCCTAGTTAACACTACTACAGCAACATTTAGAAACTAACATTTGCCCAGCAGATGTATTTATATATCTGAATGTTTTTCTTTTTAATTGAACTAGAGCTAGTTTTTTAGATCTGAAAGACTAAGTTTAATATTAGGGATGGGAAAAATGTCTATGGAGACTTCTGAGCAACGAGAAATTCGTAACGCTTCTCGTAAAAGTAGCAAGACTCGAGATAGCAGCTTACATTCACGTATTTGTACAGTAGGAGAAAAAAGTTTCCTGACAGTGTACGTAATAAGGACGTCCTTCACTCAAAATGTATAGGTACTTTCTTGTCTTGGTGTACCTATATGGACTATATGTGGCAGACATACGTTGTATGTCTAGGACAATAAAGTTCCCATAGGGTTTCAGTAAGGAGCCTCTTTCCTTCGCGGACTAGTAGGATACCTTTTTCTACCACGGTACACATGTAGTTTTATGAATAATATACCGGGATACAATACATATGCATATGACAAAGTACTGTTCAATAAAATATCTTCAAAAGATGCTATATGAAAGGTTGTCATTAATAAGGTCTTATTTGTCAAACTTCACGGAAATTTTAAAAGAACTAGCCAAATTGTTACCGCCTACTAATTCTTATATCTGTAAGTCTTATTAGTTAAGTATAACAAATCTAAGCATTTTATACACACATCTACTTTCTTGCGTCTACGAAGAAATAAGTAAAATATTTTGTTTGCTCGTTTAATAAACTTATCGTTGGACTAGACAATTACAATAATATCATTATTTACATTACGACTTTGATACTTTTACGTAGATTATAGGTGATATACCCGATCAATATTAAAAGGGTCGTATAGAAAATAAACATTTTTTCTCGAAGAATCAAACTTTCCAGTCAACATTTAAATTTAACTAAACAAATTTGCAATACAACCGGTATAAGCTTATTATGTAGCAAAAGCTTTGTACCTTGTGCACTGCACAGTTGTGGTGAGTTTTTCGTGATTCTTTGTCAGTCAAATTTCTTCAAACATTATTGATAACTACGACGTCATACATTATCGAAGTGCTTAACTAAATCGTATCATATGGTTAGCATAGTAGTATTGTGTCAATTATAATTTAAGTTCGGATGTAACAGAAATGCAAAAAATCAATTATAAAATTCAGAAAAAAATATTTAAAAACAATTTTAAAAGCACCGTTTCATCATTTCATATCTAAAATCTCTTAAAGTTCCTATCATACCAAGTGAAGCGATTAATTAATCGCTTCGTAATTCTAATTAGAATGGATATCGCAAGAGTGTGTAAACAAAGTATGTAGCAACAATAACCTATAACTGCGCAAGCTGTTATGGTATTGATTATTAATGTCTTAGCATCCCCTAATAGCTCGCACTAATTACAGGAGGCATCGGTTGCCCATAAGTTTGTGCTTATGAACCAACTTCAGGTGTTGCTTTTCCACAAAGGACGTCGAACTGATAAATAGATTATTAAATAGTGACTTCAGCCGTGTCATTACAAGTACTTATTAGAAGCTAGAGCAGATTTAATTTTGTTGTCAATATCCTCGTGCACACATGGTTGCTGCTCTACTAATAAGAAATAATAAGTCAGATATATGCATGTTAAATTGAAATTTTGATGGTACACCTCGTTTTCTAGTATTTACATGTTATGCAGCAAATAAGAGGTTTTCGGATCATCATGTTTTAACTCTTATTGTATCAGTCAATGGTCTCTTATTAGCACTTCGCATATAATTGTTAGTATTATATTCCAATTACAATACAACTATAGCAAATTTTACTCATTGATACCATTCCTCTTAGTTATTGGTAAGTAACTGGCTCACGATATACGAACGGACGCTCTTTGCTTGCTATGTGATAGCCCAATTTTATAGCGCAAATATAAATTATTCTGCTCTAGTTATTTGTGTAATTATCTCCCGTAATATAAATCAAATGATGTTATCTGTTGAAATAATTTAAGTCAAACAACATCAATATTAAGTGATATAAGATCTGTTAGGCTTTTTCATCTTTTCTTAAGATCTAAACATAAATAAGTATTAAGGGTGTACTGCTGCTCTACTGGAATCTAGTCGTACACTGCGAGACGAAAGTTATGAAAGAGATAGCAAATGCAGTTTTTCAAAATGGACGTATGAAAAAAAAATTGTGTTCGCTGATGTGCAGAACATTTTATATAGATTTTATTAAAACTACTGCTTCTTTGTTCACAAATATCTTCCTTATTATTAATGAAAAGAAATACAACTTTGGCTCGATATATACACTAATGTTAAATGGAGGTACCTATGAAATCCATTTTCAAAAGTATATATGTAGAATTATTTATATCCCTAAAGATAGCGTAAAATTTGATATTTTTAAATTTGTGGTAAATATTTCAGGCCAATTATTAGTATAAATGGGCTTCGTAGGTACCTCTGACTATCTTCTTAGATCCTACTTATTCAATCCTTGATGAAATATTTTATCAAATTTGGAAATTATGTTTGAAATACTTTTACCGTGTTATGAGATAGGAGCAGTACACCCTTAATGCTTATAAAAAACTTGTTATTCAAATTAGCGTACATCATCTATTGTATGATAGCTGCAATTAATTTTATTTAACGATGATTATAAGTGTATATTAAAATTTTTTAATTTCGGCAATACTACTAGATTGTTCTAGAATGAATTTAAATTATATTGCATTGACTATACATTTATTGTATACTCATGGAAAACGATCATTCCTACTTGTATCTATCTCTAGCATGTAGAACTGGGCGAAGTATTGACATATCGCTCAGTACTTAATACCTCAAATAATAGATATCGATATCTAGGAATTGAAACATGGGTATCTAGACCAAGAAACCAATACGAAAGTATCGCTACCAAGGAACAGATACTGGCACCTCGATACCAAGAAATATCTTAGAAAATATCGATATTTGTTGATACTTCACCGATTCCCCGTACTTGGAATGGATATCGTGCACGAAATCGATAGATACCGAAATCTTGCTTGATATCGATGAAAATGAATAAAATTATATTTATTAAGTCTCTATTTACGTGTTTTGTACATTCTAATAGCAATGATAGCAAATGTAAGATCATATTTATTGAGCCATTAATTGTAAAAACTATTTTTGATTAAAAATTGGTACAATAATATTAATACTTAAATAGCTTGCAAAAATATTGGTATTTGAAGGATTGAAATACAAAAGTTAAATATATATATATACAATAGTCTACTAGTAAAATCTTTTCTTGTATATTATATAATTTTGTGCATTTGTATAAGAATCGAGAATGTAAGAATTCAAATTATATGAAAAAGGAAAAACAAATTAAGTACGACAAAATGGCATATTTATTTTGATTCCTAAAAATTATAATTAGAAAAACTAAATTTCCACTACTAATTAGCAATGTGAAAGTAATTGTGTGAGTTCGACTAATGTATTCTATTACACAAGATAAATTTCGCATTTGTTGTGCACTACCATCAAGTTAACTTATGGTTATAATATTGTATTCTTGGATATGTAGTAGAATTGTACCGTAATATTATTCTATTTATTGATTTTTTCAATGCCAGCAACTACAATTTAACGTTTCTATATTTCATTTTCGTCTACGGTAGTGAATAAAACGGAAATAAAGAAGATTAGAGTAAAATGGCCTATACATATAAGCAATACATAAAAACTAAAATAAAAATAATATTTCAAAAGTGATAGAAGATATTAATCAACCAATATAACTTTGATTGCTAAATTATTCATCAAGTAAATAAAATAATACTTAAATAAATAGATGCACCTAGTCAACATCCAAAATATGAATAAGACACTTCACTTATATCAAATACTATCAATTTACTTGTGATTTTATATTTCTGTTTATGTGTTACGTACTTTTAAGTAAAGGTAAACACACTTAGGTATGGTTAATTCGCTTTCATTCGTGTTCGGAATTATATTATTTTATTTAAATTGTTTGTAACACATTTTCTTCATCAAAATCGCTATAATTTTAGATCACTCGTTACTACTAAACCCTATTGTTTCGATTTTTCGAAAGACATAAAATTATAAGTTGGCATATCTGGCAGCTTCAAAAGCTCCGCACTAGTTGTATCATGTGTTTTAAAGCGAAAGTTACAAAGAAACAATATAATTTATTTTGACTACTACTGTCAATACAAAAACATAAAAATTGACATATAAAAACGATATTGAATGTATTCTTACCATATAAAGTTATTGTAATAAAACAGAGAAAAAGGAAGTTACTTTAGAAGAACGAAATCTAAAGAAGGCTGCATCAAGTAATAGTTGAGAGAAGACGATCTGGTCATACTTAATTGGAACTAGCTTGATTTATGAAAATAGTATTAGAGTATTTTTAGAAACCGACGCAACGGAAGATTAGTCTCATGTCTTATTTTCACAATATTAATTGGATTTTATTTATTTATCTGGTAAATAAGAAACTTGATTATTATTATTCAAAGAAATGATCGATACGTTATAATAGATCATTAGATTATTCAATTTGCAATTGTAAAAGTAATTTTATCGACTTTTGTTTCTTTCTGCCCTTATAATAGTATATAAGGCTAGATAATAGAACTGAAAAATAACAAAGGCAGTGACTGTAATATAAAAGCCATGTCGTAGTTATTAACAAAGGTCTGCGATTAATATTTAGAAGAGGAATGTTAATAATGTACTTAAGTATTAATCAATCAATTTAACTACTTGAAAGTTCAGAATCTAATACAAGAACAAATGCAGTGTAATAAAAATATCGGTATAATTGTATACAGTTAGATAAATTATGCAATTTGCTGTATGCCGTACTAGAAGACCTGTTCGCATAAAATTAATATTATAGTTGATTAACTACAAGCAAGCTATCACAATACCATTACTAAAACTTTGTTTTGCTTCGATTTTTGAATCAGAATCGATTTCCAACGCGGATGAACAAAATTTGATAAAATTTTAGTTTGATACGTTAGAAATTATTGTGTACCGACTCAAATATGAAAAGAAATAAAGCAGATATCAAAATCACAACTAGGTTTTCTTTACTATATCTACACTACAACATAGATTGTCTTTTATAACTCCAACACATTAATCGCTATAATTAAAGATTTGATTTTCAATTAAGAGATTTCTAACCAACCTCAACGATAGTACTTATGGCGATAATAAAATATAAAACACCGCTGTAGCTATATATACTCAATGGTCCACGAGAAACGAGAACAGATCATAAAATAGTGTGAACAGTTTTAAGTCACCTACAATTAATGATGATTAATTGTAGTTGTTAATTTGTTTTTAATATATCTCAAAAACGCCTAGGACCATACAAATGTGCAATATAAATTCTTTAATTGCTGATAATTAATGAAATCTAACAGCTCGTTGAAATATACATATGTATGGAATTAACCCGTAATTACTGTGGTCATAAGGTTTACTGTAGTGCAGTCACCATGACGGTCACTTAAGTATCCCTTCATGAAGGTATAAATAGTATTTTTTCTTTGTTTTCGTCTGTATTATTTATATGCCGAAAGTTGGTGTGATGGGATGACTTTGTCTCAAACATGCCTGTGTTCTGTATTATCAAAATTTAAATCGGTAAGTAAAAAAGCAAACCTATTTTTACTCATAACACATCTAAAAATTTCGCCTCCAGTTCCATCAGCAGCGTAAATTCTATTTATACCGTTATAGCTGGATTTAAATATTGCGGTTGAAACAGTAGCTCAATAATCGCTTGGAACTAATATCAAATCTGATTGAACGTATTTTCCTGTTGTCCATAGTGCCCATTTCTTATTTACTATTAATCACATTCAAACTATTTTCAAAGTTATCAGTGCTATAAAATCCGCGTCAGCATTCTGAGATGATGATTTTAAATCTGATAGTTTCAGTACCTTTCATTTTTTCCTATAATTGTTTGCTTCATCATCTGTATTTATTAAATTATCATTTTCTTCGGTTTCAGTTTCCCTATTTCTGTATGACTATTTTCAGACTCACACAATTCTTCAGATCACATTTGTATTTAGCTTAAAATGCGTATCACTATATTGAGTTATTTTCAAGGGTATCAGTCTGTCACACATTTTGCTACATTATAAACGTAATGCGGTAACTGTGACCGCCCACAGATTTTAAAATGTATCTGCGCACAACTAACGAAACCTATAACGTAGACTGTTACTCATTGTATACTCGTGTGTACTCGTGTAATATGCAACAATGTCATTTAAATTAGTATGAAATAGTCACCGTCTAATCTGTCATGTTATACAGCGTGTGTAGAAATTGGGAAATAATCTACACGTGAAGTGTTTCTGTATACTATTGTAAACTAGTTTTTCGTAAAAAAATTCAAATGTAATTGCTTCGACTCAACACTGCTTTCAGAACTGACTCATAGCGTAATAAATAGCGCAATTCAATAATTATGTACGTCTAATTTAATTATCAGCAGTTGTGGTGGATACTAGTTGCAGCAGCGTCTTAAGCTGTATTGCTTGTCTGACTATCGCTATAGCTCTTGCTAAGTTTTTTTGTGTTCAACAGTATTATACAGGTTGGACAACCCAAATACTGGTAAATAGAATTACATGCAATGGCGAAATACATGTATGCGATAGAATGACGGAGATGGTGATACGAAATAGATGTACAGTGTTGCCAAAGTGGAATTATTGCATTTTGTATTCTCATATCTGTGACATACTGACAATTTGCATATATCAAATATATTGATTGCGTTTTTTCATAAAATAAATCAAATTCAAACAATTTTAAATATTGTTTATCACTTCGAAAAGTTCGGTTGTATTACTGGCCTTTTGTGATTATAATAAATAAAATATTACAACGAACTTCGTGGAAATTGAATATTTTTGACATATGCAAATTGTCGATGTTGTTGTTGTTGCTTCGATCAATGTAATAAAGATTTTCTTGTTACAAATGTTGATTACGAAGCGTTTGACAAATACCGTATTTCTATTTTAGAAAAGAATGTATTGATGATGAATTAACTGTTATCTTCAACAGAATCATATTCTAGTATCTACAGTTGTACATTTAATATGTTAACCAATTCTATGGTAATCCCCTAATAGGTTGATTATTGCAGTTCTTTTGCTTCTCAGATTTGATACCTCCCGCTTACATATTCGACAAATTGAACACTAATATTTGCAGAAAACAGCTACACAATCTATGCAGATGCAATTATAGAAACAAATGAACATAAGACGTAAAAGATCACAACAAAATATATTTGACAGTATGAAAAGAAAAGTACTTTTGTAGTTAGAAGATAATGTTAAATACCAATTTAAAGCCGCAGTGGTTATGCGGCTGACTATCGTTGTGTCGGGACGATAGCAACATTTTTTCAAAGAATTGAAATCCGGATCCATTCGCTGTTGGGAGCAAAGGGTTTAACAGCGCGGTATTATAAGAGGCGGTATGATGCTGTCACAAGGCCTTTTGAACACAATTTACACACACAAAACTACACCGCCAGAGTTGGATGACAGCCAGACAAGTAATACAGCTTATGTTTCATTTACGTCATATACTCACAGAAAAGTAAAATTTGCCTTAAGAGCTTTTCTTTGATAAATATTTACATTTTAATTATAATATAACAATTTAATTTTAACCAAATGATTTTCTGGTTATGTCACATACAATTTTTTAAGTACACTCCCTATATTCACTACTAAGCTAGTTTATCGTGTATAAAATGCCTAATCCGGTTCACGGATTTTATTTTTTACTATCGCCGTCTATTTCACAGTATAGAATTCTTAAACACTTATAGATAGCATTCTATAAGCTCGTAAACCAATACTACTTTTTTGCATTTGGATGGTGTATCAAGTAGTAAATACTAATAATAATAATAAATTGACTTTGAAAGTTAAACGTAATCTACAATGACGACGAAATTTTGCACTCTATCAATTAATCGGTTGAGATACGTCACATGAATACTGTACCATGATATCAAGTTTACTCAACAAAAAATATTGCATGTTATAATGCTTTACTATTTTGTCTGTATAGAATTAGTCTTTAATGTTACATTGCTGCTTTCTATTTGTAAAATTTCTGGATCATGATTAGCAAAGCGTGATCAATGTTTATTAGGAACATGTTCAGCAACTAGCATTGCGAAAAGAACGCACAAAAGAAGGACGGGCTTTGTTTACATTACACATAACCATCCCATAACATTAGAAGTGAGGTTATGTTCGTTTTAAACATACTGAACAGAAAAATATTATGTTCCACAGGGCAAAGGGGATTACAAATCATAATCACAAATCTTGTTGTGGTGGGGATGAATCACAACTTCAAATTTTTTTAATAGAACATGATTCGTTCGAACAAAACCGGTTTTGTTCGCTGATCAGTGTTAAATAGAAAGTACCTATTATGTCACAGGCTTAAGATACATATTAGCAAAATTGTCCTTTTTAGAGCTACTTCACTTCAAATAAGTTTCTTGTTCACTAAAAATACTAATAACCCAGCAATCAAAATGCTTGAAGCCGGTTGCTGGCCGCACCTAGCCGTGCCGAAAAACACATTATCGGGCCGGCATAGTGCTCAGACAGTGGATCGACGCGTATGTGTCCAACCGGCCTGCTGCCGGCCGGCCGATGGTTTACCATCAGTATGGGTACGGACGCACTGCAAGCGATATGCTCAGAGGGTAGTGGGTAGCGGCCCGCTAAGCGGCATCGCTATCTTAACCAACATCGTGTTACAATATTAGAGTGGCCGCACTGAAAAACGTTAAGCTGTTACACGCTAAGCGGCTGTCTAGGCGACTTGCAACCCGCACAGACACGTTGGTTATTTACCAGGCGGCTTCGCGATTTTGACATTCATTTTCAAATTAAAACGTATAGGATACGCATGTTACGTAGAGAATAGGTATGTGAAAAATGGAATACCAAAGAAGTATCGAAAATTTTCTGCGTAATATTTCCACTGTATCTAGGAGGAGATCAAATGATTTAATTGACATCCGTAGGTACTCAAAAAGCTTTTCTTCATACTTCCGGGCATCTCGGTAAACGTGATAAAATTCACCATACAGACATCTGCTCCTGTTAAAGTCATGTATCCAACAGGAACTTAGATTAGGAGGTAGATCTTGCAGCAATAATGATGTATTTTCCAATAACAATAACCTTTTTCTCAATGTTGTGAGTTTTGGCATTTTCACTACAATATAACAGTCTGCGCGTACACCATACTACTGAGAACAATGCGGCCACTCAACACGCCTTCCATCCTAGACAAGCGTGCCGCTACCCGCAAACCTCTAAGCTCACCGCTTGCAGTGCGTCCGTACCCTATCAGCAGCGTGTCAGCTGTGAATCACTACTTTTGCCGTCAATAGGCCATTATACTCCCGCTTCAGTTTTATTGCACTGCTGATTGCTGCGTACGAAAATAAACAACATTTAAAAAATAATTCTTTCTTATAAACGAAACAATCTACACCCAGAGTGATTGGTCGGAATGGCTTATTATACAAACGGAACAGAGATATTGTGTAATTACATAAAATCATAATGAATGTACTTACTCAACATCGGTAAAATGATTCATCGCACTGATGAAGCGCTTAATTTATGATGGATGTCAAATGACGTCATCAGATACATCCGATGAGCACAATTACCGATTAGTAAAAGAACGCACCCAATGAGATGCCGATGAGTTTGACAACAGTTAACGTCAATTCTGCCTCAATCTCAAATTTCATAGACTGTAGTATTACCGAATGCCAATACAAATGTGGAAGTATTTTTAGTTAAAATGATAACTGAATCAGATACCAGTAGTTCAGATGAAGAAGCGAATTCTGTTGTCGAAACCAGAAAAAATATATATTGTTTGTATGTAATACAAAAAAAGGTCGATGGACACCACTCTATAGATAGAGATACAAATAGATTTTTTAGATAGAGATTGATACAAATCATATAAGGTTATGATCATTTATGCCAACAAAAGCGATCAGATGTCTACCCCCACCACAGATCCATCGGTTCCATCGACTCCTAAAGCCGATGGGCATCCGATCGATTAAAAAAAGAACTGTCTATGCCTTTGATATTCTTATATCAAATTTTCATTTGTTCCGGCGATTTAAAAATTACAATATTCTGAAATCGAATGCATAATTATTTAAATCGTGTATTCGATTTCGCAATATTTACTATTTAAGTAAATTCACAAACAATTAAATAATATTGGGGCTAAGCAATTGCAATGTATGCCGGAAAATTTAAAGGATACGGTTACTACGTTTACATGCAGAAATGAATTTGATCTCAATACCGTTTTTGTATTCAATACGTCATGTAAACACCACAAAAATCTTTATTCAATTTGAAGGCCAAACCAATACATTTTAGAATCGTATCAAATTGAATTTTTATGTAAATAGGGTAGCATAGGACCCAGTGTAGATCGAATATAGAACAGTTATGCGCAAACTCTCATTTGACATAAACAGAAACAACAATAACAAAAACCCTTGTTTACTCCAAATGTAGATAACTGCGTTACCGACAAACGTGAAATTGAAAATAGATTGAGATCAAAACTAATTTCGTATGTAAACATATCAATGTATTGTATTCAGTTCATTTTCAGTATCTCGTGTAAACGTAGTAACTTATTTTTTAGAGCATTATGGTTATCATGTTTGGTATGTAATAGAAATGTTGCCGATGCACATTTACAAATATTCCACGTATATATTGATAAATGTTGCAACTAATACTATTGATTGAAAACAATGTATACATCTTCTCAACTAAAGTTCAGATCAAATCTGATGCACTCATACTTCATAAAGATGTTTAATACAGGTTAGTATCTTTGTAAACATCCAAACGAAATGTCTCGTATATGTTTTTTACAAAAAAATATTACCTTACATGATGTAACTCCTTACACGTTTGTAATTTTTATTAATAATAGCGCTAGTTTTGTGAGCGATGAATGTGTTGAAACTAAATATAAAATAATTCTTACTTCCATGGGTTTAATCTATAGCAGAATTTGTTCTTTTCTCTCTTAGAGCAAACGGCTTACTGATACCCAATACGCTTTGTACTTTATCTTCTGTTTCGCTGAAGTATACCAGTTGATACAATTCATCTTTTCCTTTAAAATCTAGTTCTGAGAACCTGACTGTGTACTCGGTAGGCTGAACCGTACTACGAGAATGCGATGCTTGTTTAGGCAAAACTACTGGACTGGCATTCTTGTAGACATATTCGTAAATTATGTAGTCGTCCAGACTTATAAAATTATTCTGAAAGTATAAAAGCGATTATGTTATTATTTGATTTCCTTATATTACTCATAAGATGCTTATAAACTAAAATAAACATAAGCAATCGATACTGAACGAATGACTAAATCAGCTTCTGAAAATAGCAGACTGTTTCATTAGAATGGCAAATGTCGGTATCTTTAGAATCTCTGTAAGTACAAGAGATGTAGAGGAAAGACTCGCTCACCCTCGATTTGGATTTTGAGGCAAACTAAATACTCAACACTATTATGATAAAGCGTTGATTAAGCATATTATCGATGAATTTTTTGCTGATCGTCACTAATTGAGGAACCATATATTTTTCAATAATAATAGTTTTATACGTCACTATTGCTTTCACCTAATTTGATTCGAATTTTAACTTTATTAGTTACTTTTTTAAATCTTTAATACACAATGGTGGTTACTACTACTACTAACTACTGTTATTTTTTAAGTAAAATGACGGTATCTAAAAAAAAAATTTAGTGCACTTCAAACAAACACAAATCCATTTATTTTCTTGGGGTATGACATAGGATATATTTTAAAATAAGAAAAAACATTATAATTATCTTTTTCCATAAAAAACAAATTTCGCTTTCTCCATCCGATCCATTAAATTTATACAATTTTAATAGGCGGCCAAACCTAATCTGCTTGAGATGCAGCAAAAAACAAATATTGTTCATCTCCATGGAAGAAATAAACATACCAAGTTTTATCAAAATTTTGAGATCATAGATGATAAATCTTTCTTTTTGCTGATTTGATATGGAATGACCTAGTTGCGAGTGAAAGAAATGCTAAGAAAAGAATGTTGTATACATACATATCCATACATATAAAAACCTCTATCTGTAGTATAATAATCGAGATATCGAGTATTACACCCAAAGTATTGTATGCATTAATGCTTTACGTATTAAATGCAACGATTATCTCGATAAACTGGTTTAAAAAAAAAGAAAATCACACGCTACCTATATAATATTTTCAATATTTTCTGAGTATATAGATTTATGCATTTTTAATTACCTTAAATACTCCAATCCAGTCTTCCTTAGTTTTAGTAATTTCCTTGGTTATACTATAAGTAACGCAATTATCCTCTTCAGCCCACCAAAACTCAATATCCTTAAATTGGACAACTTCCTCTGCATAATCTGCAAATACCTTAACACCTCTTGCTGTAGAATCGGTTACAATCTTCGAACGTACCATCTGATAACAACACAGTCACTCCATTTTAAACAATTCGAATAAGTATAACTGACACTATATTGTCTAGTCACAACGTAATAATAATATCACAAAAGATGCGACATATAAAAAAGCAAATGGAGGACGATGTTGTACACAAACAATACAAAAAGCAATTACCTACCTTTATTGTAAAATCTGATGTAACAGGTTTGTGGTCACTCAGAGAATATTCTGGGTGGGATTTGTACGAATTTTGTTGAATTTTTAGCTTGATATTATCATAGTTATTTGGATTTACTTTATATAATATACGATCAGTCCATGCAGGTCTTCGCCTGAAAGTTACTTAAAAAATAAATACTTCGTGCATAAAACATATTTATCAACATACTTGCAATCATAAAACGACGATTCAACTTCAAATTTAAATGTTGGCGCGAATGTTATATCACCTTCTTGTAATTCAGTAAAGGCATCTCCTTTTTTCATAACATATCTTAATTGATCGTATTCAAAAAGTTTCTGATATTCTCCTTTTTTTACACGGGCCACTATTTCTTCCAATGACATTTCCAGCTCCTCTAATAATCGGAAATTCAAATCGCCCATCCAGAATACATAGCTAAAATATTTCTAAATAATATTATATATAAAGGCGGAATAATTGGAACAGTTCAAATCTCGGTATTCAAAACTGTTTAACTAGTAATCTGTGTTTTTAGTGGACGAGTTTATTGGGGATTGTTAGGTACTTGACTAGCCTCTAGTAAACATGATCACATAAATGTATACGGTTGCGTAGAACAACATAAAAGGAACGTCCAAAACAGTTCAATCTATAATTATAAAGCTATAAAATTATAAGCACAAGGGGTCTATTCAGCTCAAGAAGTAACCCTGACTGTATTTTTCAAAATTTTCAAAACTATGTATATAGTGTGGCCATAAAGTGTGCAATGCATGAGAAAAATTGTTATTAGGATTACAAACAACAGTTTCTCACGACAAGCGTTCGTTAGATGTTGTCGTGGTTAGAAAAAACTGAACGAATTCTGAATTTTTGGACTCCAGAGTTAGTCAAAATTCGATTTCCTTTTAAAATATTTTCAAGGTCGTACAACTTCCGGTAACACCGGAAGTCGCCATTAACGTCTCAATTTTAAATGGAACATCCGATATATTATCTCATTTTTTGAATTCACGATGAAATTTCATCATGTGTTACATTTAGTTTCCCTATACCTATTTTCATTTATTTCTTAGATATTTTTATTATTGTGTACCATTATTTTCAATATTGTGCCTTTTACCCATTTTCGACTAGTGGTAAGCGGTACTGAGGTAAACAGAAGCACAAGAATCGTTCTTTCGAAATCCACGTTGACAACTAATTTATCGCATACAGCATGTCTAAAATTTTATAACCAATTACATCAGTTTCAAAGTTGAAAAAGTTCGCTTTTCAAACGTAACACCCTGTATATTATTATGTGATCGGATGCTGCCTTTGCTTATACCTATTTTCTACGGCTTTCTTGTTAGTCCATATTTTCTATCAAAGGCCAATGAAACTCCAAAAGCCCTATCTAGTAAAAATTGAGATTGACAAGAATCGAAACAGTTGTTGATTTTATGGCAAAGTAGTTTAAGTCCATAGATAAGTAAGGTATCCATTTAAAGTTCTGGTTATTTTGTTAATTTTCTCAAGTAATGTTTGTAATGGAGAATATTGAAGAATATTCCCATAATGATGTTAAATTTTATACGCATGGTAAATGCGGACGAATTGTCAGACGAACATGTAGATTATTTAACGAAAGATATCTGGACCAACCAACAATGACTCCCGGAAAATTCGCACGAATTTGAGGCTCGCTTTATGGCAATTGGGAGTGCAAGGGCACTGTATTTTACTTCTTATTTGTAAATACAGTTAAACAGGTAATGAAAGATGATGTTATATCGAATAATTTAAATAGCGCGAAATAGTTTTGATATTTATGACAATTTAAAAACTCAAGTGATTTCGTGGACACTAAAGAAATTACGGAAATAGAATGGTATAGCAATTTTTACATAAAGGCCCTAGCCGGGTAAGTATGGGTTGCTGGCTATTTTTGGCTGAAAATTAAGGCATATATTTGACCCCCTAAAAGTCGCCTACAGTCAAATTTTCAGCTCTGAATATTGAACGGCCTTCGAGTAAAAAATTAAAAACCAACGTTTTTTTGAAAATTTTTATTTCACGATCGGGTTGTCCGATCGGAACGAAAAAAAAATATATGAAAATATGCACATTTTTAGACGCTATCAGAGCTAAAAATTTGGCTATAGGCGATTTTTAGGGGGTCAAATATATGCCTTAATTTTCAGCCAAAAGTCGCCGAGGGCCGGCAACCCATACTTACCCGGCTACGGCCTTTCTTCCGTTTTTATACGGATAATGAAAAATTGAAAAAAAATATCTCCAAACCGTTGGAAATAGACACAATAATCTCCGTATAAAAACTGAAGAAAATCAAACTTTACATCCATTTATGTAAAAACTGCTATACCATTCCATTAAAAAAAATCAAGTTATTCATGATTTTAAAGTTGGGAAATTACAGATCCCTATTTAATCACCCTGTAACATAAATGCAACAATTTTCTAATAAAAGACGTGCCCCCTTACATGATTACATGAAAACTGAAAACCGCATGTTTCTAACTTTCGCAGTTGGAGATATTTCCAAACACCTGCGCTGCAGATGCCATTTTTTTCGAAAAACGTCACGTAATTTGTAAACGGTACAACTTAGACTCAATGTAAGCTTAAAAAAGTGCCGTTTAAATTTAATAAGGAATCAAAAAGTACAATAATATATAGGGTGTTCCATTTAAAATAATAAAGTTAGTATCTACTTACAGTAGAACCGGAAGTACGCCATTACTGATACTAATTTTAAAATGTGTAGAATTTGATTCGAGGTAACATTTACTTGAAACATTTTTTTCAAAAAATTAATAATAACTCGGCTATGGACCGTTGCATCTTGCCTGTATATATTTTTTGATGTTATATTGTTTTTGGTGTTTAATACTGTTATAGATTTAAAAATAGACAAAGTAAAAATATTACATACTACAAGGGAAATTTTTATGTTATCTACCTACCGCGACAATTTTTACATTACCTTTCTGTACATTTTATAGGGTCATCTCAAAGTTTGCTTCGAATCGCTTTTAATGTATTAATGTTATATTTGTTTAAGAAAGGAGAAATGAGTAATTTCAAACTTGAATACATAAGTGTAATGAAATTTTATCAAAAGAAAGCACTAGCCCTAAGACTACATGAGACAATGGTGAGATTGTATGGAGAAAACAGCCCGTCCAATTTTGCTGTAAGCAATTCAAGTGGGGCAGAGAATCCATTCACGATTAGCCATCAAAGTGGGAACACCTCTAAAAGCACAAACTGAAGAAATCATCAATAACTTCAAGTTTAGTGTTGACTGACTGTCGAGTAAAAATGTCAGTTATTGCTAGAAAAATAGAAATATTAGAAATTAGTGTTTTTAAAATTCTGCAGGATGTATATCCGAGCTAGTCATTCCCGAACAAAAATTGTGTAAATGACACATTTGTGAAGAGAATTTGATTCTTTTATCTCAAGACATTTTAAATAGAATTGTAACTGGCGATGAAATTTGGATCACCACTGATAAGCAAATAGGCATAATGGTCACGTTTTTCTCGGACGCGGAGAGGACTCTTTTTTCTTCATTATTTCTTGACATATGTTCCTTAGTAAGATCAAAAGGTTCTACAGTAACTAGAAATATCTACAAAGGCACCACAAATTTGCTCAGAAACGTTTCTACACGACAACTGCAGAGTGCATAAGATGCCAATTATTCAAGTAAAATAATCAATGCGTGCAGCTTTAAGAAATGACAACATTCACCCTATAGTTGTGTCCTCATCCCTTGTGCTTACTATTTCTTTCCAAAACTCACAAAAACACTTTCAAAGACGTCCATTTTTGTCGAACGAAGACGTGGAAAACGTTATAGGTTTATATTTTGCGGTATTACCTAAATCATTCTTTTTCGAAGGCATTAAAGAAACGTTGTAATGTGTGTGTAATATTAAGGTATACTTATGCAACGTCTCAACGATGCAAAACGGAAACAAAAAAAGGTAGAGCGCCGCGCTCAGAAATGCCGCCAAATAAATAATGGTGAGGGAAAAGAAAAAAAAAATATATATAATAAGAAACCAAAAGATGTCCCTTATCACCTACCCTTAGTAGTTCGGATTTTGGCCAGCTTATGCGGTGAGTGGGGTGGGTTCCACAACTCAGGATATCTATCAATTTATAAATGGGCGCCACTCCGTCAAAGAAAAAAATAATAAAGAGAAATACTTTGATGACCCGATCGCGTGACGGAGAATGGAGAGAGATGTACCGCCGTGGTGAATAGATTGGATACAAAAAAAAACAATAACTAGGCGTAAATATAAATGCCAAAATATATTAAAGAAAATATTAAAAAGAGAACATTCTTATTAGAGAGTAATTTAGTGTTTTAATAATAATTAATTAAAAACAAAATGTTGATCAACTCAGCTACTAGTAACATTACCACAGTTTAAGTTTAAAATACGATATAAGTATATAGAACGAGCAAAAAAAAATACAATATACCCTTACATTGACAAAATCCAAAAAGTATGTAGATATATGTACACTCGGTTGATTTAAAATCGACTCACCCGGCAAGCGACGTAGACCTAACGTCGCACACAGAAACTTTCAACATTTAACTGGATGTTTGTAGTAATAAAGCAATTTGCTTATGAACAGGTAAAATAGCTAGGTAATGTGAAATGAATGGGAAGATCGCTGCAGAAATATATTCGTTTTCAGATACTTTTAATACCTGCGTTATTACGTAGTATAGCGTTTGCCAACACCCATTACCATTAATGACATATAAACGCAAATAAAATAATAATACAAATCAATTTTAGATCCATAAGAAAAATTATTTTTCGAAGCAGATAGACAGGAATCTATGTTCATCTTAAGTTTGTTTCGTTAAAAACACTGATTTTATTCGAGAATTTATAACAAAAGACACAGTAAACAAATAATAATTTATTACAAATAATAGAGAAGGTAAACGAAAAGGCAGTCAAACTGAAAACAAATTAATACACAGAAAAAACTTTTTAATTATTGGTTGGTTCTGAAAGACATTTTCTGCACCATCATGCGAACATTCATTCTCTAAAGTATATGTATGTAATAGGGTGAATCGAAAAACGCGTTTTTTTCTGCAATACAATTCTAATAGCACGGAAAACTTGCGCATAGGCGTCATTATAAATAAAAATATATTTTAAAACATTTTTTTCAAAATTTGAAATCGGGCAGAAGGCCTAAAGTTACCAAAAAAAAAGTCAAAATCTCGGTAAAAAATGCGAAAATTACAAAAAAAAATACATTTTTTATTGTAGTAGTGAAAAAAGTGTTTTTAAGAGTGTCCTTAATGCATACAAAAAGTAATTAGACCCATTCTTGTTTTACTGAATTCGCGCAAAAGACCTAAAGTTGCGAGCAGGGTTGCCGCCCTGAAAATATTATGTTGGCTATGATAATGGATGAGAGACCACACATTAGAGAACCTGGCTACAGGAGGATCCTTAAATCCAGAAATGAGCCATCGGCTGAAGGTTACGTAAGAGACTTCAAAATACCTTCAATAAATTTTAGTGCAAACGACTATACCGAAGTAATTGATTGGTCAATCTGCAAGTTAACACCGCCGCCACTACTGTCCAAGATGCCAACTGAACACATTGCTTCTTTGTTGAAAGACAAAGCGCTATCAGCGTTTAACTACCTCAAATTCCCATGCCACACCCAGTCAATTGAGAAGTATGTAAAACTGGTTACAGAAGCAGCAGAAAAAGTGTGCGGGCATGAAAATTGATATGGTTATATTAGAGCTACTTTAAAATCAAGACAATTGATGCCCACATTTAATTAAAAGTCAAAACTCAAAGGGGCTTCTATGTAAATAATCTTTTGCCTACAACGAACATATGCATTGTACAAAGTAAATAGTTACTGTAAATATTGTAAATAAAATTCACCCTGGTTGGTTGGTTGCGTAGGGTGGATGTGGAAATCACTTGTTAGAGTCTTATTACAAACCTAATGTGTTAAATAAACACTCATCAGATATGGAAAACGGCGTTTTTACGGGACTATAACTTAACTTATACTATAATTTAGACCTTTTGCATGAATACAGTTAAGGAATAACAGGTCCGAAAGTATTTTTTCTGGATTGGGAAAACTGTTTTGAATGGTTTTTACACTACTACAAATTAAAAATAAAACTTTTTTGTACTCGCTTATCAAAACCTGTCATTTCACGATTCGATTTGCGTGCGTAAAAAGTCACTTTAAGCACGAGTGCGTAAAAGTAAAGTTGGTACTTCCTGGAACTTGATTAATTTAGTGACATTTTGAAATTATAAATCCCTAACCTTAATAATATGGTCATAAACGCTAACGTATTTAACAATTTGTGTGTATTATTATTATAATTCTCGTACAAAAAGTATTGTACAAACTTCGTGCGTGAAACATTTCGCGAATTCGTGTCGCCTTCGGCTCGCGCTTTAAACTGGTCACTCATTCGCGAAATATGATTTCACGCACTTGGTTCGTAAATAACTATTATGGGTTTTGGCACATGTTTAAAAATCGTCGAAAATCATGAAATATCGTTTTTTTGCGATACAACCCGCAACTTTAGACCTTTTGCGCGAATTCAGTAAAACAAGTATGGTCTAATTATTTTTTGTATGCGTTAAGGACACTCTTAAAAACACTTTTTTCACTATTGCAACAAGAAATGTATTTTTTTATAATTTTTGCATTTTTTTTTTAATTTACCGGTATTTTGACTTTTTAGGGAACTTTAGGCCTTCTGCGCGATTTCAAATTTTGAAGAAAAAATTGTTTAATATTTTTTCATTTATAATGACGCCTATGCGCAAGTTTTCCGTGTTATTAGAATTGTATTGCAGAAAAAAACGCGTTTTTCGATCCACTCTAATATGTAATAGACTTTTATATCTTGCCCCCATACATATTCTTATTCATGTAATTTCTTAATTACATAAATACTTAGAATTATAGTGAAATTGTATGCGATAGCGATTTAACTATACATATGTTAAGCTCGCATTAAGAAATTATCGGTTTAGAATTTATAAATGATCCCTTGCATATGAAACTGGATTTAAGAGGCCCGACTACCGTTTGGCAGTTGGCGATGTTGCCACAGTTAAATTCTTTCATATTATAATGTTTTTATAATTTATTTAAAACGTATTTTAAAATCGGGCTTCATACACACATGTGTAGACGTATTTTGAATGCTCATAGCAAATTTCAGTAATTAAATTTGAAAATTAATAGAATAATCTCGATTCCCGTATCAAAGTAACGGCCTGTAACGGGAAAAGAGATTGTGAAGTTAATACCGATTATTAATACACAAAATTGTATATGTAGATGTAAAACATTTGTAGAAATATGTGTATGAAGCCCAATTTTCAAATTATATTGAAATAAAATCGGGCAAACGATTTATAGAATTATGTAGATATGGCACCGCTGTAAAATAATCAGCTGGTAGACGACCCTCTTAATAGAAAAATATATTGTATATACATAGATAGTAATTTACATTTTGAGTCGATTCTAAATCAACCGAGTGTACATATGTACATATATATCAGAATGGTCTGGTCCAAACTTTCTGTTACACTTGTATCACATGTAATAATTTTAATAAAATGTAACGATTTTATACAAATCTCAAAACTGTAATAATACTAACTTTTAGTTGCTCTAAAATAAAAGAATGAAGCAACTAATATGATTTTCGTTTATTATAATAGTATAATACACTTAAAAAAAGGGGGCAAAAAAAATAGATATGTTTTTTTTCCCTTTAGCTAATTTGCCAGATAATGAATATACGTATATTAAGTAAAAAAAGAAAAAGGGGGGAGGGGAAGGTAACTTAAAATCTAAATTTAGCTTGTCCTTCAGCGAAATGGGTGCGAAAATGCGTCCAAATTGCCGTACGTTCCGGGAAGGAAAAAAAATAGAGATGCCCATGCGAGGTCGTTGCTGGGGCCTTCAACAAGGACTCCAAAGGTCATTCAAAAACGAAGCAAAAGAATCTTTGTCCAATTGGAATTTATATGTGACGGAGACTAAATACTCCCTTAATACATCAAAAATTGTGTAAGTACTAATTACTAAGTACTAACTGCCTAAAATAATGAAAAAGAGAACCAATTAAATCTAAGAAAAGAAGTAGAGGTCAAAATAAAATACCTAAGATGGTGGTAGGCAAAAAGATCTGGAATGTGTAGAAAAAAAAGGAACGAAATCATCTGTCGGCGATTAAATCCGGCAATGCCGTTGTAAAATTAATTACACTAATTGCAGAAATAATAAAGCCTGCTATCAGCAGTGATACTTTTCCCCAAAATCGTCGCAACAAGCGTATTACCAAATCACACATATGCTAATACAATATTTCGGCAATCGGCCGCAGTAATAATTCGTGTACCGACTTTATAGACTACACACACCCGAATGTCCCGCAGAGCTTGGCCGGTGATAAGACCAAGATCAAAAGAGAAGGAAGATGACCACAAAAAAAAAATTACCAAGTGGACCAATATAAAGGAGTATTTAAATAAATCGAAATCTAAGAAATAAAACACATCACTGAAGCAACCAGAGATGGCAATAAGAGTACTAAATTTGTTAGAAATAATAGATATTTAAATGGTATAACGATGACTAAATATATACACAGGTATTAAAGGTAAATACAACCGTTAAACTTACAAACACTTTAGAATTCGATAATTTACAGATAAAGTGATAAGGTTCAAATAGACGCATTTATAAAAACTTCAGACTACACTACAACACAGTAAATTCATTGCAAACTTGCATTTCGATGCTTAACCTGTTCAAGCATCGAATAATTACATAATTGGCTGCTGTGATTGGCTGATACACTTAAGTTCTGTTGCTTACTTCTCATAATACTCTGTAAAATTAACTACTACTAACTTTAATATATTTGTGAGTATCTGTTAAGAAATCGCATCATTTTTCGAGATATATTAACTACCTGTCCCTTTTATCGAGGAGGGCCATCATAGGAAGATGGGTGCCTATGATCGCCCCTTTGATCTTAAAAGAAAATCAATTTATCTACTGGTAAAATTGAACCATTTGAGAGTTCTAATCAACGGTCACTAAAGAAGCCTATGACCCCTTACTTTTAAGCCAATGAATGTTCTAAAATCTTATCTGGTTTCACAATTACAGTTGATTGAAGGTAGAGGGTCCGTCACAGGTCACCTTCCTACTAGTTGCAGTGGCTTACTTAATGGTAACTTTGGAATTGATGACCAAGTTTTATAAGTAATATATAATTTGATTTAATACCTATTTAAACACAAACTATTTTAGATATTCGTTATATTAACACTCCATCATTATACCAAAGCGATAACAAAATGGGACACATTCGAAACCAAGTGACAACAATATTGTTTTCACATAACAAATTTAAAACTTTCTTCTTAATAATAAGGAACTTGTATATTCTATCAATGCTATTTTCAATGTACTAAATGTAATTGCAATGGCAAGATATATAACACTACCAATATCTAATATTCACTTACTCATGAAAAAATATTTCGCTGTGGGCATCAACATGAAAGTGTTGGTCTTTCAGTATAGAGTCATAATCGTCAATCCTTGCTTTTAACATATGATCATGGGCACTAAGATGTGAATTAACAAAGCATATTGAGCAACCATATATGCTCAGTCGTATACTCACAGCACCTTTATTACCCTGGAATAACACATATAAACTTTAGAAATATGTTATGTTGACTTACATACCCACATTCCAGATAAACCAGTACGGGTATAATCAGCTTCTACATCACGAATATTTAGTAAATGTTTTCTTAGGCAAAATGTACTTAAAATAAGGCCTTGTAGTCGAATTGTCTTCAACTTTACATAACTCCTCTTAGCCAAAACTTCTTTACATTCATTTGTCCAAGGATCATCAAAGAGAGCAGATGCCAACAAGTTGTGGGGTTGCGCCTTAACTTCTTGTAATGCGACAACATAAAAATCAGGTAAATTTTTATCATGCTTTGAATCTGGTAAAGATAATAGACTGTTTAAATTTTGTTCAGGGGTACTTGTTCCTACATTGTACGTAACAACATATAACCTAAAAACAGATAGATCCTCTTTTATTTACGTAAAACATAAAATATGATGTCTACCTTAAGTTTTCCATGTTTCTTATATTACAATATATTTAGGTGAAGATTATTGAAAATAATTACTGTCGAATTTTAGGAAATACTGTTTTATCTTATCACATTCGCTTATCATTAAATTTCAATTTCTAAAACAAGCTGCATCTTTAGGACAGATTTCGTAATTCATTAAAATATGTTCTCATGCCGATTAATTTGTTACACTTGACAACTGTTGACAATTAAATGACAACAGTGACAGATGACAGTAGGTACTGGTAGGTACCTACCGGACGGAATTAATAGTTCAAGTTAAACACCACTGTCACCACCGGTCACCACTGCACCGTTTCAAATACACACAAACTTTTACAACTTTTTTGTACTTTTGCAATAAGGTATATGGTTCATAAATTTTTGTGGCGCAAATGATGATGTCATTTTAAAGAAATTCACCTTGAATTTTAATAAACCTAATAAATCCATTTTACATTCGATGTTGAGAGCTATTTTAAAACGATCCTTATTAATTTCTGAAATTAATATACACATATAATTGTGTCTATAATAAATCAGGCAATCAGAGTAATTATCACTGAATTGCACGCATTACCTACACAGAGTGTTTAAATTAGTGATTTGGCATTCATGAAAGAGAGAGAGATTTGCTGTTCTGTATTGCTTTGCTGAACGGATTTTTTGAACGAGACCTCCAGAGCTAGTGATACTAAAACTATATCTTTAACTGTATGTCATTTATGAGCGAATTAGTATCTACAAATTAACTAATCTGTAAAATTCAGTTGCATATATACAGTCTAGTTTTCTCAAGATCTACAAATAAAATAATGCCGGTTATACAGAGTGTTCCATTTCCTCTGTACATAAAGCAACTTTGTTTTTTTTTAATACAAACCTATATTTTTATCATTTATTAGTCACGACATGTATGGTAGATACTCATATGAGAAAACTAACAATCTTTGAGATATTTGGCAGACCATATTTTTCTAGTAAATTTTCGTCAATTATAATATTGAAAATGTTTTGGTTATACCTACTAATTAACAGAAAAGGCATTTTCTTAACCAACTATTAGGCAATAATGGTTCTTCTAAACGCGGTATCAGAAACTGGTCTACAATATATGGTGCGCGCAGAAAATGTCAAATTTGACGAAGAAAAAATCTTATCTGTTAAATCAAATTGGAATACTATAATACAGTAAAACCCTTTTACTTAACTTTCAAACACTTATATGTAAAATACGCTTTATAATACGTTGTAAACAGAAATCTTTATGCATCATTTCAAATTTATTATACTTAAAAAAAATCTGTTTTAAGAAACAATTCAAAATATTCACTGTTGATAAAATACCAGTTGTATTATCAATGCTATTTTTGTATAATGTATTGCATTAATTCAAATTTATAACACCTAAATTAAATATATGATAAGAAATTTCCAAATTTTTGTTATGGGTGGATTGTATTCTAAATTAACTTTTTAGTCTTTTAAAACTAACAACATTAATTATGTCCTTTATTTTAAATATTGGCGTCAATAATAAAAATAAAAACTTTAAATGTTATTTTTAATACCAGATAATAAACCAACTACTGAAAATGCCATGATAAGATTTATAATTTAACCAACGATTATTGATAATAAGATTTGTTATAAATTTGTAAACGACATAACTCTTATACGGAACAATTTCATCTAATTGAATATGCAAACGTGTGTTTTTTCTTTTGTGTACTTATCATAAATTCAGATTTCCCACTTGAAACTTGGTAAAGATAAAACAATAAATAATTAATCCATTATTAATAATCCATAACATCTTTTTATTTAGCGTGTCAAAGAATATGTTTTCGTTAGTAACTTTAGGTAAGATTATTGAAATTATAAAATATAAATATAATAAAACCTGCTCAACAGATTTCGAATTATCATAAAAAACAAACAATTCTTGACAGATTACCATTTTTATATTCCAATTAACAATAATCCTCTGATCCAACGCAATAGTTAAATTGAAAAAAACTGATTTGAACTATTGTGATTTTATTAGGTAAGTAAAATTCTGTTCAGCTACTGATAGTATGTTAATTTTAAAAACCTTCGTCAAATTAAAATTTATTAAAATTCAGGCGTGAATTATATTGTTATAATATAATATAAATTATCAATTGGATAATATACAAGATTTGTTTCATTTCGAAAAACAATCTAATAATTTTTTCAACGGATTTTTTGAACGTTCTTATGTATCTATCTTTAAAATGACTTAGATAAAGGAATTTTCAGTTGTTTGACGTTATTTTTATACGTGTATTTTTTATGGTTATAACGCTATGTTTCAAATGAAAATTACAAAGTTACGAAATATAACAATTGTAACAAATAAGACGTCACTTTGCCGTAATGGTCTACATTATATGGTGCGCGCAGAAAATGTCAAATTTGACGAAGAAAAATCTCCGTTAATTCAAATGGAATACTATATATTATTGATCAGTAAAACCCTATATACTTAAGTTCAACACTTTCGGTAAAATACGCAGTATAATAGTAAAAAGCGAGTAAATTTATCCATCACTTCAAATTTATTCCACTAAAAAAAGAAAACAAAAAACTCCTCTAAACTTAAAAAGTCTATTGAAGAAATTGTTCAAAATATTCACTGTTGAAAAAATAATCCAACAAGTTTTATTATCAATAGGTTCTTATGTATAATGCTATCTGCTATTGCAGATGGTTACCGCAACACCGCAAATTTGAAGAAATGTGACAAGAAATTTCCAAAATAGAGTGAACAGTGTTATGCTGAGAAAACAACGTTGGACAGTTCAAACAATCTCTCTTTTTGGGTTTTTATTAAGTTTATAACAACAGAATCGCCTAAAAAAATATTGGCGTTCAATACGATTTCACTACAAATAATAATGCAGAGATGTTTCAGCTGTTGTAGAAACCAGCCTACTACAATAAAAGAACTACTGCAAAATAGATAAAGATATTATACATAAGAACTTATTGATAATAAGATTTGTTATAAACTTGCTGGATTATTTTTTGAACAGTGAACAATTTCTCTAATTGACTACAAACTACAATACAACTACAAAAGCTACAATAGAAGAAATGACGTGGGTATACCCACGTAACGTAGGATATATAGTTACTATCAGATATCAATAAACAGTCAGTTCATGAACAAGCCATCACTTCATTACGAAAGTATCATTTTATGACCAAATAATGGTGTCTTTAGAACGTTCGCTTGATGGCTTCATTTTATGCCGACACATCATATATTGACGTCTTGAAGTAAATCAAGAGTAAGGAGTAATACTTATAGAAAGGACAGTTGGGCGTAGTTTAACCGATGCACCTATATAAAACATTTATGACGTCATTACCTTTGAGTTATGCACTAATAGTTTTAGTAAAACACAAATTGAGAACTTGATTTTCGGATTAATTATTTATATAACTTGATAATCGATCTAAAGATAATTCTATGTCTGCAAAAATGCTTGTGTTTTTCGTACTATAAAATATCGATGACGAGTCTTACAATCACTAAAGATTGTAAATTAAAAAAAGCTATCAAAAGCTATCTGAAGTTTTTAACATTTTTGATGAACTAGAAATCATGCGCAAGAGTTGCCGTCGTAGATATTTACGGTTTATCAATCCTTCTTGTTGTACCTCAACCTCATCCTTTGCGCCATATTACCGGCGTTGTATTTGATTTTGTACATGAATTAAAGAACATTAAAAACACAAATTCTGGTAAAAATTTATTTATTTAACTTCACATTAATTTATATTATTATTTTTTTATTAATAATTCAAACTGTAATTTCAGGTTAGGCTTATCTGTATTATAGTAATACCTATAAGTTTTAATATGCTTTGGGAAAAAAATAAAGATTATTATTATATACAGACACGATATTATTATATTTGCCTGGATTTTATTGCAAACTCACTTTATAAATAGATCTAGAAGTAGTCGTGAATACTTCTAAAAATAGTTGCAATTGCGTACAAAATTAGTCGCAACTACGCTAGAAGGTAGTCATCAGGACGTCCACAAGGAACCAAGCACATCATGATGAGGTCTATTCCTGATCTATGACTATAAATAGGGGGCGTTATTTCGACGTATAAACGTTCTCAGTTAAATCATGCGACTAAGCAGTTGTGATATTTGCACGTCATTTGCCTTTGTCAGGCCCTTTACTGATGTCACCAGTCGTAGTTAAATGACTTGAATGTGAGTCAAAAAGACTACTCGATAGGTTACTTGGCTGGTATCTATCTAATGAATAGAGTTGGCAAAGCGGGGCAAGTTCTAATGCAGTGTGTAGAGCAACGTAGAGGGTTAAAGCGCGTGAGAGGGAACCTTGAGCGCCCATATTAAAGCACACCTGTTCAGTATTATTCCACTGATCGTTTGTGTGCTTATTAGTACAAACATACTTAGATACGTTTCGGAAACGGCGTGTTTCGAAAAAACTAGAAAACGTAATAGCGAGTATATCGGATTTAGATTACGAAGGCGATATAGCGAAATGTGTAAGGTGTGACAACTATTAAACATGTACCAGCAGGCGGCCTTGATACGATCGCTCAGTCCGTCCACGTTGTTCTCCGCACTGCACTGAAACTTGCTGCTTTTTGTCGAGTCCACTAATGAAGGACTTTAATATTACCTCATGCTCATTTTGCTCTAATTACGTTTTGCATTTGGAAATTGTGCATCGGGATTTATTAAGCGGGATTTTCATTTACGCGATTTTTTCTGAAAGTTAGTACCTATTTAGGGCGACTTTGTGATTGAAAATATTTGATTGCAAACATTTATGGACACTCAAATATTTTCAATCAATCGTAAAATTTCCGCTAAACATTTAAGCGCAATTCGGGTACTTAACATAAGTGTCCTTATTATTCACATGGTATCGGCGTACAATATATACCTAGAAATAACACGCTGCTTAGAAAGAAAACATTTATTTAAAATTGTTGGCAATTTAACAGCTCCAGGAATGGAAATTTAAAAATATGTATATAGAAGTATTGCAATATTACATTTATTAACATTATTATGCAAGAATAAATTTATAGAACGTACTGGAATATACTGGTGAATAATATTTTGTTGCTGTATGTTTTCTAAATCATTTTTCCTTGCGTAGTAATAGTAATAAGAGCGTTTATGATCTAAAACAATAATGTGAAAGATGTAGAATCCACAAAGGTAAATTATATTTTTTAATAATTACATAAATTTATTTCAAGTTTACCTTAATAATTTTCTAATAGAATTATAAAAATATATTGACAATTAAGGTAGGTATAGGTACTCATGGATTTAACTTAATAATAGGTAGGAATGAACTTATAGTACTTAACTATTATAAATAATATATATCGACCTGAATATCATTTTGTTCATTCTTAAAATAAATTTTTCATAAATTAAACAAAAGTAAAACTATGACCACATAAAATGTTCCGATGGAGCAATTTTCGTGGCTACGTTAAAAGATACCACGTATATTTATTGCTACACGCAAATTACTACTGTTTGTTCAATGTAACATTATTACTCTGTTCAATTTTCAAATACTTGTGTTTAGCAACAAATGCTATCGATTAATTTTTAAAACGCATAACACATTTGAAATATTGTAAAGATAACTGAAGAGTGTAAGTTGTAAAGGTTATGTTATAACTTAACAACGAAGAAAATAAAATAAAGCTGTATTTATAAATAATGCGGGCTGAACATAATTCCTTCATTTAATATAGTTTGTTCATTGTAATTAGCTACGTCTATACTCCTTTATTTTTTTTACGTTTTCTTACGATACTAAAAATCTAAACTGAACTAACTGAAAAAACGTTCATCTTCGATGCAAATTCTAAGCCCAAGATGTTTTTTCTAGTACTTTTTATTAGTTATTACTAAAATACAAATATTTCAGTAACTCGGTAACAAGGTGACAGTTACTACTGACAATTTTTTTATCTCTAATTTTTATAATGTTTAAAAAATCTTGCATCGCAATTTTAGAAAATTTTACCGCTGGCATATATGGAGACAGTTTTTCGCCACTCTCCATTGGCTGCACAGCTTTAAATAAACTGCTTTATTATTGGCAGCGATTTATATATTTGTCTCAGGGGTTGTGACTAGCTTAACCAATCAAAAAGACGAACACTACTCAGTTGTTGGCAGGAAATTTGAACCTGTAAGTTATTTAATTTTGTTACATAATGTTCACTCTCGTGTAAGTTTAGTAACGACTCAATTAATCATTCTGAGCATCTTTTATTTTCAAAACTAAAATATTACTTTTTGCTAAACCCGTTATTCAAATTATTTATTCTTTGCTTACTAATCTATAATTGGATCTCAATATTAAGCTAACCCACTAACCAAGATATGTATGTTATATCTCAATGAGGATTCAAACTGATTACATTGTAATATTACCCAGTTATATAACATAAATATGGATGTATACAATTTACATGCTCTTGTTGCTACATAACGAAGTTAATATAGATGTTCTGTAAATTTGCTTTTATAGTGTAACATAGTATATGATATCTAAAATTTTAACATATAAAATAGGTGAATGTCATTTAATTAATGTTATATCAATTACAAAGTACAGCAGCAGAAATAAGTATCTTGCCAGTGCATGTAAGAAAGACGTCCTTCACTCAAAATGCACGGGTACTTTATTGACTTAGTATACCTACATGGACTGTCTGTGGCACAGACATTATTTGTATGCACTCTAGGACATTAAAGTTCCCGTAGGGTTTGAGTAAGAAGCCTCCTTCTTTCGCGCACTGTCCGGATACTTCTTTCTCCTGCTCTACCTGCAATCGTGCTTACATTCAAATTTTAAAGTAAATGCCCTACTGTTAACACCATTACACGAATTGCTTTTTACACCGTTTTGTAAATGTTACATCTATGTTATAAGTTCCAAACCATGTAATATCTCTGAAATTGTAAGTTACATGTATATTACAATTAATATATCGTACAGCGTTTAAATATCGGCGGATATATAACATTAATATATTATATACATAGTTGTTTGCTGGGAATCATTTCTTGTTTACAAGAATTAGTAACATGAATTATTGTATACAAGTAAAAATTGCGTTATGTCAAATTTCCTAACAATAACTGGTCCTAGGCCCTTAAAAAGTTGTAGAACTAGGGCTGGCATATACAGAATGCCACACGTCCTTCAGTAATTCAAGGCTTATATCTGCTGCTGCCATTTTTAAACATATCAAGCATCTTCACTTAACATTTTCTACAGTATATATGCAAGTTAATATATACAATATTGGCGCTTAGACGCTTTAGATCTTACACACTTCAATTTAAAGAAATTGAATTAATATAACGCAGGTCAGAGAATATGTCAGTAAGTGACTCATACAAGGTTGTTGGGCTAGCTGTATACAGTTGATTTCGATAAGTAAAAACTGCATATGAATATATACTTACGTTCTATAATTATTCTCTTACTACGTACTTGTATACTAATAAATTTTGTAATTATTTTCTATCATAGTTACTTGATATATTTTATTTACGATGGTTGATTATTTTTCTGAAAAGATATCAAATACGCATCTTGGAGCTTATGGTCGTGCGTTCAAAACAAGCATAAGGTAATCCAGTCGTGATTTCTATCATAAACAAATGAATTTTGCATGGTTAAATAATAATTACAATTTTTTAAACAATTTTTGTGTAAAATAACGCAAAAAACCATTAGAGTAATCAATTCTTATAAAGAGTGTCGTTTTTGTAGTAAATAATAAGTTACCCAGAATTTCTGAAACCGTGAACTTTTACTAAGCCTATTCTTTTACCTGTACTTTAATTTTAAGAGTAGATTCAGCCATGCAAAATTCATTTGTTTATGATAGAAATCATGGGCGATTCGATTACCTTATACTTTTTCGAACGCACGACCATAAGCTCTTTCTTTCGTTTTTCTCGAAAACGAATAAAAATAAGAACATTTTAGAAAAGACATAATTTGATCGTTTTTGAATACTCTATCGAATAAAGGTTATTTCGTGTCTCTACTACGGACAGCAAAAAAAATGCTAAACATGCTGCAATGAAAAAGGAAAACCTAACTCAAGCACATGAAATTTGACATTAACCACACGCCGTAAAAAATTATGTTAATTTTCATTATGGTCATGCGTGTTTCATTCACTTCCGCTATTAGTGTTTTCTTGAAATTTTCTCAAAACATTAGTCCAATAATATTAACTGACCATGCAAAATCTTATTAAAATCGCATAAGTCGTTTTGAGTTTATAATAAAAAAACGATTTGAAAATTTTAACTTCAAGGTCGCATAGCGCCCAAACTAAGCGACTTTGGACTAAGATAAGTTTACTTAAATCGGCTTATTTTGGTTTAAGGAATATGTGGTAGGCGTGTGTTTACAGACACCTTGTATAGACGTTCTTATGTTGCATTACAGAAACTGATTATTTACAGCTTGCCCAACATTTTACTATACCTTGTGTGACGATCCAAACAGGAAATAAAATTTATAATAGGAGTCTATAATCAAGCATTAAATTTTATTTCCTACAAGTTTCTAAATTCACGTATTAATTTAATTTTTCTTTTTAAAACGATAAATAAGTAATATAAGTATCTAAGAAAAAGAGTGCAAGAGTTTTAATATTTTTCGCCATATATTCAAGTGTGTTCTATAAAAATAGAAACATTTATTAAGTATAAAAATGTTTAACATCAAAGATATCGACATAGCGAAAATATTAAGATTGCCTATATGACGGACATCTTTTGAGCACCTATTGGCATAATAAAAACACTTATTTTAACTGTTGATCTGATATGTAGATTACACGTTAAATTCATTGCTGGTCCGCCCTCAAAAGAAATCTGAAATATAGACGAGTGTCTCTCGGGATTTCTAGATCACAATAATCGGAAAATGCAGGAAAGTTATTATTTGTAGATTTTGCATAAAAGGAAATACGTATTTTTTTCAAATTCTTTTTTATACATGTACTTAAGAAAGTTTGCGAAATTTGGCATTAATGATTGTCATATCAAAATAGGTAAAGGAAACTATTACATATACATTTGGAATCTATGAAAATTATGGTTACTATTAATTGAAATGAAAATGTTTTTGACAATTTTGTTTATAATTGCAATGTATTATGCAATTACTATATTGTTTCAACATTAATTCTTAGCAATATTATAATACAATTATTTGAGAAAATTAGACATTAGATAACTAAAGACGTTTGCAACAGCTGCAGTATTATGTGAGTTGAATATCACAAGATAAATATCATCGCTGTGGTTATGTGGACATTGTACGAAATTCCTTTCTGTGCTTGGTGCTTTCATAGAGTTTTTCAGCACTGCTTGTATTCATTTCGAATGAAACAGGAATACTTATTGTTACTTTGTTGGATTTATAACAGAAAAGTGAATCAAGTTTAATAAATTTATCAATTGTTTATTATTTGCGTCTGACACCTTCTTTTTAAACTTTCAGTTCATCCTGTCTTCTTATCATTACACCACTCGGTTATAATATAACTCTGGCAACTTGAGGTATTGAGAAATTCAAATACACTGCAATACAGTGTAACGGTTATGCGAGCTCATAAATTCTAATGGCTGCATAGTTGTTGTAGTAGAATGTGAACATTGTGGTGATATTGAAATTCTCGTGCGTTGATAGTAGTACATAAAATAATTGTATCAAACTATTTAGTAATTACATTTATTTTATAACACAGATAAAAACTAATAAATTATTTGCGTACTTGTGGTTTCAAAATATGTTATTTTAATGGATAATTACTTGTATCATAATAAGTTCTTTACTGGATCTCTTGGTGCAGAAGTAGAACACTAAACACTTTAATCCACTGAACACCAAACAAGTTTTAACTAAAACACCGACGCATTGCTGTTGAAACGCGTCGGTGTTTTAGTTAAAACTTGTTTGGGGTTCAGTGGGTTAAAGTGTTTAGTGTTCTATCATAATAAAATTACACACTCTTCTCAATAATCACTTGACTCTGAAAATATCTGACTGGGAGAATCAGTGTATTATTCATTCTTCGTTTGGTATATATTAAGTCCACAGGGTGTATATCACGAGATTTGGTAAGAAAAAGGTGGTTCGATTGCGTGATGACCTGCATCTGGTAAGGAGATGAAGACTCGTTGAGCTTAATTTTGTTGCATGTAACATTTAGAGGAACTTAGGGTGCTCAGTCTAAGCTATTTATTTCTTTGTTCCTTATTAACAAAAATATATTTGTTTAGATATAAAAGTAAGCAAATACAAGTACAATAATAATTTATTGCCTAAGATCGAATACAAAATAAATAAATATATAATAATAATAAATGTGATTCTCTCTTTTCTAGTGTGCCACCATTATGATGTGATACTTTTAGAATAAACACTCGGAGTGACGTGTGTAATAACTTGATGTAAGTATGCCAAAGTGAACTACTATAATCTGATCTCTGATATTCATTTACGTACAAATTTTGCCATAGACCACTTTAAGTATTTTTTTCCGAACATATAGAACGCAGGAAAGGCCATACTACAATGATTGCAGTGGCTATTACAATACAAAATTACTTACATTTACTACAACCCTAATCACGATTTGTTTATGAATGTAAGTAGCAGTTCTTATTGTAATTCCCACCACAATCACCATATTACCTATTCTTTTTATCTGTATTAATAGGTGCAGCTGCAGTAGCTTCCTAGCTATTTTATTTAAATGGTATATACAAGCGGCCAGCCTATTTACTCACCATAAGCATTTACTTAAAAACATTAATTTTCTTAGTAATATCTACTATATTACTTGTAATATGTATACATAGTTTTGTATTTCCTATGAGGATATTCTTCATTTCTTTTGGCACTGTTAGTAATAACTTTCGACGAGTTTCTAGCAATGCTACTCAATATTAAACGTTGTTATACTATTGACAATATGCTAATTTATATATAAATAAAATTTGCACGATGGTTTAGATAAAAAAGAATTTTAGTATATCACTTCTACGTGAAAATAATCAAAACCACCATTAAAAATGATAAATAGTTCATAGTTCAAGTGACAAAGTTATCAAAAACATTTTCAAGTAATCAACTGCATACAGACCAGAATAACTATTTTTGTATAAACTACGAAAAATTCTTTAAAAAGCAAGTCATTTTATATCGAAAATAGATATCCTCTTAGGTGATTTTTATTAATTCTTTTTTTTTAGTGTAGAAAATTTCTAATTTTAATATGTCTATAATTTACTATTTCTAATTTTTACGATTAATAAACTGTCAAATTAAGGATCTCCTACGAACTGTTGCTAGATGTTATACATTGAGACACTGTTGTAACTACCTTACGTTTATATAAGCTCTAGCATGTTAACACATCTAAATAATAAATATTTACTGAGAATTTTTCATTACGTTTTAATGCAGTTTGAGTAAAATTATGTTTAAAATAAATTCCTTTTCCAACATATTAAATAATCAATACAATATACAATACTAACAAGTGGTTGTAAGTTGAAGTTAATATTGCTGCTTGGCACTTGTAAACATTAATGCAGTTAATATATGTTTAATATGCAGATTTTTCTCTTTCAATAAGGAAAATAATTTGTTCAAACCTATTTTCAACTGATGGCAGAAATACTTTCGAATAAATGAATGACAAATTAGGAATAAATAAAAGTTATTTAGCTAGCAAAGTAACTTCGACGATCCTACAACTGACAACAGAACTGTAGATCGAAATAAGCGTTTCTAGTCGGCAACCACTAGACAAATTCAATCTAATCCAATTGAGACAGGTTGCATTTAAAATATTAAAAACTATTTTATATGCTCTTTTCCAAGTTACAATATTAACGAGACGTAAGTAATATCGCTGCTACTGTAATAGCCATATGCTGCTTTAATGCACAACATTACTGTTATGCATCAGTTGGATATTTACTAATGTGTGAACATTGCGTTAAAAATACATCTGGTAAAAAACGTCACATATAAATAACTATCTTATATTCATATTTAGATATAGATTGAAGCGTTTTTTTGTTTTATGGATATCACTGCACAGTAAATAATCTACATCTTTTATACTTATAGCGTCATGTTGAAGACTGCAGTAATGGTTATTACTCAATTTCTTCAACCAGGGAAATTGAGTATCATATAGGTACTACCTATTATATTGATATCAAACATCTTTAAGCAGAAACAATAAACATAATAGAAAATTTACTAGATATTTAATAACATACAGTAAGCAATAAATAAATCTACATGAATATGTAGATATAAAATTAAAAAACAGCATTACTAAAAATAGATGCACAGACGTAAACGTATAACGTAAACAACATAACAAAATAAAGTTTAATCGCTAAAAGATTTTAAATAAATAAATACAAGAAGTAAATGTAATAAAGTGCAAATCTAAATAAACGACTTTAGGACTTAAACAATAAGATTAGATATTGTTTAAGTCCTACAGTCGTTTATTTAGATTTGCACTTTATTTTTACTTTCGAATAATATGTACAGTTTGTGTATTAAGTAATGTCTTCCCCTTTCAGGCAATTATCAAACGTCTCTTCTTCTACCGCTAATGCCCATTCCGTCGTTTTCGTAAATGCCCTTGAGATGTATAGTTGGATATTCACCATAGCTCGACCGAACGAAAACCATAGAATCGGCGTGAGCGGAAGAAAGTTTGATATACTCTTCAAAAAGGAAGACATTACTTAATACACAAACTGTACATATTTAACAATCAAATTGCTCCGTATACGAATAAATACATTACATTCACATTGCATTATACCCCATAGCCATACTTTTTCATACATAGTGATGCGTAGTTCACGATTTTTGGCGTCTAATATTCACGTAATATATATATACAGGGTGATTGGTGAGAATGGCCTATTAAAAGTATTATACAAACGGATAGGAATTTGAAAACAAAATTTTGCAGTTGGATATGGTTGAATATGAACTATCACCTGAAAATATTTTTGAATAAATATCACTTCCGGTTAACCGGAAGTGGGCATCAACTTCGATTTTTTAAATAGCATGCTATAAAATAAATTACAAATTCAGCTTCTATGATAAATTTTACACATGTTTCATGTATCATACCCTATACCTAAATACCATTCCTTCTGAGTTATTCGTAATTAAAGAAAAAAGTGACAGATACCGATCTTACTTTATAGTGATATTACTTCACGTAGGAGTAAATGAGGCGAATGAAATTTTGCATACGCACAGCTGATATTATGTAGTTATGCAGCATTTGAAGTTTTTTCTGTAACATTATACAGGGTGTTTAAAAACTTAGTTGCTTATTAATAAGTTCAATCCGCGGAAAGTACATTTTCTTAAATGGAAAGTTATATATTTTATTAGACATTATGATTCTACAAAATATTCTCTTTGAATCCGTATTAGGTGTTCCTATACCTAAAATGTAAGGTTAATAAGTTATAACGATTTAATTAACCTCCGTACCTAAAATGCTCAAATATGTCAATTTACAGAAGCAAGTGTGCTTAGCTCATTTGTTTTACATACTTACTTGCCACTTATTTTGACGTCTGTCATTTTGTTAATCGTATTTTCGAAAATTCTTCCCATTGAATTATAGGAATAAGGGATGCTTTACGCAAATAACACCAGATGATTAGCAAGAATTATTGGAATACGTCTCCGAATATAGAATGCCTCAATAGAAATGGTTGCCATATCGAACCATTTAGATAACTTATTTATTTGCGTTATTATTATTGTTGTTCTTCTTTTTTTCTTTAATTGCGAATATCTCAGAAGGAATGGTATTTAGGTATAGGGTATGATACATGAAATATGTGTAAAATTTATCATAGAAGCTGAATTTGAAATTTATTTTATAGCATGCTATTTAAAAGATCGAAGTTGATGCCCACTTCCGGTTAACCGGAAGTGATATTTATTCAAAAATATTTTCACGTGATAGTTCATATTCAACCATATCCAACTACAAAATTTTGTTTTAAAATTCCGATCCGTTTGTATAATACTTTTAATAGGCCATTCTCACCAATCAGCCTGTATATATATATAATAATATATAATGTGAAATTACTGCAACTAGTGCAGAATATGGGTTCCTTCTTTTAATTTAAATGAAAAACAGTAGTTTCCTACGTGACGTTTCGGATTAATTTAATCCTTCTTCAAACCTGTATATAAATATATAATAAAACTTAACTATTTTTAAACCAAGAAACAATAACTTACAACAAGGATAATCGTTTTTCAAGGATAATCGTTTTTCTAAATACAAGGCTCTAAAAATGTGAAACAATTTTGACAATTTTGAATTTTTGAAATTTGAAAACATATGCAAAATATTTGATAAACAATTTTGTAAACAAAACCAGACATGTTAGATTTTAAATTTCGACATTTTAAAAACAATATGTTGAATGCAATGAAAATATATTGTCAGTGTCAGAACTGATAAAATTGTTAAACTTTACTTAATAATATATATATATATATATAATGGTTTTTATTATTTTAAATGCAATATATGTAATTGTCGTCATTTATAAAGAATCAAAACATCGTTATCGATAGAACACAAAGTATTGAAAAATATATCGTGTAACTGCACATATTTGGAGGTAAACTTGAAAACTAGATACGTTCTTGGTTAATAAAAGTAGAAAAAGTGACTTTCGGACTGACGGATTGACATATGAATACATTTCATATGTATAATTTATTATAAAATTTGTATTAGCATAGCGAAAATAAATTAATAGAAGGGTAATTATTGTTCTCCGATTATAAATTATGTTTAAGAATTAAACCTGGAACTTGAAAACTCCAGGAAATAAAGACGCCGCACCGGTAAAATGACAACTACTACATACTCGTTCAATAATACATATGGTATATGTATGTTATATAATCTTGGCTGTAGTCTCATTATTATAATTTCAAATATTACGCAATACGGTTGATTCGTAATACATTTGATTATCGTAACGATCGATGAGAGCATTATAGAGCTTTTCCAATGGAAAACATATGTTATTATTTATTATTATTAAAATTAAACATATCGTGTAGGTATCTGCTAAGAGATAGTGGTCTCCTAGAGTAGCTTGCTTAAAGGTGGAATGATATTGTATTAGAAAAACAGCATGCGGATATTTGAAATGGGAATCGACGACACGTCATCCTTTAAAATCTCAAGTACCTAAATAGTCGCTTCTTTCTGGTTACGCACAAAAGAATGCTTGGGTAGCATTTTCATATTATATAGAAATGCTATTATTTTAAAATGGTGTTCAGAATTGCTATCTTTAATAATCAAATTTGTCGTTTGATGTATTTGTATATTGACTAAATAATGAGATTAAGCTTTCTTTAAAAATAATACTTGGGGATAAGCTCCATACAAAAATGCTTATGGAATTATATATTATGTTAAACAAGAATAATTGTTTTTGTATTTAAAATTCTGATGCAGTTACTTGGAAACAAAAAGTAAAACAAGTTTCACAATGTAATACAAAATTTATGTGAATTAAATGTTATTTCCCGATAAAGTTGTCGCCCGGATACTAATCGGGCACATTTATTGGCATATTGTACAACCGACCCTTAGAAAAATAGAGAATAATTTAATGGAATCTGCAAGAACGTTGGGCATTTAACAAAACATTGCATTTGTATCAACATATGACCTCAATGCACAGACCATTCGTGCGCGCTTTTAGTTCTTTTATAATTGTCTTAAACTATAAAGTTCGGGTCGAAAGATCTATGAAAAAAAAAACGATTTATGAGAGCTCAATTTCACCTTGTAGAAACGAGAAAGGAAAAAGTGGGACTCATTTTCTACCTGAATATTTAAAAATTTTCGATTAAATATTTATTCAAAATGTATTACTATATCAAATTGAATGCTTCTTTATTTTGTGTATTATTTAGTGCAAATTGTAAATAAGTAAATGTCATTTACATTAGTTTTATTGTAAATGCTACACAATATCCGTAACATTCATGCTAGAGGTAAGTCTGTTTTTGCGGTTCCACCATTTTTTTCGGTCACAATACTTTCGAGATGGTTCCATCAGACTTTTTCCTATTTAAATGCGAAATATTTTCATTATTATAATAATTTTCAACGTATCTGGTGATTTAATATTATAGAAAAGGAATCTATAGCAAGCATAATTGATTATTTTATCCTGTTCAATTGATCTGCACGTTACATAGGGCTATTTTTATTCATTTCATAACAATTATGATAAGATTGTCTATGCCAAAATTTACATAATAATTTTCACTATAATGACACTGTACGCAATTTTTTTAGATACATTGCAGAACGAGTTAGGAGAAAGTCGTTTTTATTTTTTATTATATTTAAATCAAATATTATAGAAACAAGCTTGCGCTGTGTACGTAGAGTACGTAGAGTTTAGCGTATCTCCTTTGCTATTCTGGTACCTCTAAAATAATTGGACAAACTCAAATATCACTTATTTGGGGTTTCCAAATAATATATTTTATTTTGTTTATTTAAGCAGGTTATGAATGAACATACAAGTTTTTTATTTACCTCTACGTAAGAAATATTTCATTTGCATCAAACTACAGTACAAGTTTTCTTTCGTGCTGAATAAAGTAATTTTATTAGCAGAAATATTGTGATTGTATTATTTCGTTCTGATGCAGTCAGTTTCTCCACCGCCGATTTAAAGCGATTGTTGCCCCTCGAGCGTAATCGGCTAGTTCTATCACCTTCTTTGGTTTACTTCACTTTTATTATGTTCAGCACAAAAGAAGACCTCTATAATTATTGGGATATATGAATGTAAGTTTAAATTTCTAGAAATTCTAACTACAGATGATAATTCAAAATTTTGTCGTATATAGTCGACACATAATTTATAATTATACGATGATATATCATATAGATTACCTATATATTATTAGAAAAAGGTAACAATATTAAATAAAGTTTGTTTGTAAATAATTCTAAGTGTATAATACATTTTTGCATGTTTCACATACGTAACAGATTTACACATAACAAATAAATATAACAAGTAATACATATAACTTCGGATATCTTCAAAATATATGTGTATTTATAATAATCATACGTCTTATATCATATTGTATTTAGACTTATGGCCGCGTAAAACTGCAGCAAAGAGTACGGATGTAGAAATTAACAGTTTCTACATGATAATAGTAATATTATATAATACCAACCGTAATATCTAATAGGTATATAAAGAATAATTTAAGTATTAGCGAATTTTATATTTAAATAGGATTCGTGATTCGGTAATGAATTACAATACATGTAGAGTAACGATCTTTAAACATGTTGCACGAATTCTGGGTTTAGGAATGAAAAGCCCATGAATTCGGTTTGATCGAGATTCATCATGAAGAGTTTGTCGGTTGGTGTAAGGTCCGTTTTTTCAGAAGTAAACTGTTTGTCGAAATTGCTAACATCTTTCCTATGTTTCTGTAAAAATACAAATAAATCAAAATAATTTGTAATACATTATTAAGAATTTCGTATTTATTACGCTTTTCTTCGTTTTAATTTTTGAAAACTGCTGTAGTGATTACCTACGCTTAGATCCGAGCCAACAAAATTTTCAGTATTTCCGAATGGTAATACAGTAAAACCTCTCAATAGCGACCACCTTGGGGGAATCAAATGTTGGTCGGTAAACAGGGGTGGTCGGTTAAGACAGAAAAATTAAAACAGCTGGCTTGCATTTTACAATAAATTATTATGTTAAATAAAATACACAAATTTAAAATTTCCACAAAATATAACTTCAATAGAACGTATTACAAATGTTTCGCCTTTACAAAGGCTTCGTCAGATACTTGTTACTAATTAAACTCTAAGTGCAAGTAATCTTAAATACCTACTGCTAAACTACATACAGTGCTGTGAATATGTTTTGACCACACACGAAGAAATACTTTTAGGTACTAAAACTATATCTAAAATCGCACACATGGATGATGCAATTTACTTATCAACAGCTGAACTTTCCAGGAACGTTTAGAAAGTGAAATTAGCCTAACTACTCTCATTATATAGAAAAGTACCCTCATTATACAGAAATTTAATATAATAGAAAAATCGTTGACAAGTAGAGACCCTTTAGTTATTGAGCAGTTGGGGGTAATAAAGATTCCGATACTTCGACTTATGCCATTAGTTTAGTAGACGTTACAGAGTGTACATGTGCAATATCTACTTCGATTTATTACGTGATTAAGGGTTTCTTTTAAACCTTTTACTTTTAGTACTATTTTCTTGAAGTTGTGTAAAATTCGCGAAGTTACCGGATTAGTGTAACGTTTAAATCTCGATAATGGGAAGAATACCTATCGGGGAACGCCATACGATTATCATGTTACACAATGAAGGACGTACACAGCGGCAAATAGCTGAAACAACACATTTCTCGAAAACAGCAATTAGGGTTGATTAAAAAACTTAGTGAAACAGGTTCCGTTAAAGACAAACCAAAGAGTGGACGGATTCCCAAAGTTCAGAATACCCTCAAAAGGTATCTAAAAGTGCAGTCGTTGTGAAATCGCCGAAAATCTTCAAAAGAACTAGCGCGTGATCTTGCAACTGCGACGGGAGTGTCGGTAACGTCATCGTGTATTAGAAGTCGTTTAATTAAGCAAGGACTTAAGGGAAGTGTTTCTGTTCGAAAACCATTATTTCGTCCCGGCAATAAACAGAAGCGTGTACGGTATGTGAATGAACACACAAATTGGACTGCCGAAATGTGGAACCGAGTGTTATATAGCGATGAATCAAAATTTTTTGGCACCAGAAGACGTCAGTAGGTTCATCGGAGGAAAGGAGAAGCGTACAACGCCGAATGTTTACAACCTACAATTAAACATGGTGGTGGGTCTGTGTTAATTTGGGGTTATATTTCAGCAAATGGACCGGGGATTTAATCATGATTAATGAAAAACTAAGTGGAGAACGTTATCAAGATATTTTGAGCAAGCCATGCTATACCTTCTGGACGGCGTTTAAGTGAACATACTTGTGTACCTTGTACATTGTGTACTTATGTTGTATAATGTTTGTAACTTCATTAAATGCATTAATGCCAACTAACATTCGAATTTATTTTACTTAAATTTCTTAATTTAATGCTTTTTTCCATTTATGTGCTACTGGTCTAAAACATAATCATAGCACTGTAGGTACCTGTACAATTGAGACAGAAAAAGTGACATTATAGGAAACATCTATTCTAGGGAACTAACGGTAGTTGAGTTAAACGTGACTTTAACAATGCGTTAACAGAAGTTTTTTCTTAAGAATTGTCGGGTCAGGTTTTACTGCCCTTAATAGTGTCTTTAGCATTAAAATAATTTTAGTTAGTGTTAGTAATAACATCTATAATACGGTCTGTAAGTGAATACATAAGAAAACGGTACTTACTATCTTCGGCTTAAACGGCGGTTGGATTTCTCTGTTTTCAATTTTTTCCCAGTCAATTCGTCTAAAGAATGCGTGTCCTCTGATATCTTCTTCTCCATGCGAACTGCAGCCAAGTCTTTTATTTGGATTTTTAGTGAGCAACTACGTATATGAGAACAATTCTTAACTTCCCTTACTCTAATATTAAGATTAATAAACTTACCCCTTTGCACACGTCTTTTGCTTCTTTAGATAAACTCTTTGGATAACTGACATTATGATCTGTTATTGATGCAAACAATTCTTCTTCATCTTCTCCATCAAAAGGCGGTTGACCAACTAACATTTCATAGAGAAGAACTCCATATGCCCACCAATCAACGGATTTACCATATGGTTGATAAAGAATAATCTACAAGTAGATTGTTTTTTATACGTGGGCGTACGATGTCTTCATTAAAAGAATAAAGGCAATTATTAATATTCTGTACGTTTTAAATATAAATAATGAAACAAAAAAATAAGAAGAAAGCTATATTCTGCGAACCAGGATAAAAAAAATTAAATGCTTTGACTTGAAAAACAAACACAAGCAGATGGATGGACATTTACATACTAAATATGGATACACACAGCGTGCAACTGACACTAGTAATATTTTCTATCAGTTATAGATTTTAATACTTTACTTTTACTATAATATTTGGAAAATATTTTGCATTACTCCCTATTCTGACACAATATGCAGTTTTTCCTTAAGAAAGGAGGTATATTAATGTTATTTCTACAGTTTTGGTTTTACGAACTGCTCAGAAGTTTTTATTAGTTATATCAATGCAAGAACCACATTTTGGGAATTAAGTAGCTTTGTTTGTTTTAAATATATATTTACTCAACACGAAAATGTCGCAGTTATTTAGTAAATTTATAAGTCTTACAAAGCTAGTAAAACATTATTTCTAATTGATTTTTGTACAGACTTCTTTGTAACATGTATCACTTATTATTACGGCATACCTCTGGAGCGATGTAATCTGGCGTACCGCAAAACGTTTTCGTAGTCTTGTCTCCATTTATTCCTTCCTTGCACATGCCGAAGTCAGCAATTTTTATATGTCCATCCTGATCTAAGAGAACATTATCAAGCTTGAGATCTCTGTACACAATACCTCTAGAATGTAAGAAAAAAAGTCCGATGGCAATTTCAGCCGAATAGAATACTGCCACTGGTTCCTTGAATTTACCACACTGCTGGATTTGAAACATTAAATCACCACCATTTACATATTCCATCACAAAATATAATCTATCCTGTAAGAAATTTAAATACATATCACACACTAAATTTCATATTTATAGTTAGTAAATAAGGGAAGATTAATATTGCAACAGATTTAATATCTTTAAAAGTATCTAATAATATTTAGTACGAATGAAAATTGAATAGGTATTTTGCAAAATAGAAAATGATTAAGATATCGTCAATCTAGATAAATCAAGATATAACGACATAATTTCGTCTTTATATTAATGTTGCTTATGAATAAATTAAAGGTGCTGCAATACAATTTCTTGTTTTCAATCTTAGAAAACGAAGGTTTACCATAGTCTGAAAGCAGGAATGTAGTTGAACAAGGAATGGTGGTTTGCTAGATAAAGCTAAAACACGTTTCTCTACCATTGTGCACTCCACATCGTCATCTTGAATTATAATATCCTTTTTCAATATCTTTATTGCATACAATTCATCGGTACCTTTCCTTTCAGCTAACATTACCTACGAAAAATAACCAATGTTAATATTTGTCATTTTCAATTATATATCCATTCTGTTTACTTTTCCGAAAGAACCTTTGCCTAAAACCATCAAGAAATTGAAGTCAGTTGCCCTAATCACATCTTTTTTTCCCATATTATGAGGAACATCTTTGTCTGATATAATGGAAGGCTTTTTAGTGATGGAGGTTTTCTGAAAATAGTATAATAATAGGGTTCTAGATTTAAGCGTATTATTGTGCTTAAATTTTTACAGAAATGTAAATTTCGCAAATGAACTGCCATATTATTAGAGATAACGATTTTATAAAGTTATAAATTACATCTTTAATATAAAGAGAAAACAGAATTATAAATACATAACTCTCTTGTACAGTATATAAAGTTTTCGGTACATGATCTTGACGTTTTCAAAAACAACGATTGCTTATGATAGTAATACATATTAATTCACACAACTTAATAAATTAAATGTAGTTTATTAGATGTCGATATGATTCGTTTCATATATCTTGTATGTCTTTGTACTCTATATTTTTTGATTTAAAATTATTAAATTTGTCATTTAAATGAAATATTTTATAAATGGAATCAACAATAAAACATACAAAAGTATAAAAGTGCAATACAAAATTATTATATTATAAAGTTTATGAAAAGTTTTATGCTTATGTATAAAAGGATTTTTATTATAGGAAAGTAGACGCCGTCCCATAGATACGTAACAACATATATTGAAACTTTCCCAGTTTAAAATGAAAGTTTTAACGGACTTCGAATAATGCAAACTCACAAACAATTGGCATCTTTAACAGGTTTTCTTTAGCGATATTTCTACGTACCTACTTAAGTATTTATTAAATAACGAAATTTAAGAAATATTTTCAACTAGGTCCATAAATTTGGCAGTAGCTACTTAAAAGTATCTCGAGTCAGAAATAACATTTTTTATGTGGTATCGGAGAAATTTTTATAAAAAGATAAAAAAACTTAAAAGCTACTAGATCATTAAATGATATCGAAGGCTTTAACGGTGCCAGTGTCTAGGTTTGACCGCGTAATTGTATATACAGTACAAATAAACCAATTACAAAATAAGGTAAATACAGCAGATTTATCCTCTACCCACTTTTTGTTCTTGAAGGAATCACTTACATTAGTAGCAAAATATCGAGATAGCATTTTTACTATTTTTGCGCTTTTATTTTACTTTATTTTGTGTTTAATTCATTTTTGTATTATGTATACTACTATGATGCAGTCAAAATTCGGAAGCCCTAGTTATACTAGAGCATTATCGAATAAATTTTTAATCAGAGTAAATGCTAAAACTTTGATGAAACTTCGTAAGATTTCATGACCAGTGTTATCTATTCCGCCTATGACACCTGTAAAACTTAGATTATTGCCACTAACACGCGGTTAAACGTTGAAAAGGTTTTAACGAATTATAATTGCAATTGCTTTGGGGTATTTCACGAATTCACGGTTTTAAGAAATTCAGTTGTCATTCTCAGGCCGCTAATAATGGTGTAGTAGTACTATATTACAGTATTATTGTCATCTTGATAATGACACTATTGTTGCAACCTGTTGGCTTTGTATTTAGTGTTTTGTATTTGTGGGTGAAATAATGCTTTTTGTGTTTAATTCTACATGAAGAGATCCAGTAAGAAACTTTGTCTTCCAGTACTGTTGTTTGTTAACTCTAGACAATGTTTTACTCTATCCGAATTAACCGATCTCGTGCTTCTATCGTGAATATTGGTATAATGTTCACACATTTAATATTTCACTTGAACTAACTATCATTTAAGGAAAGAAACATCTAACAGATTGATTTCATAAATATTTTGAATATTATTCAAGTTCATACTGCTCATCTAAATCTTCTGTTACCTCGCACATATTTGAATACCTTTTATTATTTAAATCTTATAAACTTCAAAATATTTTGTTGTAATCTTTAGTAATCCATTACGTCTTTAATTGATCTTATGGATTCCTGATTTGAATTGATATCTGATACTTCACTTTTATAGTTGCAATTACATTACATCATTACATTCTTCATAATACTACCTTAAGTATTTATGTTTGTCGTCTTAATGAAAACACGTACTTAGTTTAAAATTCAAATATCACCTTAATTCAATCTTAATTTCCAGATGACAAAAAGTAATAGATGCAAATAGCCATGATACAACATTACAATATATTTATACTTTTTATTTGTATTTTTTCTTCCTATTACCTATTTTACGAATTTTCCTATATCCATTATCAGAATATTATTACATATTATTACTTACATAATATTATTATATAAAGAATTACTTTTAAAAATCTAGTTTAGCATTTAGAAGTACCTTTAATTTGATTTGTCGTGTTTTTAAAGAAATCCATCATATTTATCTGTTAGGAAGCTAGCCATATAACATATAACTATAACATATAATTTATGTTAGTTGTATAGTTTCTTATTAATGCACAAGCAAAAAGGTCTCGAGTGTAAAATTAAGTCTATTAATGTGATCGTAATAAATTTCTATTTATTAATTTTATATAGTTAGAACACGTATGATCTATGTAGCGCGAACTTTTTTTTTGTTTTGTAGTGTGTAAATCCATACAATATATTCAACGGAGGAGAGATGAGTTTACTCACTTGGCGCTATATCAAGTCAAATTCGCAAATTCTTATACTTCAATCTATGCAAGGCGTATTTACATATCAAGAGGTGCAAGTAAATAAAATTGTATGGTCGTATTGCATTATAATTCCGATGCGACAGATTGACATGCTAATGTCCTTGTTCTTTCTCCGCAATTTAAGGCGAACAAAAAACCACGAAAGAAAATGGACAATGGTTCGAGAAAAGGTTTCGACCCTGTGTACTGAGATAATAATACCGAAATTACACTCATAAAATTAATCTTAGTACGAGGGCTATTTTATTTTCAACCTCCGATGGGCTATAAAGAAAAGACGGGTGAATATACAAAAAAGATTTTATTCCCAAAAGTAATGTACAATACAGATTATTTGTCTACATAATCACCTTGACGATTAAGGCATTTGTCATATATGTGAACAATCTTTGCAATACCCTCTTCATAAAATGATTGGAAGTGAGTTGTGACGGTTTCTTTGAGCCCCACGTCAGTTTGGAAGCGCTGCCCCCAAGCCACTGCTTCAGTTCAGGGAAAAGATGAAAGTCACTTGGCGCTAGGTCGGGACTATATGATGGGTGTTCGAAAATGTCCCACTGAAATTGCTGAAGGAGCCGTTGAGTTACACGAGCGCTGTGAGGACGGGCATTGTCATGAATCAGAACAATTCCAGAAGTCAGCATGCCTCTTCGTTTGTTTTGAATAGCTCTCCGTAAGCGTCGCAAAGTTTCACAATATGAATCTGCATTAATTGTTGTTCCAGTCTGCATAAACTGCACAAGCAACAAACCTTTTTGATCCCAAAAAACAGTTGCCATAATCTTACGATCGTTGAAGATTCGTTTGAATTTTGTGGGTCTCTTTGGAGAATTAGTGTGCATCCCTTGTTGTGATTGTCGTTTCGTTTCGGGCGTGTCATATTGAATTTATGTCTCATCACCTCTGTCACAATGGATTTCAAAAAATCTTCTGCATCAGTAAGAGAGTCATGAGTCAAATGTCAAAGTATGAAATAAAGATACACTTAAAAATATTCGATGCAGTTTGTATCTAATTATTAGTTTCACTTCGAAATCGAAAAATATAGTTGTCCTAATACAGTTGTATGTGTTACTGTACTAACAGTAACACATATGATGACTACTGATACCTAGAATCGTATGTATTGTATATGTTTGTTTTCATTAAACATTAATTAGAATTGTAAAACAGAGTACAAACATTAATTTGTTGTTTGGAAATATTTAGATTTCTATTCTATATTTTTTTGTCAGTGATTCTAGACAAAAATAAATTCATTTAATCTGAATTCGCCACAAATGTGTATTTATCGTAAACAGTGATTTGTGTGAAAATTTATTTCCTCTCCTAATTTTGTTTTATATTTTAATAAAATATAGCATTTATCGCACTATAGGTACGTGCTTTCGTTTTACATGCGCCTCTGAAGTTTTGCTTCACTTCAGTTACCAACCGCGTTCTTTTTAAAAATCAAGTGATATGGAAATGCACTTTTACGATGTACTTTACTGAAGCGCTTCAGATGAAAGTGAAGCAGACTAATAGCGCGTCACTTGTTGTGATACGCTTCTAACCTATAAGAAGAGTTCGTTTTTGTGTTTCACTTGGTTGTTGCATTTCCGTAATACTTCAGTTGACGTTTTCGTATGTAACTATTTTTTTTTTCCATAGTCTAATCGATTATACAAAATTATATTTAATACATTTTACAAAGTAACTCTAAAACTACGACATTTAGCTATAGGGAAGTAATACATACATGCCTCTAATTTTACACGTACTTTACAATAAAACTAGAATATATATTAGTTGCAATTTAAATATAACAAAATATCGGTATTTTCTGGATAAAAGTTTGAATTTTTTTTCTGAACAGCGAGTAGTGTTTTACAAGTTTATAAATTTGAAGTTTACACGTGGTACGAAATTATTACCTGCAAAATTTCATATCGCAATGTTTATTAGTTCCCTATATTCTTTTAACCGAAAGTTATCCTGATATACTCGGAAATCCTCCTTGATATCCACAATTCAAAATATTTTATTTTCCACGGAATTTAATATAAACATTTAATTCTAAGGTGTTGGTAAAAAAAAGTGGAGGACTTAATATATCGCTTACAGCAAATCAAGTGCACTATACCATTCTCCTTAAATTGCGATCAAGTCTACAACATACAAATGTGTCGATTTTAATTTTTTACATTTTTGAAGAATTTTGAAAATATTCTAAATACCTTTAATGGTGTAGCATGCTGTGCGCCTGCTCAGACAAATAATACTTATTACAATTACTTGTCTACGTAGGAGTTCTTTTTGTTCGAATAAGGACTTATTATCATATTGAAATAAAACAAAAGTAGTGTTAGTTTTATTTGTGGGTATTCAGAGTATATAGAAAATGCAGCGTGTGAATTAATAAGACAAATACAAAGTTATATGACATAAATAAAGAAGCAATAGAAGTATTTTAATTTTCATTTGAAATAAAAAAAAAATAAATGAAACTAATAAACTAATGTGAGTCTTCATTGCTCCTGCTACGCTTTCGCCTATTAATTCCGGTAACATAACAATACTAACTGTTAGTAATGCTATATAAGTACGGATTTATCCATACAGAGTACAAGGAAATCTACTCCTTTGGTTGAGGGCTTCGAAAGGCCTGGTAAATGTTTTTTAATACAATTACAAATTATAACAAATAATGTTATTTTATTTTAGGAATGCCTTTATAATACTATTCCGCATGTTTCTACTTGCCTCTAAATTTAAAAATTGTATTTTTAGGCGATAAAATCAAGATATAAAAAAATATTAATTTTAATTAGTGTTTAATTACCATAAATATTTACATTTTATTTATTTATAGCCATGTTAAGACGTAGAGATGACAACATGTCGGTCTATATTCCAAATTTCAACTGGAGTTAACACAAAATATCCACTTTTTGATATTCAATTAGATACGGGGAATATTCAAAAGCGATTTTTGTAATAAACAATTACTTTTTCGCAGAGCACTACTAAATGTATATAGTTAATAAGATCGTAATTAAATTTTGAAACGTTTTGTAAAAGTTACTCAAGTACATACGACGACGAATCAGGAATCTCCGCCCAATACTCTACATGATGGTGTATCAATTTTATAGCGGAACGGATTGTTTTCTTCTTAAATGTCTGATGTTTCGCCGGACATTCTCTTTTACGGGCACATAAAAGCTCTAGATAATAAAAATGAGCTTGATAAGAAATAGCTCTTCTCAGGACGATCTTCTCTATGATGACATAAGAATTAACGTCTTAAAACAACCATGAAAATATTCTAAATCCAAGACTGTTGAAATAATTGCACATTACTTTATATAATTAATTAGAAATAGTAGTATTTAGTGGTTTTGTATCATATACAGGGTTATTCACGGAACTGGTTTGTTAGAACTTTTCGATGTTCCTGAAATCCTATAATTCTGAAGAGATCTTTTCGAATATAGCTTGAACTTTTATTTTTGATTTATGTGTAAGTAGATGCGGCTTAATTTATAGACACTAGTGTATGCACTTATATTATGTAGTTTGTTCCTTAATATTGCTGATTAGGCAAAGTATTGATCCATTGCTCAGTCCTCCAGGACTGGTATCGATTTTCCGATACCTCAGATAATTAAAATATCAATTCTAAGGATACCAAGAAATCCTTGTATGAACAGCCATGTGTACTGTATGAGATTATTATCTAGTAATAGTATCTAATTTTCATATTATTTCAGATTAACTTATTTATCAATGGTAAGTGCTTTTTTAGTGTAATACGTTCTCTATGATATGCAACGTCCTTAACTATCTGCTTTGTTTAGTATACCTGAACTTATTAATAGTTAATTTTAGATATTCAACAGGCAACAATATTCAAATTAACTTTGAATGTAATGTCTGCCAACCATTGTACTACAATAATTCTATGTACATAAATACATATATATATATATATACGTATCACAAAAAGCATCATTGCCATTTTCATAAAGCTGAAAATATGTATATTAAAATAAGAGAACAAAAAGTACATGAAAATATAGTTTTAATGAGAGAAGAGGTATTGATCGTACTGCGGATAACACAAATGTTCTAGTCGGGGATAAAAGCAAGGCTATATCTATTTGCAACTGTTGCATTAATGCTCCTTTGTTGGGCGCTTGTGCGTAAAGTAGTTCTAAAAAGCGCTCATATTTAACCAGTCTATGGATAATTTTTGTAGGTATATCAAAAATCCAAAAAACTTGTATCTTGCATGAACTTACACCGACGGTTTTAGATATACACTTTTGTAATTTAAATATTGTTGAATGTGTTATTCACATATAACCTATTATTATCCTACTAGTTTTATGTGCTTATTTTAGACAAAGTGGATTAAGAATGTGGCAAACGCTGAAATTTCCTCAGACATCTCAGATATCTATTGTTAGGATTCAAATTCTGTTTACAATCTGCACATAATAATATTAACACTTATTAATTTTTTACTCTATGAAATAGAGGCGATAATTGCGTGCAACTCGCGTTACAAAGGGTTCGCACACAATTTTCGCATCTATTTTGTAGATTAAAAAATTTAAAAACTTTGAAACCATTGCAGATAATCAATTGAATTTTTGGAAGGTGTAAAATCTTACTGTTTGGTTTGCTTTATCATGATATACAATTTAATTCCACTTTCAAGTCAAGCAGAAACATGCACATTGTAACATTGTTCATAATCCATAACTGAAATAGAGAAATGTTCTATAATTAAGCTGTTCTTCTCGTTAATAAGATCATATATGATTTTTATTATTTATACTGGAATAGTAACCAGCGAAAATATAGAAATATACTGTTTGTGAGTATTTGTAACATTACACCACTATTTAATTAATATACTAGCATTTTGTAATGTTACAAAACTGTGTAACTAGTCATGATTTGTAAAATCGAAATTTACGTTTGTCATCTTAACTTGCCCGCGATTTTTTCGCATAATGATTTTTTTGAAACCATTGCAGATAATCAATTGAAATTTTGGATTGTCAAATCATTCTCTTTCTTTCAGTGATATAAATTTAATTCCACTTTCCGTGCACTTGTAACATTGTTCATAATTAACTGATTAGAGAAATGTTCTATATTTAAGCTGTTCTTCTCGTTAATGATCGATTTGTGGCGAAAGAAATCGTTTGTCATCTTCTATTTGTAAAATAAGTGATTTTTTTACCTGTACGAAGACTTTTTTCCTTAACTGTATATACACAGAGCGAATATACCAATAGTATTACGTAGCAATTACCCCACGCGTTATCCAATGCTGTTTTATTTAGTGCTTTTAACGTTAATGACTAAAATTAATAATATTACTTTTGGGTGGGACCGCGCTTCCAGGGCGCTGTATTCGTGCAAACGCAGGCAGACAACAGTCTAAAGTATTCTAGAATGAACATTTCGAAACGGTTTCGAAGCGGATGGAACTTTCTAGAACATCTAGATTAGATCGTTCCTATAGTTTGTAGAACTTTCTAGAAAGATATAAAGCACATAGAATATTCCTTTTGTGAAATTTATAGAATTTTGTAGTAGATATATATATACTATCAGACATTATCGAGGTTTGGTAAAAGTTCTAAACAAACGGCCCAGCTAGTATAAATGTGGTACCACTTAGGCAAACCAAACCTTTAAAAACAATCAAACAGTAAATGTTTTAAGATGCTGCCGGAGGAACTCTTGCTTTGTTTCAGTGTGTAGCTTTGTGTTTTTGTAAAGTTGTAGAAAAGATTTTAAAATTAGAACTACACAATGAGAATGACCGCGGTATGTGCTCTGTTTAAAAGTTCTAGCGCCCGACCGAGCTCTCAAGTAAGCTAAAACGACATCTTCAGACCAATCACATTAACGTGCTTTTCGTGAATTATTTGGTATGAAGTTGCAAGACCTACAAAAGCAAAAAAGAGTGTTTCCTAAACAACCAAAGTTCCAGAAAACTTTCTACACTATCGCAAAGGGCCTTATTCTATTCGATGTTCTTGAGATGATTAATATTATGCTAGGCAAATTGCCGGCAAGATTGATTTCAAAACTATATTGAACAAAGACAGTTTTGAAATTAAGTTTTGTGGTCAAGCTCTACCAGAATTTACTTTGCAGGAAGAACAATTGAACTCTCTGGTAACAACAATCTGAATACAAAATTTGCTTCTTCTAATTTAGTGAAGCTTTAGATATTAAGCAAAAAGAAATGTTCAACTCTGACTTCAATACCTATAGGGATCCTCATTCCTTTTGAGACGCTGAATTTTCCCCCTATGGAACTGCCTCTGGGTCCCACACTTGTAAATATTGCGATAAATCTTCTTCTTGACATTTCAAATTTTACTTATCATCTACTCTTATTATACGAATACGTTGATGAATAACTTCTTGTTGCCCCGATGTGTAAGATTTGGTAGATTTAACTTTAGATATATTTAACGAATTTAATTCCAATTTATAATTCACTCCTATAGATAAACATAACGTAGTTATCAATGTAAGCTATTTTTTGTATATAATAATATACAGAAACCAACCAATCAATAATTAACATTTTAACAATAAATAAATCAAAGAAAACAGTTAAACACAACTCATTTCAAAATAGATGGTTGTTTTCAAATCTCAAAAAGGAATTACCTATTCTATTTAGTTCTAAACACCGTTTTCTAGTTGCAATAAAGTTTATATTAGCCAGACAATATCACTGGATCACGCGTAGTCTAACTTAACACTAAAGTACAAATAGTTTGTTCAATTGCACATATTACTGTATATTTTATTTCAGTTGTGTCACTGGTGCTTTGCTATGATGCCATAAACATTTTTTAAAATATAACTTCCTATCAATGTAGGCTATTTTTTGTTTGTAATATTAAACCAACCAATCATTAATTAACATTTTAACAATAAATAAATCAAAGAAAACAGTTAAACACAACTCATTTCAAAATAGATTAATAACCTCAATATCTCAAAATATAATTCCTATCTATTTTATTTAGTTCTAAACACCGTTTTCTAGTTAATCATAAAGTTCTATATGTAGTTTCCCCAGACAATATCACTGGATCACGCGTAGTCTAACTTAACACTAAAGTACAAATAGTTTGTTCAATTGCACATATTACTGTATATTTTATTTCAGTTGTGTCACTGGTGCTTTGCTATGATGCCATTTATTTTTTAAAATATAACTTCCTACATATATTTGTTTATTTCTAGATTCTATGTCTTAGTTAATCATACCAACTTAATATAATATAATAACCTCAATATTAATAACATCTTCAATTTAAATAGGTAATAATACCTCATGGCTCTTTTTACTTTTGAATATATCTATATGTAGCTTCCTCAGGTCGCCCTGCTTCCTCTATTTATTTTATAGATCACAATTTCTCTGCGCGCGCACTCGCATCGGTATTTTCACGTGTTTTTAATCCAACGTTTATTTTATTAATTAAACGTTTTAATTTGTTATGTTGGATTTCAACTTTTGAACGGATTTTCGCACTTGATTATAAGATTTTTCTGTGCGTATATACTTCAATACAGTAACCGTTTTTTTTGCTATCCGCTTTATACTTTAATTATGATTGAACACAAACAACGACAGCTATTATACTTTACATCACGAAACAAATGGATTACCATAGCTTTATCGCTTTCTGATACTTACTTAAATGTATGGCTGTTAAAATAACAGAATGGTAATGATAAGCTATGGTAATCCAATTTTTCGTGATGGAAAGTATAATAGCTGCCGCTGCCAAAATAACACCGATATTTAGAAAGCTCTACATTGAAAAAGTTTTGTGAAAAACATTATATACATATCTGTGAAAAACACGAAATAAATTTGTTCATCTAACTAACAGGTACCGTCTTTTATTTGATTGTTTTTTCAAACTCTTGAAAGCAGCAATTTCACATAAAGATTCCTCGAGATTACGTAATTTAGTTTTATTACAATATATTACTTACTCGCATTTGAGTTTTAAATGTGGCAAGATCAACTCCTTCTTCCGGTACGGGTACATTATAAAATTCACCTTCCTCTTGTGTCAGTAACTTGTACCAGCTGTCCGCTGGAGCTTTGAGTATCTCAGAAATGCCGAATGAAAGCGATCCCATGAAGTCATTTCGAGATGTCCTATCCCAATCCCATATCTCAATTAATAATCTACGATCTTTGTCCTCGGGCTTCAAGTCGCTGAAAAAGGAATTTCAGTTAAGCTTACATAAAATGTACGCGAGTATATCGTAATTTAATTAATTATCTCGGTAACAATCAGTAACAAGGTCAATTATCAAATCAGACTTTAATAAAATGGTTCAGGGGTGTAATAGTGATTTATAGTTCATTTCGAAATTAAATGTATTATTTATAATTTTTGCTTGCAGATAGATAATAAAAAGTGTTTCTTTAAATCATGCCAGCTTTCATAAAATCATTGAAAATTTTTAATAGTCGATAAAGTACTTGTATATTCCAAAAAAATTTAATTAGAAACGATGCATCTGACTACAGGAAAATGTTTTTAAAAAAATGTTATGTTGCTCAATTATAGAAAAATAATATTTCGCTTATCTAACTTTGACGCAACTTAATTCGTATTCATGTAAAAATAAACAAAGAAGCCCCTCAATGTAATAGCTAAAAATCTTCGAGAAATCTGTGAGACTATTAAATTTGCACTGATCAACATAACTTTTGTCTCACGACTACCAATAGTTATACTTAATACGGTTTTTTTTATTGCGTTTTTAAACATGTATTCGGAATTTCTCCATCGCCTACATTTTTTTAAATCTTTCAAATGGTTTAAAAAGTTCTTTCCAGAGTCAAATAAAACCCTTAGAGCATTGTAGATATGATGGAACTAAATGAACTAATTCAAATGGTACCGTTGCTTGTTCACTGATTGTTTAAAAGCTGTGTTTCTCCATAATGGCAGTAAATTCGCAGTGGAAACAAAAAAAGGTCTAGATTAGAAAAGAGTGGCGTAAACGCGAATCATTCATTCCTGAACAATGCGAAACAAGATGCATTGTGTAAACCTAAAAATGTGTGTAATTAAAGCCATGAATAATAGTCCTAATTTCAAGTACTTAAAGCAGAAGCTTCCTAAATTAGTGATGCAAAAATTAAAAACAGAATAATTAGTAAGTTCACAAATACGAAAACTAATGCATCATGAAAAGTTTGAGAAACTGGTTTTTATTAAATCGAAAGGCGGAACATTATCGAATGGATACTGTCAATGATCTTATAAGATCTTATAAAAATTATAAAAACATCTTCATTGAAAGGTTTTAGCAATGGGAAAGAGGTGTCCAGCAAATGGAACGCCGGCCGTTTATTGCTGGACCATCAAGAGGGATGCTCCGCAAGCAAAATATAGTGCGAAATCATCATTACGTACTTTATAAGTGAATCAGAATGTTTAAGTATTATGTAGTAAAGAATGCAGAAAGTACTAAAATGTTTAAAATTATAAATGTCTCTCGCGAAGTCCTTCAAAACAAAACAAAAATAGGTACTAACAGAATTACATATTTTTCTTGCTGAGACGTATTAAGAGTATCTCAGGGTTAAAGGTAGTCTCACAAACCGTTTTTTTCTTTTTTTTTCCTTAGTGTATTCGACAATGAAAAATCCTTAGTCGAGGTATAGGTTATCATTTAATAATAGCAATCAACAAAATCTCAATCCAAAAAAACAAGGATTTTATTAGCACTCTAAAAGGAACCAAATTTACGTCTACAATGCGCAAATAAGCATGGCGCCACAGTAGAATACCAAAATATACAGGGAGTTCAATTACAAAGAAAAATAGATTTAGCGAATTGAAGTTTGGAATATGTCTTCATTTATTTCTACTAACATATGAACTCACGGATAACTCATTTTGTATTGGAACCAAGTATAGATATACCTACTTCAATCAATGTATAAATGAACATACATATGTGTAGATATAGTATTTTCAAAAAATATCTACATTAGAGTGAAATGTGAAATGACATTAAATATCTCGGAAACTACGCTAGATAGGTACAGTGGACAGCTTCTAAATCGACACCACCGCAAGCTAACGTCGACCTTACCTACTAATAATAATATTTACTATAAATCCTAACTGTAGGTCACACAACGTAACCCCTCTACATTGCTATTAAGGTTTAGAAAACTTCGTAACGGTGTCGATTAAGCTGCTGTCCACTGTACAAGACAATACAAAGCCAAGCCGATATAAAATGAGACAAAGAATTCTAAAATTAAATACAGGGGATTTCATTAAAACTAACGAAGTTGTACCTATATCGTAACGCCAAAAATGAACACCACGTAATTGAGTATAATTTTATATTGTGCAAATATTATTGATCAACAAGTTTTCAAGATAATTCTTTCGTCAGATATCCAGGAAAAATGCTATCTCCCGTTGACGCACTGGGCGGACACATTGTAAAGAAAATTTCTTGAAATTAAACATCAATAAATCTACCTTTCAGATATTTCATCGTCCGTGTCCACATTTGCTATTGTAATACATAATGTCGATAGGTTATGTATTCACATTTCCGGGTCGACACTTTCAATGAGTCTGTACTATACCAATATAAAGTTAAAAATGCGTTACTGGATAATTTGTTAATTAATACACTCTTTTACAGTTTTGATTATTGTATATCCATGTATATATGACTTGCATAATACTCTGACAATGTCTATATTATTAATTTTGGACAATAAAGATTATTTAATTATATGTATGTATAGATTATATTATATTACTTTGATCTGACTAAGGGTTTCTGTTTGGAATGGTATACGTCCTACATTTATTGAAACAGCAGCAGACTGTTTGATATATTCTTACTATTACTAATTAATTATTCTCTAAGATAAGGACATTTTACACAAGAATGGCGACGGAGATTTCTGCTATATGAAAGAGAAACCGGCTAATCAAGAGAGACACACAAAGAACATTATTACTTCTTATATGAAGCCTTTAATAATGCAATTATTTTTAAATAGCATGGTTTCTCTCTCTAGGTGGTTGACGATATCAAATTTACTTAATTATAGTGAATTTTTATGGGCTGTAGTTGACAGGCTAATGTTATGATCGGTTTTAAAAAGGGTTGTGACAAAGTCAATCATTCTTTTCTAAAACTACTACTAGCTATGGTTTTTATAGTAAGCTGCTTACAATTAGATGGATTAAGTAGTATATTTGGAATAAGTCACAAGTAGTAGAGCTGAATGGCTTTAGATCTGAAGTTATACAAGAACACATACATAGATCCCACCTTCGTTCGCTTTTTTTATTTTACATTAAAAAGTTTCTAATACATTTTCTACTTGTAAGTTCTGGACCATATTAAGATGCATAAAAGGATTTAGACTATGAATGATTGTGAACATATAGAGTGTTAACTGAATTATTTTGCAACATATTGCAATGAAAATCATTTATTTTTAAATTTGGATTATTAGATATAACTAGTTACTATAACGTAACTCTGGTGGATATTCTGGATATTCAACCATACCTTTTGCGTAAATAGTCAAAGGACTAACTCATGCTTAAATTCTCCAATATTTAGAATGTGTAACAGTAGAAATTATTGAGGCTATTGTACTTGATGTACTTGGGGAATTATCGTTTTTATTTGAATAAAAAATCGAGTATATAGATTTTTAATTGCGATAATTCAATTGTATTGCGGTAGAGCTTTGTAATTCTCATGGTATGATAGGAATAAGGCGCTTTGTTCAGAATTATATTTAAAGACTTTTAATTTGGAAATGATAAGTATTTTTCGAATAGTCAGTATAAAGTAAACTGCTCTGGAAAAAATAATGTCAATTAACCTTTAAAACTGATCGTATTACTTGTCGATCAACCTGTTTGCAAGATAAAAATGGTACTTAAATGAAACTGTAAATACCTTGTTTCGTTTATAATAGATTTCAAAGCTATCTATTTTTGTCGAGAATATATTATTTATTGTAGTGAGCAGAATGTATTTTTACATACGTATACAAACTTACCTAAATTAAGTACGCTTCATTGGCGTTTTGAATGATATGGTAGTGAGGTATTTTAGAAAAAGTTAATTCTACGTCATTTGATTGATTTGCTCTTTAATTAATTTTCGATTTTTTATTTAGATCCTGGAAAGATTGTGACACTGGTGTCGCTAACCTTCAATTCATGAATGGAAACTGAATAACTGTGCAAATATCAGGCTATTTCGTTAAGTTTAGAAAATATATAGAGTGGGATAACAAATATGTAAAATATAGAAGTAATACAAAGTGTAGTACTAATATTATGTAAGGTAATAGTGGGAGAGATTGCGCTCTTGGAAATTCTGTATAGTCCATATAATATTAACTAAATTACAAGTAAAGTGTTTTGGTAATAAATATTTTTGATTTAAGGATTAAAGGTGTACAGCCTTATTTGCTCGATTTCAGTGAATAACTAAACATGTATTTGCTACGCTTTTCACCGTAAACTACAAATGTTCTATTGCTTGGATAAATAGTGTTCATTAACCATCGGTAAAGCTATAAATCATTTGAAACCGTGAACATAAATTAGTAAATTACATACAGTTACTTACAAAACAAGAGTTTCATTCCACACAGGATTCAAACAGGACCGAATAGTCTTGGTTTTCTTCTTGACGTTATCCGAATCCGGAATTAGCTTCAGCTTCACGTAAGGATCGCTAAGACCGTTGGGATCCATTGGTATTAGATTACGTCCTTGGATTACTAAACAAATAATGGAAATTATAAAATAAATAAATATACTATATGTAGAAGGTGATAATTATACGAGCAAGATCTAAATTAGAAATATACATACATCAATGATAGCTAATTTAAAATCAACAAATTTTTGTTTCAAAAGTTTTTATAAAATTTATACGATTTTAAAAATATTTTTGTTGCGATATATGTACACGGTGGTGCAACCAAGAGAGGGCTATTGTAATTAAACGGTAAGGCATTTTGAAAAACCTTTTTCAAATTTGATTGACAGCTATATGGGTTATGTTTTAAAAATACTTTTTTTATATAGAATGATCGTAGCAGTCGGTGGCAAACCAAGCTTATGTCTTTTTAAATAAGATACTCGGTATTAAAATATTAGAATAAATTCTGCTGCTTACTATAAATAATTTGGTATAATTTTAGTTGGCTCTAAAATCCATAGTTACGGAGAGAAAAGCAGGAAAGCGATTAAAGTTGAAAAAACGCTCCATTTTCTTACAAGAATCGGAAATGACTAACTAAGTGTATCACTAAGGGTGGGTTTATCAATGTTAGGATAAATAAATTAACTTGCAGATAAAATTTTATTCGTAAGATAATTACAATGAAACGTTTATTGAGTGTTAAATAGAAGTTATCTGCAAGATAAAGCATTGTAGTTGCTAAATTTTATCTGCCAGTTAGCAATATCTATCAGTTACTTACCTAACACTCTTATCCTCACATTGATAAACCCACCCTAAATGTGCTAAATTCTTGAGTAAAATGGCCGAGCAATGGCCGACACACCACTTACAATTATTCGCCGTTCAACATGTCAGCATAACACCTGCGACAATGAAGTAATTTTAACCTCATTCCCTCTAGTGGACAAGATCGGAAGTAACACTGCCAGGTGTCAAACAACACAGAGCTAGCGTGAACAATTCATGGATCGTCAGCCCAGCTAGTCTTAATCTGCTAAGCAGTTTAGTCGTAATTCTATCTACGGTTTATCATGATGTAACATATTGAAAATGTCGAGAAATGCCATAATATATTATTAACACTGCGTGCGTTAGAAAATTTGACACTTTTGTCACTGCGTGCGAATGGAATATCTCTGTTAATTTTTGGCGGATTTTAATTTTATAAATAGAGAATAATTCAGAATTGCAACTACTGTATACTACTACTATTGCTTATGCACATGCCCCCGGGGGCATTTGACGCACACAAGTACCTAATGTTTTATTACTTCTGTGCGGCACATGCCCCCGGCGGCATGTGTTGAACACGTCCATTCTTGTTTAGTTGCAGTTTAAAATTACTCTATTTAGTCATTTACGTGATACGCAAGACAGTGCACGTATATTTGCTATATTTTATTTATTTATGTTTATTATAGTGTTGACATAAAAATGAGTGTTAGATCGAAATATATAGTTTGAAATATATTATTCTTTGTATGCGGCACGGGTCACCGGAGGCATGTGCTATTGAAACCAATGGTAGTCACTTATAGCAAGGCCAATAAAAAATTTCTTCAATGGAAAATGTTCCACGATAAGCTATTAATTGACGAGGCTATGGTAGAATATTTCGGGCACCACTCATCAAAACAATTCATCTCAGGAAAGCCAGTCCAATTTTTGTACAAGAACTGAATTATTTGCAATTCCACAAGCTGTTGTTACCAATTCGATACCTATTGCAGTGTAAAATTAAGTAACTAGAAAGACAAGAAGGAAAAAATAGTTCTTAAACCATAAAGTTGTTTTGAAGTTACTGCAAGTGGTAAGAGCACCTAATATCACATATTTTTCAAAAACCACTGCACCAGTTACAATCTCTTATTCTATTCTTTTAAAGTAAGCTATTTCTGGTTGTTATTATAAAGAAAGATCGGATTAGACAAAATTGAAAAGAGCAGAAATATTGCAAATAGTTGTATTTTTTAAGATTTTGAAACGTTCAAATTGTTTATATGAAAAAATGAATGAATGAAATTCATGTTAACAGAACAAGTAAGAGCAGTAATTACTGGATGCTTTCGTATTATCTCATTTCAATGATCTTTACAGTGTATGTAACAACTAATACAAAGATAGTATGTCTCCTATAAATAAAAATAAAGTAACTACTTTTTTAATAGAAATATAGAATGTTTTTACAGTATGACTGATAATGAAACGGTCATACTTTACAGCGTGTTAGTAGAGATCATTTGCAATAGATATAGCCCAATTTGTCTTATCCAAAAGTTACCCTTTTCGAGATATTGTGCTTTTTTGTTTTTTTTTTTCGAAGTTCACTGCTTACTCTCACTTAAACTTAAAATTTACGAAAATACTTTTCCTCAATTTTTCAGTTTGTCTGGTTAGAGGAAATTTTTCTATTCTGCGCAAGTAAACACACACGCAGAATAAATTAACAGAATAAACGATGCAGCTGTAACTTTACGAAATAATGCAACTCAAAGAGTTACATTAACAGAAATTCGGAAACGTGCTCGTGCTTACATCAGAAATGCAGGACATAGCTTTGAAGGCAGTTTGTAGTTGTTGTATTCGATTTATTAATAAAGTGTAAATAATTTTTTGGTTTTTATTTATGGCGTACTTCGTCAATTGACCATGCCCAATTATTAATGAGTAGGAAAGATAAATGGTAAGTATTTACGTCATTAGAAAGTTATTTTAACAGATAATTGAGATAATTTGTATTTTTGATGTATTATGAAAATTTAGAAATAAATAATCACAAAGGTAGCGATTGTGTCTACAGTTTCATCAAAAGCGGAAGTTTTAATTTTTTTGTTTAATTTGTCCAAGTATTTAACGTAATTGTAACCGATAATGTGTGTTGAGATGTCCTCTAGCCAAACTGAAAAATTGAGGAAAAGTCATAGTTGAAAAAACAGTAGTAAAATCAGTAGATTTACTATAATATATCAAATTGTTGTTAGGTTCATTAAACTGAAGAACTGAAGAACGTTAAAGAGAGTTAAACGAGGGTTTTTACGACCGGTGTTTTTCCGACTGAAGTCTTGCCGTGTACAAGTCTGCACTTAACGCTTCATAGTTTATATTGCCAGCGTCTTCAGAAGGTTTTAAAGACTGATGTTGTAGTTTTGTTATATATGTATGTTTCTTTCTCCATTCGGTGGTCTGTGTTCATTTCGAGTTGATGGGCTACATTCATTTTGATGGGGTAATTTCGTTGGTGATCTTGCAATGGCACTCTTCAAGTGCTTTTGATTTTATATCTGTCTTGTCGGTTGACGTTGTTTTTCGATTTCATTATTTCCAGGGATTGCCCTACTGATATCTCATAGTAATGTCTAGTTCCGGTCATATTATTGTAATATATTCGATAATATGTACGTTGAAGTATTCGTAAGTGTTCGGCTATAGTACATTTTTCAGTGTATCCACGTTTGGTATCTTGTAAATACTGTTTTAACTTCCCAATGTATGGCCCTTCCTGGCTATTCGTTGTAAAACATGCTACAGACAAATCAACTTGATGTTTTATTATTATGGTGACGATTTTTTTAATTATTTGTGTAAGAATTGCGAAAGTGTTACTAAATTACTAAACCGAATAAAACCAATAAAAACAAAGCGAACCACTAGAGAAGCAGATACTGCTAAACAAAGACTGATTGCTCCTTCAAAAAGTATTCGGGTTGATCCACGTCAGTTTTGAAACTTTCTGCGTTCAAGTATGATAGCTTCAAGTGGTGACATAATTGCCAACCTTAAATTTGTTGTTAATGACTGTGAATTTTTCCAATCAGTCCTACTTCCAATTTATACTTCATAACCAGCATCATCTACTTCACCAATCAATCCTTTAATCATAATACCGTCAATACTTGAGGATTATATTGAACATGTATTGAAGAAATTTGCACATTAGGTAACTGATTTTACTATCAGTTATCATAACACACCTACATTTCTTTAAAACAATTGAGCAGAGGTAGTTGTAGATCCATTGAGCTAAATACTTATTTAATTTATTAAGTTCATCAACATTTCCAGATACATGAAAAATTACAAGATGAACTCCACTTTATAAGTAACGAGACAGACATTCTGTTGAAAACTACAGGCTAATTGCTTAGTGAAAATATTTGAATCCTGCTTATACAAAGTTTGTATGTCCTCAAGTAAAATCTTTGATACCAATCGAACAGCATGTATTCATGGCTAAAAGATCAACTGTTACTAATATAACAAGCATGATTCAATATACATATATCTAATAAACTGGACAGCAATAAGCAGGTTGATGTTATATATATGAGTATACTGATATGACCTTTGGTTGTATTTTCTTCGGCGTTTGCAGGATCTTATTTTACCAACAGAAGACATTACGTAGCATATAAGAGTCATACATCAGATGGCGTCTGGAGTCTCTCAAGGAATAAATTTAGGCCTCATTTTATTTCCCTTATTTGCCAACGATCTGACCTGAAATTTATGCATAATCTGATTAATAATTGTATAGACGCACGACACTCTTAGAAGAAATTAATTTTGTCGTTCCCCGTTTTGCATCCAGATCGCCGAATGTTGCTATTGTAGTAAACCAAACACTAACAGTTTAGTTAAATCACCAATTTACAGAATATGCACAAACTTTGACTCTATTCTTAATACCTTGCTTGCTTGATGTTCATTTTAATCCATTAGCTGCATTTTTAAAAGTGAGAGCAACAAGTATTTATAGAAATTTACACTAATGTTTTATACTTCATTTAACATTGGATATATAGAATTAATTACATAGACTTTATATAATACATACATGTATTGTATTATAGTGTGCCATGTAAATGAACTGTAAATCTGTTGGGCAATATTTTATATATTATCATTGTTATTATTATTATTATTATTTTAGTAATGGTTCTTTCTAAATATTCTTTATCTTTTTTTCCATTCTGCATGTTATTAAAAAAAAAACATTTATACACAATAATATGTCATACTATATTTAATATAGCTGTTGGTGCTCGTAACAATTGCTCGAATGTTCAAGTAATTAACGCTTGTTTCTAAACTTTGGAACACATAATAGACTGTTATCTGCAACTTCGACACACATCAATAGGTATGTAAATAAGAACTAATGTTCCTAAGCATTGAAGTATTGCTGCATATCTAATGGCTTTTCACAAATTTTACCCGATCGGCATGTTGATGCTGTGATAACACATTATTACATATTTTATACCGACAGATTTTAGTCATGGTTCTGTGTAGACCTAATGTTTCATCAAATCGATCACAATTCGCGCGCATGAATAGTGTCTGCTTGGGATTATTCGGAGTGGTCCCCAAGGAGCTTATTTCCATTCCACATTTCCGCCTTTTACGATATATTAAACTTTACGGATTCACATCTGTATTCGGATGATATTCAATTGTATTGTTCCTCCAGACCTTTCACAGAAATGCTTCTACAAAAATAAACTTGGATTTATTCCGTTTTCGCTTTAGGCACACCTTAAATATAAAGGTTTTCGAATCACAAACTCTACTTTCTATGCAAATATCTATTTCGAAATACATAATATTAACATAAATGCCAGGAAAATTGTATTGCAAACAAAATAAGTACAGATATATCTACAGCGTTGACTTTCGCAATTGTTCTATCTATTTTACTATTTGGTTGCTTTATTTCATTTTTGAAGATATAGCAAAATTTATATAATTTTTGTTAAACGTATTTATCATTTTAATCGCAGTTACCTTTCGACGTTTAGATTAATAAAACACAAAGGAATTAGAAACAAACTTAAGCCAGAACGCAAATTAATTATGTTTCTGTTATAATACTACACTCTCTTAAGGGTGGAATTTTAAAACCATTGACAAATGCGCTTCATTAATTGTGTCAAGGAGTAGCAATATCAAGTTTCAAGTAAACTTAGCAATAAAAATATTATTACCCATACAAACTCTACCATGATTATTACTGTTTGAAATAAAGAAACTATTTTGTTTTTGTTTATTTTAATATACTAAAAATGGAATATACCATTGACTTTTTTATTTGATCGTCAAATAGTTTATTCAAATAGTCTTTTTTATTACTTTACTTTAGTTTACTGTGCACTACTAATTACTACAACGTTTCATGTTAGGAACTAAGTCAAGGAATAGGTCACTGCTAGCTTTAGTTAAATGTGAAACGTTCTTTAATTCGATGTTTTATATAAAGCAGTCTCGATTGATAACTCAATTATAACTAGACTCGGAAAATAGGAGCAATTTCCAACGCAGTGCAGTGAGCAACGTACAGAGGTGGCACGGAAACTCGAGGGTCCATATTAAACACATACCTAGAAAATGTCGCATTTAGGTACGTGTCGGAAACGGCGTATTTTGAAGAAACTGGAAAACGTAATAGCAAGTATGCCGGATTTAGAATGCGAAGGCGATAGAATTAAATGTGTAAGATGCGACTATTTGACGTGTACCAGGAGGTAAAAGTGTGAACGCCACCTAAAAAGTATCAAACACTGTTCCGCGATCCATGGCAAACGATATAGCGAAGAATTAACATTTAATATAGCTGCTTGTTTTATTCTATTTAATCTACCGTTTACTAGACCAAGTCGGACATCGATAAGAAACGTTATGCCATCTGCTCGTGACTATGTTGAATTAAGAATTAAAGCAGACTTGCATGTAAAAAAAATTGTAGCTATTTATTATTTGAAAGTGTTATTGCTAAGGATTCAGATTTTCTCATACTAAAACAGTTTGTGAAGGTGCTTGGAAAGATCCATTAAGTTGTTACAAGGATTACTTTAAATTTGCAAATCACTCGATGTGGAACGGTCGTTTTCATCATTAAACAATATTTATTCCGCATGCCGTACTCATTTGACTGAAACAAAGTAGAGAGACATATTTAATGATTCAAATATTTAATAGATGCCACCCAATTTGTGATTTCATGGAACCTTCTTAAAACAGTAAGTGTTTCAGCACGTTATATTATATATTTTTTGTCATTATTTTATCTGTAAACATTTATGCGTCCGTATTGCCTATGCTCACTCATGAAAGTCACGAACATAAATGATACGAGTACGTAAACGTTACTGAAACCTCGCCAGATACGGCTGCTTGGCCCCTCCACGTCGTTCTCCGCACTGCACTAAAACTTGCCCTTCTTTGCCGACTATAATAATTATAACTCTGACGAAATGTGAAATTGCTTACCTCCTACTGTCAGTTTGTTTCCCACACACGAAATTTTCAGTTGAATTCTTCCTCTACGTTCAGTATGGTCGCAACCACATAAATTCGGGACGCTTTCTACGCATCGTTTGTGTACGTTCATATCACACGCTGAAACAAAATATTACATAAAAATTACACATAAAGTACTACACGATAGCTACAGGTACACAAACAACGTAAAATGTTGTAAGAGGTACAAATTCAAAAAATATAGTAGTATATAGTAGTTCTTCAGTCGAGGAACATATTATAATTAACAATATTATCTATGCAATATATACAGGGTGTATGTAAAAGGTCTTTACACACGTCTATCCCGTATTCCTTAGAACAAAATAAGCCGATTTAAGTAATCTTATCTTACTCCAAAGTCGCTTAGTTTGGGTACTATACGACCTTGAAGTTAAAATTTTGAAATCGTTTTTTTATTATAAATTCAAAACGGCTTATGCGATTTTAATAAGATTTGGCACGGTCAGTTAATATTATTGGACCAATGTATTGAGAAAATTTCAAGAAAACACTAATACCGGAAGTGAACGAAACACGCATGACCATAATGAAAATTAACATTTTTTTTTGCTGTTTGTAGTAGAGACACGAAATAATTTTTATTCGATAGAGTATTCAAAAACGATCAAATTATGTCTCTTGTAAAATTTTTCTATTTTTATTCGTTGTCGAGGAAAACGAAAAAAAGAGCTTATGGACGTGCATTCGAAACAAGCATAAGGTAACCCAGTCAGTGATTTCTATTATAAACAAGTAGATGTCTCCCGTTAATCTTTGTGGAAGAATAACAGGACCAACAATAAAATTGCCAATTATTCCAATCCACACATTAAGTTTAAATTCGTGTTGAAAATGATTTATCTTTATGGCATGCGGATTTTTAACTGCATAAACGTGTTCATTATGGAAATTAGTTACACCTCTTCTTATAAAACAAGCTTCATCCGTAAACAAAATAGTGCTGCCAAAGTTTAAATCTGCTTCTCTTTTGCCCATTAACAAAGTGACAAAAGCCCAGGCGCATTTCGGGATCATGTTCTAAAAGATCTTGAACTGCTATCTTATGGTATGGATATAGCAACTGTTCTCTAATTACTGCGTGAAGGACATCTTTACATACTCCTAGTTCTCTACCTATTCGTCTAGTACTATTTTCTTCAACACGTTCTAAAATTTCTACTTCAACTTCGGGAACCCTTATAAAACGCTGCCTTCCATAATCAGCGGTTGCAGGAGCAAAGCGATTTGACACCATTATTATTTAATCATGCAAAAGTCATTTGTTTATGATAGAAATCACTGACTGGATTACATTATGCTTTTTTCGAATGCACGCCCATAAGTCCTTTTTTCGTTTTTCTCGACAACGAATAAAAATAGGAAAATATTACAAGAGACATAATTGGATCGTTTTTGAATACTCTATCGAATAAAAATTATTTCATGTCTCTACTACAAACAGCAAAAAAAATTAAGTTAATTTTCATTATGGTCGTGTGTGTTTCATTCACTTCCGGTATTACTATTTTCTTGAAATTTTCTCGAAACATTCGTCCAATAATACTAACTGACCATGCAAAATATTATTAAAATCGCATAAGCCGTTTTGAATTTATAATAAAAAAAACGATTTCAAAATTTTAACTTCAAGGCCGCATGGCGCCCAAACTAAGCGACTTTGGACTAAGATAAGTTTACTTAAATCGGCTTATTTTGGTGTAAGGAATATGTGGTAGTCGTGTGTAAAGACCTTTTATAGACAACTTATATAATACATAATACAATACAACTTTGTCTATGCCTTATTATTACTTCTGATAAATTAAATGTATGTTAAGTTAAACTAAATTCATTTTACATAAATTCAATTTCAATGTTCACTGGCATATAGGTTTTACGTCAAATATACATTCAAAGTAATGGTGTTGAATGAATTTTGCAATTAAAAAGTAACAAATAAAATTTCGTAATATGCTACAAATGTAATTACATCCTTATTAACTAATTGCTTTTATATTAAAATGTTTGAAAGTTCGGATTACTATCAGTAATTAGTTCTATTCAAAATTATTGTCACATAATTGTCCAAAAGACTTATTTATATTTTTTCCAAGAAAATATAAATCTCCTGGGAAGAAATATGTTTATTATATAGTTTGATTTTGTAGACAAGTTAGTTGAAATGTCGATTTAGTACAAGTATAAATCGCCTCATGATCCAACGCGCAAACCATTGTCGTCGACAAAAATATTATAGGCAACAGAAGCTCCGCTATGCAGCAGTTATAATAAGCCGGCTTAAAATGTTTCAAAGCTGTAGAGGTAGTATATTTCACGGAAAAATACACACAAACATTTGAAGGTAAATTAAGAAAATGCAATATTTTCAGATGAAAAGGTTTTTCGAAATAACGAAAATGTTTATAATTTGATATATATAGACAAAGAAATTCCAGATGTAAGGTGAGTTATGTGGTTAAAGTTCAGAGAAGTGGAAGAATTTCATGTGTCTTTAGAGAACGAAACTCTCTGCATGAACCTGGTGATATGCATGATGGTCATTGATGTAGATTAATCGGAAACAATTATGACAATATTTCGGAAGAACACACACTAGCACTATCTTACGCTAATGATAACTGTATTAAATGTGTCCATGAGAATTCTGCTACTGACACAGAAGGAATAGTAAGAGTAGCTAGATGAATATTCAGAAATCAATGTCGTGCAATGGTCTGCCAAATCGCCGGATCTAAATCCTATTGAAAAGTTTTAAGAAAATATAGTAACAGATTGGGATGCAGAGGAAGGAGGTCGGTATTAGTTAGAAAATTGTCTATGTGAAAGGTCGGATGTTTTAGATAAGAAAACATATGTTCCAAACTTGTTCAATCAATCAACAGATTACTAACTGAAGTAATTACAAATAATGGATATTATACCAAATATTGACTAGGACGTGGTGTGATGTTTGTGTTAAAGTTCATTCATTATTTTATATATCTGTTTTAGTGTTGTTGCTTTTTATTTCATGTTTTTTGGATTGGAATAGTTTTATTTTTAACGTTTTATTTTCCTCTTCATCATTTTAAAATTGCGTTTTTATTTAAGTAGATTCATTTTTTGTTATTTTAGTATTAGTTTTTACTTCTACAGTTTTGTCTGTATTGTTTTAAATTTTTCTTTTAATTAGCTAAATAAACTTCCTTTTGAAATTGTTTTTGCATTTAAAATTACGATCAAATGAAATAGGTACAAATAGTATTCAACTGCTTAATTAGATATATTTCATAAATTTTAACAACAACAATAATAATAATATATTAATATATCTCATTAACACTTAAAGTAGATATAATAAAGAAGCACGTATCATTCATTATTCAAATAATCACACGTTATCATAAATGAAAAAAAATTTCTGCCTCTATGCGTTTTATACCCAACGGCAACTTTAATATCAAATATAACATACAGCGGCTTAAATAAGAGGATCTGCTTATCTGCTTCTCTCATGTTATTGCCGTCAAAATGAACATAATGTTCACTTTCCTTTCTAATACTGCCCCACAAACTAGAATACATGTAGCTGATGTACTTAGTTTGCAATAGGGGCATTGATAAATTTCATCCAAACCAACCAATTGGAACGTATGTATATGTTTGCGACTTTTTACCACATACTGGTAAACATCAACGCGCAAGCATGACATACTTGTATGACATAAATATATTCTAGTCTGTGGGCACCTTAAGCGTTCTTGTTAAGATATGCGGCATAGTACCAGTGTTACCAACTCCCACACAAGGATTATCGCTACCTTACAAAATAAAAATCGCTATTGTCGCTACAATACTATGAAGAAAATCGCTACTTTGTCGCATCATAAAAGAAAACGTAACCAGCGACAAACTTTTAAATGCACCAAAATTTTTAAACATTGACGATACTTTAAACCGTTAGACAATAATAATACCATTATTACCATTAAAGATCCTTTTTTAAAATTTAAGATAGATTTTTTTATTTGTTTTGGCTCACAATGAATAATTATTTCACAAATAAAGTAAACTATCTACTAATACTAATAACTAAAAACTAATAGGCTCCTATAAGATCTAATTCACCCACAAGCAAAAGTGGGCTGTGCTCGATGTTTAATAGTTAGATATGTAGATCGGGACTTTACCGGAATCGCTAATGTTGGTGACGTGACGTGTTGTTGTCATGCCCCGAAGCATATACATACATGAGATACATACATATAATATATTAAAAAATACACACATATATTCATATATAAATATAAGTTATGGATTAATTCTTATTTTAAATGAAATTATTTATAATTTTATTAAGATAAATTAAAAGTCGCTACTTTTCCTATAATTTGTGGTGGGAGCCGCTACGTCGCTCTTCACCTCTAGATGTCGCTATAATAGCGGAAAGTCGCTACGGTTGGCAACACTGCATAGTACATATGATATAGGTTGTGCGAGAAATCTTGAATCGACTGTATTATTTCTATAAAGATTGATAAATGCAATCTACTTATTTCAAAAGGGAAGAAATATCATTTAGATAATACGTCTTGAAAGAGCACTTACTTGCTTAAGTGCTACTGCAGATTGAAGTGCTTTTTTGCAAATGCTTATTTAATGTATGTCCATAAAGTTTTCAGTTTACGGACAATCTCAGCAGAATTTGTCATTTCATTAATGTAATGGATTATATAAATACCACTGACTAACGCGTTTCTTTTGTTATATACTTCCTGTAAAGGCAAAGCTTAACATTGATTTTTTCTTAAACGAAATATACCTAATAATAGATATAACACATATTATTCGAACAATGGTTTGTACACTCTCAGGAAATACTTAATGAGTTACTAAATGAAAGCAGGCGGAATATTGTTACCATGTACAAGAAAATCCCATCTATTTTAAATATTGCTGAATTAATGTAACTGAAATAAAAACAGTTCCTTCTTGTTGCAGGTATAAATAAGTATACAGTAGTGTTCTGCCACAGTGAGGGTCTTAATCTCCGATTTAATTTAAGTATTAGAGAAAAAACAATTAATCAAAACATGCTTAGATTTAATTGTGCATTGTTCAAATATTTGGTTAATTGTGCATCTTTGGCAAAACAAAACTTTACAGGGTTTTTAAAGAGGTCAAGTTTTCCGTTCACGTATCCACAAATACTTGAATACATTGAAAAATCTTGGAGAAGAAAACTAATTGTGGGTTAGGGATAGGGATTGCAGCTTGATAATATTAGTTCTTTGATGAAAATCTATATCATAATTTATAAGAATCACTGTATCAAAAAGAGTTCTAACAACACTTTTCACAACCTAAGACCAAATACATCTAGAGGTTGTACCATCGCTGTGTTTTTTTTTGGTATATGTATTTAAACTATTTAACGTTTTATCTTTCGTTACTAATTTCTAACACAATGTTCAGTCCAAGAATCAATCAAAAATATACTTAGTTTGGTGCGGTATGTGGAAGAAAACATCACTTAGCCAGGTTTTGAAATGACTTAAGGTGAGCTTTCGCGAAGCAGAAGAATAAAGATTGCGCAACCCGAGGTCCAAACGTATTTGTAGACTCCTTTAACTCTAAAAATAATGGTGAAAGTAAGCGTCCACCTGCAGAAATAGCTGGCAAAATTTGTGGAACTATGTGTTGTAGAGTGCAAGGATCGTATAATACCCTCAACAGTTGTCTGACCTTTGGAAGCTAAAGTACGACCAGAGTGTATTTCAAGATTAAATCCACTCTCGTCAACGTTATATACATTGCATCTACCAATTTTAGTAATATAGGGTTTGACTTTAAATATATATATATATTGAAAGTGCCAAATCCATCAATGTCCTGCTTTAACGGATTCGTGTCCGATTTCTTCTTTAGCTTCTAGACCTCACTGTCGAAGATCCATGTCATGAATTATTTTTCCATCGACAATGTTTTTAAATTTTCTTAGAACATATTCAGAAATAAGCCGTAATTTATCCGTATAAATCCTCTCCTAATACTTTTTTCCATTCGTACAGCTGTTTCAACGATTTCAGTTTTTTGAATCTATGGCTGACACTATTCAAAGAATGCCGCTTTCATTGACCACTTTTCCCAAACTCTATAGCTTTTGTTTTGTAATTTAGGTCTACAACACTGCCGTCTTCCTCAGGAACACATGCTATATTGTCATAATTGTCTTCTCCATTTCCTGCCGTTTCTGCCATAAATTGGACTTTGTGAGGTTATGATGATTAAAATGAAAAACAATTTCTAATACTCATTTCGAATATCATTCTTACATACATCTTCTTAAGTGGCTAACGTGACATGCTGCATGTGTATTTTTACATAATTACTATAATTTGCATATTGATTATTATCTATCTATAATCAAACTCATTATTACTTATATTATCTACACATTTGTAAGGACCGTTATTGTCTACAATCTCAAAGTATTATGCAAATTAACCATGTCAAATATATAAAAATTTATTATTAATTGTTTATTACTACTTCTCAAATTTATTATGCATCATCGTTTTCTACACAAAAGGAACCTATTTTTGATGAAAAATAAAAAACAAAAGTATGAAAAACATAGGGGGTGTGAGGTACCCCGTTCCCCATTATTGGCGGTTTACAAATACAGGTTGCACATCTTTTAGACCATGTAATATGCTGCAAATTTTGTTAAAAGAATGTATCTGTTATTATTTCGGAGATAGTAAAAATTGCCTAAACTTTGCATGATTGTGGAAGGTAAAGAACGTGCCTTGCTTCATCTTGTGAAAGTGTCGTGTATTTCGACTTTTCGGGAACTCACGCAAATAATGGTCTCAGGAAAGGAGCATTAAGCACGCAAAGTGTACGGATGCGTACATAATTATTGTTTCAAATAAAAAGATATTTTATTTAATACATGTTAGCAACAAACAAAAAAAGAAAACACATAAGAGCAATCTAAGTCGTATGCTTTTGCTTTTCAAATTATTGTATTTATGTTTTACCCACTTTACTAGTTTCTCAGAGAATATTATCAAGTTTATTCTCTCCCATCAAGTTACTTAAATCAAATTCCACTGTAGGTATATAATTGAAGGAGCTGCTGCAAAAGAAGTATAAGGGACGTTTTGTGAAACAATGACTGAAATTGTAAATTGTCAAAACGACATTTTACAGTTAAGTAGAAAAAAGTAGTGATATTCTGTACTATGAAATACAAAATATGTTTGTATAAAAGTTATGTGCGTTCATTTACAGACGGTGTTCCTCCGGTCGATTTGGACATATTGCGCCCTGACCCGGTCCAACGCCGCCAAATCGCAAATCAGGGGGCTCACCACCCTGGTTCGTCACTAACGCTCAGATACATAGAGATCTTAGTATCCCTAAACCAAGCGATTATGCGATGGCGCTGGCCAGAACCACCCTTGAAAGTGTCGCACGGTCGGAGAACCCGTTGGTTCGGGCAGGTGGACCCAGACAGGCCACCACCTCGCGTCGCCAATAGGCTTTTCCTGGACACGGGCGTCTAGCAACCACCATGACTAAGACCTGGGGAAGACGCACGGTTGCATAGATGGAATAATAAAGGCCATATTAGAGAAGAATAAAAGGCTTAGGGACCCACAAGTCCAGCCTTAAGGTAAAAAAGAGACCTCAGAGATTACAAAATTAGCGGATTTTATATTATGCCAAGAATTGTTAGTTTTTTTGTCATTTTTATCCATGTCCTAGTCGATAGAAGATAGAATAGTTATCTTGCTTTCTAGACCCCTTTCGACTCTACGGTCAATGGGGTTCTTATCCCAGTATCTACTTATCGCAATACCTTTGCCCAGTCTATGCGTAAATTTTTAATGCCAACTTAAGGAATTGAAAATAGGAATGGATTCCACAAAGTACTGCAATTTAAGCGAATACAAAAAATATATAGAACAATATAGGCAATATCTCCATGTTGTTAAAACGAAATAAATACTATAGTAAGCAAAATATATAATAACCCCTATTTATCTAATTAAATGCTGATTTACATTTTTACCATGTTATTTCTCTGTCATGGCATAAAAAATGCCGTTCTAGTAAATTATGTTGGTCTAGAAAACTAAAAGTATGTCATGCAGTAGTACTAGCATCCATATATGTAAGTAATTATTTTAAAACAGACGTATTTAAATTGCTAATTATTGCGCAAAAGAATTATAAAATAAGTGAGTCTTTTATATAAATTTTCAGGTAACAGCCAACTTATCTGCAAAAAAATAACTTCAATTTAGATGTGAAGATGCGTAAAAAATTTCTACATTATATAGCGTTAATAATTATTATTTATTAAATGTCAAACGGTTTTGGAAAAAATGTCCGTGAATAAGACCATGTACAAGTTAGTGAAATCCTTAACATAGAAGAGAATGAATAAAACAGAAACAAAGCAAAGTTAACAGCTCTAATTAAATTAATATAATATATTAAAAAGAAGTTTGTGGTGTAAATGACCTGAGGTTTAGGTTGGAAGACTGTTTTGAAGAAATATCTAATAAATATAATAGATATGATCGGTAAATACGAAGAGAAGAGAAAACGATACAAGAACATTATCCGAAAAAACTAGAAGAAGAATAATAATAAGCGTGAGTGAATATAAAAGAAGCCCTTCTCTTCTTGATGAGCGAACCAAAGGAAGATATAAGACTCGAAACAAAATATTACCAAATCAAATAAATAAAATAATGAAATGAAACAGCAAATGAGAGAGAACTAACAAGAAATAGGACATACAGATAGCCGAAAAAATAGAAAGCAGAAGAAAAGGGAAAAATACAAAAAGAAAAATTGAAGAAGCAGAAAAATATATTAAAGCAGTCCAATTGTTAGTCCTGTAGTTATAAATTCAAGTCAATATAGTACGTAAGCATGTTTAACGGTAAATATCACAAGAAAAGGTCACTCACGTTTTTCTAATTGTTCTTTATAGTTAATTCTTTTCGGACTAGTTTTGATTAGAACTTTCGCTTTACTGGATTAGCGGAAAGTTATAATATATGTATATATAATATATGTATAATACATTATATATTAATAAAATAAATATTTTAAAAACACGTTGCTATTTGATTATCACCTTTACCCTACCTTTTTCTCTAATATCACTGAGAATAAATTCAGCAGAAAACAGAATGATTACACTAGGCAACAAATTATAATTTTCTTATTTTTTCTTTAGCAACTATGTACAGTTTAACGTTCTTTTACAGTAGTAATAATAACAATAAAAACAAATTTATTCTGGTCAGTCAGGTTTTGGTCTTAAAATGTTTTTCCGCAAATCGTTAGGAAATTTTGACATTCCAGACAAAATTTTTAAAAGAAAAAGCCAAAATTTCCTAACTGTTAGGAAATATTCATTTCCTTACAGTAAGGAAATGATATTTTGTTACAGTTGTTAGTGTTCTACATAAATGATTGATGTTTGACAATTCAAGATTAATACGTTTCCATAGTACCTAACGCAACCAATTATATTATGAATTTCAAAACACTATTTATTTATGAATAAAATTATTCGCGATTTTTTCAAAATTAATATCTGTCGTATTTTAAACGATTTGCGGAAAAATAGTATGTTTACCACGTAGAAAAAGCCACATTCCTAGACTCTGTGTTGCTAATCCTCACAGTCGTCCAGGAATGTTAGGCTTTTCTTGTTCGGTAAACAATATACTATTATTTTTAATTTTTCTTTTATACTGTTCTACGGTACTCGCTGATATCAAACTCCAATAATAATCAGCCAACATTTCACTGCTCCACTTGCACTGATAACGTTTTTCGATAACAGAAATGTCTTGATGAAATCTCTCACAGTGTTCATCACTGATATCGTCAAGTTTCGGGGCAAAGAAATCCAGGTCTGAGTCTAAAAAATGTATTTTAAGGCTCATGTTACAGCCCAATTCATAGTAACTTCTAAGAAATTTATTAACAATCGCTATGTAATTGTTAGATTTTGTGTCCTAGAAAATTTTGGGTCACACTCTTAAAAGCATTCCATCAACCACTTTTCAAGTAATTTAAAGTCTTTTCAAATTGTGCATCTTGTTGTAGACGTTTAATTTGGGGTTCTGCAAAAATTTGCTCTGTAAGTTTTGCATTTGAAATATTGGGATATTTTTGTTGAAGGTATTTGAATCCACGACCATCCTTGTCCATTGCTTAGATGAAATTCTTCATAAAACCTAATGTGATGTGCAGTGGCGGTAGTAATATTTTCCACTAGTGCGTTATGAAGTATATTCTTTGTCCAGGAATATACTGAGCTCTGACTGTCCATTCTTTAACAACGTAGTGGAAATTTTTCGATTGACTGTCCCACTCACAAAGGAAACAGCAGTGCTTTGTGTACCCAGTTGTAAACCGAGTAGAATTGCTACAACTTTGAGGTCAGTACTGATATGCCATTTGTACATTTTGTAATTAATTTTGTCCAGAAGACGAGTCATATTTTCATAAGTTTCCTTCATATGGACTGCGTAGCCAACCGGAATAGATGGATAAGCGTTTACTATGTGAGAAGGACAGATTTCAAACTCAATTTCGAAGCATCGATAAAAACACGCCATTCTTTTGGGTTGTGCTGGTGGCCTAATGTTAGCTTCAAATCATCGACATTATTGCAGAATGAAAGACTTCCTTCGATTGAATAATACTGTGACAGTTCTTTCTGGCGATTACGATATACAGAAATATGTGTGCACAGAGCTAACAGCTTTCATCCTTGAAGTCTAGATCCTAGTATTTCTGCTTGAGTTTTTGACAAGTTCAAATTTCGAATAAGGTCATTTCTGACTGATGTACTAATTGTAAGTGAGGTCCGTCCTCTAGAGATGGCAAATATTCATCATCGCTGGTCGATAATAACTCGGAAATTTCTTTGTCTGCCTCTGTAATGGCATTCTTCACTTGAAACACCTATAAGTCTTGGTACTGGCAACTGGCAAGGCTTCTGAGTGAGGTATTAAAAGAGTAACAAAAGACATACTAGCGTAACTAATCTTGTTCTTATTTTTGTTGAAGAAGCCGAAAGTTTTCGTGCAGTAAAAGTAGCAATCAGACAAATGGTCCGTTAGTTCACGCCAAATCATAAGTCTTGCAACTGGCATAGGACTGTTCTTGCCGTTTGACCAGCTCCTCAGAGTAATAGCGCACCGTGCGCAGTGGACAGTTTATCTATGCCTTTTTAAATTAAAAAGTTAAGGATTCACTTTTGCAATTGTTTGGTTCTATTTGACAATAGATTGTGCCAAGCTTTGATTTCTTAAGCATAGTATACATAATTTGAAATTATTATCTTCATTTTGGGTTGACATGTTTAATTAATCGCTGTGTTCACGCTTCATCTGTGTGCATCTGATAAATATTCATACACTAACAAAAGCTGCATACTTGTTTTTACCTACATCACAAATTTTTGGTCAATACCAGTGTGATCATTAGCAATGTATTAGTTATTCAGATGAACCAATAGTAAAGTGTTACCGTATATACATATGTACTACATGAAAAAGAATACGGAAGAAAACATAGTTCCATGATAAATTTACAGAACAGTGTCGATAAGGATGACTGTAAACTGTAAAAATAACAATTTGTAGATAAATTCTATACGTACTCTGAGTTATGCCGTAATTTAATTCAGTCAGATGACTACAAAAGCGTCTCGCCACTGTGTAGCGATATTAATCTCATTATAATAGCAGCCATTGGTTTGAATAACAATGGGCTTTCGGCATATTCAGGCGCTATATACGTTGTAGAAATGGTTGTCACACAAGCACGCACCTGTATGCAAAAGGCTTGTGTTCATTTTCAGCGTGGCATGTCAAATAATAAAGAGAAGGTAGCTGAAGTTGTAGGTTGAATGTTATGTCTACTTAAACAAATATTCATCACCAATATAGTAAATAGTAAATTCCTAGGGAGATAAGAACAATTCTAGATTATACATGTGTACGTAATAACAATCACGTTGTTTACTAGTAAAGCTACTACATATTGTCCTTTTTCGTGAATAAAATGTCGTCACGTTTCCGTTTTACTAACGCCAATAATTAATATGCTCTTACACTCTCTGGCAATGTCGCGATCTTTTAACAGTCGTCATCATACCGTTCGAATTTTATTCATTTAAACACTAATCTACTTAATGAAAAATGTCCTTTATAGCTTCATTTTATTGATTTGTTTGTTTGCTATTTATACTAGTGAAGCACGTAAAAAAACATCGGCGAATAATGAAGAGAAATGAGTACGGAACTGTTAAATAAAAATGCTAGGAGAAACCTATGATGAGTCTGGTTCCAATACTAATTTATACCGTATATCTCCATTTAGTCGACATAAGATTTTCATTTATTTTAATATGATTTTTCTTTAACAAAATATATTCGTTTGACTTAAATATGTCATATGGTGTTTCAATCGGTAACATCATAGTTAATGTCCTATTGTGGTTCGGTTGAGATGGCTGTAAGCGTTTGAATTATAAAACTTTAGTTAAATTATTTTTACGCTTTATAGTCGTTTAATTATTATTAAGGTATTAATTAATAATTAATTTCGTAATTAGGACTATAATACTAAATTTTAAGCTAAAATACACAAGAAAGTACAAATTTCGTAAGACAAATTTTCCTTCTTTATATAGATACTTCATTGTGCTCTATTGATTGTGTTTAAGGTACACACCTTATGTTAATGAGCAAATCCTTTTATTATATTCTGCTTTGTATGTTGCATACAGACGCAACCATGTCCCACAATCAAGACAGAATATACGGTGTTCCCGCCTCTCTAAAGCTTCTTTTAGTAGATCTACTTTCTTTCCTATAATATTCTTACAGCGAAAATTATAAACATCAAACAAAACGGAAAATGCCTAAAACTTTACATGTAACACAAAGATTACAATTTCTTACGCGAATTTACACATTATCTTGCTTAAACAAAAGATAAATAGCTCTGAAACTTCTAATAATTAGCTATCAATAATCGGATCTTGTATTCTAAATAATCTACAACACTAACTATCCTACATTAAGAAATAATTACCTGGAATTTACATCCTTGTGAAGGGTTTAATTAAGAGGTTTTATTATTTATACACAGGATCTTTAGAAAGTTGCAGCCAACGTTTACGAACTTAAAGTATGTAATAGTAATTAATACAGGACATATGATAATCAAATAAGTAACATATCTTAAAACCAATTTTTAAAAAATATTGAAAGTAAACGATCGAAACTTGCAATAGCACATTCAGAAGTGTCTGTGTATATGTTACATGTACACAGTATGTAGGCATTATGCATGTATACAAACATACATATTCAAATTCAAAGAACGATCCTCAGCTACTCTTGTATGTGTTGCATTCACTGTTGGTGCTGCTCGTGTTGGATTCATTTCTTGACCTTGCCTTAGTTTAAAATCAAAATCTATTACATTAAGATCAGAAACATGCACACAGCAAAATTTGCACACAAGCATTTGTAGCGTTTGTGTAAAGTTAATATTGCAGCAGTTATCTACCTTCACAGTCTCCATGATTTCTTATGTTCTTCCGTTTGTTACGAAAGATTCAATGTATAATATAGGTGCATATACAATTGTTTGTCCTGACTGACTTACTGTTGATAATTACACTGCAGCTACGCAAAAAAATCTTGCGGCTAATTTAATCAGGATACAAGTTGCATATCGATGTAAATATAATTACTTAAAAATGAAAATATCAACGGAAATCTAACTACATATGTGCGAGTGCACGCAAGAATATTACTCAACAGTTTTATACTAATTAAATTAAATCTTTAATGTTGGTTGATGTTTCACAGGTAAAATCTGGAAGTCTCTTACAGAGACGGATAAATGTAAAATGGCAACGTCATGAATTAAATATGTTTGTCTATATGAACTGTACGATATTATCCGTTTTCTGACGGTGTGGATAGCCGCTTTTAAATCATGCCTGTCACTGACATATGACCTAAATAAATATTTTGTCGCATGGCTGGTAGAACGTGCGATATTTGTAACCTTCGTAGGTAATTCTTCAGATACCCCTCAGTTTAATTCCCATTGTATAAAATATGAATGTCCGTCATTAGAGTTATACATGCAATAAATAAAACAGTTTCTGCTACTACGTAGATGCTGAATTATTAAATAAGACCGTAAATTCCTACCGTGAATAAAAGTGAAACTCATACATATACCAAAATGGCAATATATTGAAAAATATGAAATAACACTAGCATGCTGAAGTAACTGTATATAACGATATACAGGATAACAATTTGAACTACGAAAACCTACTGATAGGAGAAGGTAGTGGGGGGTAAAATTAAATGTATCCATTTTAGTATTGTCAACTGTTTGTATGACAGGAATGTCAGTGGTTATGTCAAATACTATGGCAAATTATAAAACCACTTTTTCTATTTTGCGTTCATAAAAACGCTATTGTAACACGCTTTTGCGTATCGAAAAATGCTTCATTGTGATACGCCTTTTTTCACGTTTAATGCATGTAAATTGTAAATACTTTAATCAAAAATTCTATACAAGTTTAGTTTACATTGTTATTGTTATGAAACGTGGAATTATTGTATACAGTATCACTCATTTTTTACAGTTTACAGAGACTATATTATGAAATATATTGTTTAAACAATTTAAATAGCCGAATTTGAATTTTGAATTCGTCAAATGTCAATGTAACCAACTTCATATAAAAATAAAACTCAACATTTTTAATGAGATTTTTATTAAGTATTTATTATCAATTTATAATGCAAAATAGAAAAAATAGTATAAAGGACTCGTTTCATAAGGCTTTTTGTCGCACTCGTTCATTAGAAAACTCGCCTGCGGTTCGTTTTCTAAACTTGAACTCGTGCGACAAAATCATGCCTTATGAAACTCGTTTTTTAATATATACTGACTTCCAGAAAAATTGCAACACCTAGAAGCTGTTTAACGATTTTATTGAAATTTTCAGAAAACGTCTATTTCTATGAAACAAAGTTATGATTAAGTTTTAAAAACAAAAGAATAAAAGCTTTAAAAGTTTTTTCAATAATGAGTTGCTCCGCCACGATTTGTAATGCACTCATCTAGACGCCTTGGCATGCTATTAATCAAGTGATCTATAGCTGCTTGTGGTATATCGTCCCAAGCTTCTTGAATCCGTTGTTGAAGATCGTGTAAATTATCTGGAGGGTGCGGTAAATTACCTATTCGCCTACCAATCATATCCCATACATGTTCAATGGGCGACAAATCAGGCGACCGAGCAGGCCATGGGAGGACGACAATGTTAGATTCTTCCAAAAACCGTGTTGTAGCCCTTGCCGTATGAGGGCGCGCATTATCCTGCTGGAAAATGGGATTTTGCAGCCCCTGAAGATATGGAAGGCCAACTGGTTGTAGCACATTAGCAATGTAACCAGGTGCGTTAAGGTTGCCGTCAATAAAGACTGGGACAAGGGTGATCTGCTACCATAACATATTGCACCCCATATCATAAGGTTGCCGTCAATAAAGACTGGGACAAGGGTGATCTGTGCACCCCATTGAGTGAGGGCTGTTCCACAGAAAATGTTGGATTTTTACGTTCTCCACGCATCCGTCTGACTCTCCTACGACCATCGTGGACCCACAAGCAAAATCGGGACTCGTCACTAAACACAATTTGATGCCATTCCTGCGCCCAATTAACCCTTAAGTTGCTCCACTCTAGTCTGCGTAGACGGTGAAGTGGTGTAAGAGGAAGACATAAAAATGGACGATATGAACGCAATCCATAAGATCTTATCCGGCGATAAACAGTTGACATTGACATTCTGAGTCCTGTACCTCTCATCCAATCATTTGCAATTGATCGAGTTGTTGAAAATCTATCTCTTGTGGCCAAAAGTCTTAAGCGACGTTCTTCGCGATCTGTAGTCCTTCGAGGACGTCCAGATCCACGGCGACGATGTTGAACCCCTTCCTCGGACCATTTGGACCAACACCTCAATACCGTTGAAACATTTCGGTTTACACGACGAGCAATTTCTCTTAGCGAAAGTCCGGCCTCTCTCATACCAATAATACGGCCACGTTCAAAATCACTTAATTGGACAAAATGTTGATGTTGACGTACTCTCGGCATTGTTATCAAGTGCAGAATGAAATTGTGACGTAACAACAACAATTTGCAAACAGTTACTAAATGGTCTAATACTTCAAATTTATAGTTACTATGTGCTATGGAAACAACATGCAAAAAAAAACTACTGGCTAGATTTTATTCAAATTTTAATCATCAATTTGTTTAATGAAAATAAACGTTTCCTGAAAATTTCAATAAAATCATTCGACAACTTCTAGGTGTTGCAATTTTTCTGGAAGTCAGTATACTATTATAATTTGCACTTTTTCATTTGTGTATTCCATTAGGATAAAGTTTGATGGTTCGATAAAATATTTGACATAACCACTGACATCCGTGTCATATAAAAAGTTGACAATAGTAAAACGGATACATTTAATTTTAACTCCCACCACCCTCTCCTATCAATAGGCTTTCGTAGTTAAAGTTGTTAGCCTGTATATTATTTAAAAGATTTATACTAAAAAGCTCAATTAATTCAATAATAATAAAAATTAAATAACAAATAGGCTAAATAATAAATAGGCAATTTACTACACAATTTATATCAAAATGAAACTCATATCTACATAGCGCCTACTATATGGTATTAGGCTACACTTTGGAAATACTGCTGACTGCTTTGTTGTTTGGGATTGATCTCATCAATTTTTCACAATATTTTGTTCCACACTTGAAGAAGTGCATGTTTGAAGTCGTTTTTATCAGAAATATCATGCTTTCTAATTCCAATTTTTAACTGGTTCCATAGATTTTCAATTATATTTAAATCTGGGGATTGTGGAAGTGTTTCTATTACTTTTGGATAATTGTATAATCGCCAGCTGCGAATTTTATGAGCTTTGAACGACTTACTAATGCCTAACTTTTCAGTAATAAATTTTAAATTTTTCTTAAGGATATCCAAATACCATAACTGATCCTCCACCATGTTTAACTGTGCGCATAAATTCTTAGCATTCAATTTTTCATTCGGCTTTCGCCAAATACGTACCATTCCATCTGATTTAAACAGATTAAATTTCCTTTCGTCAGTAAATAGCACGTCTTGGTAGTAGAAAAAATCATCTTTTAGTGTTGTTGACAGTCTTTAGGATTGTTTTACTGAAATAGGGCTTTTTCCTAGCTATACATCTCCTGAAATCCATACTTTTTCAGCACATTTCTCACAGTTTGAGGATTAACGACTTTATTTAAATATATTTCAATATCTCGTGTCAACTTTGGTGCACTAATCTTAGGGTTTTCTTTGGCTTTTCGAACAATCCATCGTTAATCTTGCTGAGCGAATGATCTTTTGGGACTCACGCGTTTATTATTTTCAATACGATGATCATTTTTATATCGTTTTATAATAGATTATGATGGTAGCGCGACTTCTATTTGCAATTATTCTTATTTCTGTATAGGAGTTATTAAGTTTAAGATGATAACTGACTAATTTCCTTTCATCCGTTTGTCCTTTTTACCGTCCCATTTTAAATACGCAACTGTTTTAAGCAATTGTTTTTAAAGTAAGCCGACGTTGACGTATAATCAAATGCGGACTTGTCTAAAGAAAATAATTCATGCATTCATGCGTTTCAGTTTGATGTGAATTATAAAGAAATAGTCTACTTGTTATCTTCTTTTATTATTATTGAAATAAATTAGTTGTGGTTACTATAAATGCTATATATTCAGTGCAGGTATTACCTGTATATAGTGTTATTCTATATTTTTCAATATAATGAGTTTTTGATATGTATGAGTTTCACTTTTATTCACTGTACCTATTTCAGTGAGTATTAGAAATGTTAACCTACTTTAAAAATATGTAATTGATCTTTATTAGAACTATACGATTTCTTCCCAAAGCTAACAACAATAATATTAAAAAAAATCTCTTCAGTTCTTGCTAGATAGCCGCCGAATTAAATTATTTTATGTCCACGTCTTTTTAATGTCTCTAAGCGGATACATATCAGCAATGCTTCTACAGAAGAGCAAAAACAAAAATCAAAGACATGGAAATTATTTTGCAAAGAGATAAAAATATAGAGGTTTTTATTATTGCCACATTTATTCATTTCAATTTATAATAAATCGGTATCCTTATGGGAAAATAGTTCTTTCGTTAGAGATAGCACTTGTGTAGTTATTTATTATTAGCTAAAACTGCTGCAATAGCAAATAAATTTAGGCGGTCTTATTATTCTATATACAAATATAGTCCCATACTTAAGTAGTATATGCATACATATAGAATAACTCTGCTTCTAAAATGAGCTGCAAATACCTTGTTATATTGCTTTGGATACTGTACGAAGTTAAAATCTTACATTAACTATATTACAAGGACTTTACCTTTAGATCAAAATCAGTCCAGACAATGTCTTATACGGATTTGTAATTAATGTAATAATAGCTTTAGAAGAATGTGTAGCCAAAGTAACATGGCATGCGAATTAACTCAGAGCTCAGAATAAACGTTATTAATAACTTTTCTCCAAAATCATTCTGGACAACTTTTGATCAACTTCTGGGTTTCCCCGTGTAGGAGAGTAACTAGAAACAACTATCTAGCTATAATACACACACATAACTGCGCGGCGTCGAGTAACGTATAGTAGTCACAACGCATTTCTACTTGTATAGCATAACTTAAATTCGTTCATTACTTCATTACTTTTGCAACAAAAAGTTTAGAAAAACTATTGACAAACGAATAGATGAAAAAAATGTCAACAGGATTTGAATGTTTTGAAGATGACTGTAGAAGTGAAAGATGAAACTGAAAACAGTAATTCACGAAGAAAAGCTGAAAGGATCCTATTTTAGACAACGGTCATAGTAGCACAAATGATCTTAGACGGAGAGACACTGTGGCTCTTTGACATATATGTAGCTCCCTTACTTTTGGAAGCATCCCCTCAGCAAAACAAGACTGATACTTATTTCATTTCAAAAAGTTCTTTTTCCTGTAATTTCTGCTTACAATTTCTAATAAAATTCCTCAGTAATTGTAATACATTTTTAAGCGATATTTGCTTATAAAATATACCAGTACCTACAGCTTTTTCTGATGAGTGGCAATCCTAGAGTTGATTATACCACTTCTTCGAAGTAATATTTATCTATATTTTTTTGTGATGGAATGCCTTTGAGAAACAATGAGTACAAGGTATCCTATATATTTTATTTTTAAATGTTATAGATAACTGTATACTGACAATATCATCCCGATAAACGGGTCGATGGCCGCAGTGGTTAGGCGGCTGACTATTGTTGTGAGAGGACGATAGACGAACAGTCTTAAGTATTATTTATTAGTACTAATAAATAATACGTAAGACTGTTCCATTCCATATCATATATCTGAGATAATGTGATTAGGAAGTATCGGGATGATATTGTCAGTATACAGTTATCTATAACATTTAAAAATAAAATATATAGGATACCTTGTACTCATTGTTTCGCAAAGGCATTCCATCACAAAAAAATATAGATAAAGATTATTTCGAAGAAGTGGTATAATCAACTTATAAAAGAAACATAAAACCAGAATCTATAAAAAATAGTGTAAAGTAGCGCCCGAGTGTCTAACCTATATATTATATGTATGTGAAGGATCAAAAGGAAAACTAACAAAGAGAGCAATATTAAAAAACACACAAAAACGTATATTTAGATGAGGTAATGGTTTATTGAGTAGTAAAAGGTCATATAAAATTTTTAGAGTTTCATCAAAATTATAATAACTGCTTTCATTTTTAGTATTATCTAAAATTTTTAATATAGTTATTAAAAGTATTTCAGCAGACATGAATATTCCTTGGAATATTACATACTGCTAATAATACAGAATTCATAAAATGGAATATCAATATCTATAACTTACCCAACTTTCAGAGGCGGATACTGTAAATAATCGGAGTACTTTTGCTGTAATACTACAATTTCTAATTTATATAAAGAAAAATATTATCTAAACATTTTAAGTTACTTTGATATCCAAATATATGTATGTAGATGACAAAAGAATTACAGGCTCTGCTCACAGCAGTTGTTTAACATTTTTTTGGTGGTACGTTGTACAGTAACAGTGTTGTGTTAATTATAAATAAAACACGATTACTCCGGGAAAAAGTATACCAGTATATCGAATTTACAGATTCAAAGCAGAACAATAGAAAAGTAATATGTGCAATTTACAATAAGTTACTTTGAAGCAGATGCTTATTCTTAGTTTCTGATTTAATTTTTTTATGTGTTGGGTGCTTAATTGCAGTGACTCCGTAAGCTGTATTGCTTGTACGACTATCATCACTGTAACTCTCGTGGTGTAGTTTTTGTGTGTGTAAATTGTGTTCCAATGGCTTTGTGACAGCATTATACCGCCTTTTATAATGCCGCGCTGTTAATTACTTTGCTTCCAACAGTGAATGGTAAATCAATTCGGATTTAAATTTTCCAAAAAACTGTTACTGTGTCTTCGGAGAATCTAAACCTGACTCCTACGGTTCCGCCACAACGATAGTCAGCCGCCTAACCACTGCGGCTATCGACCCGTTAACTTATAAAAATGGTGGAGGCGCCTGCGAAGGACGCTTGTAATTTGAATTATATCAAATCGACGCACCTAGGGTCAGTGTTAGTTGTAAAGAAATATATAAAAATATTTGATATAAGTCTGTACTGATGATTTACGTAAAAAATTGTGAAAAGAGCTATATAGCGAAATGTAATTACGTTTCCGTTATTGCATTCATCTAAAAAGGAACTAAAAACGCATAATTATACTAGAAATACGTTGTAGAATTAGAGTCCATTTAGTTACTCTTACAATGCAGAATATTTACTAGAAAACATGACAGTTACAAATTCGATACTATTCTTGCGACCAACCTATATTTTACATTTTTCATATTTGATTTTCAGCTATAACGTTTTTAGTTATTAAACCGCTGACTGCGAAGACATTTTACTCCAACCTTGTAATGGGGTTTCGAATATTAGGTTCAAGTATAATAGCCGAGTGGAGTCACTGATGCGTCACGTACATATTTGAGGTCTCGATTTAAAACATTATGCACATATTTCCTGCGTCTGAAAAATATACGGCGTATTTGTAGAAGGATTATAAATCAGTTATACAGGGTATCCAGCCTAAGATGCAACGGTCCATACTCGACTTATTAATTTTTTGAAAAAATATTTCAAATAAATGTTGCCTCGAATGAAATTATACACATTTTAAAATTATTATCAGTAATGGCGGACTTCCGGTTTTACTGTAAGTAGATACCAACTATGGTATAGCAAATTTTACATAAATGAATGTAAAATTTGATTTTCTTCGCTTTTTATACGGATATTATTGTGTCTATTTCCAATAGTTTTGGAGATGTTTCCGATTTTTCAGTTTTTCACCATCCGTATAAAACCGGAAGAAAATCAAATTTTACATCCATTTATGTAAAAATTGCTATACCATTCCATTAAAAAAATTGTTCATGATTTTTAAGTTGGCAAATTACAGATCCCTATTTAATCACCCTGTAACATAAATGCAACAATTTTCTAATAAAAGTCTTTCATGATTAAGCGAAAACTGAAAACCGCATGTTTCTAACTTTCACAGTTACGGAGATATTTCCAAACACCGAAGACGCTGCAGATGTCATTTTTTTCGAAAAACGTCAGGTAATTTGGAAACGGTACTACTAGAATGTAAGCTTAACAAAGTGCCTTTTAAATTTAATAAAGAATCACAAAGTGCAATAATATATAGGGTGTTCCATTTAAAATAATAAAGTTAGTACCTACTTACAGTAGAATCGGAAATCCGCCATTACTGATACTAATTTTAAAATGTGTAGAATTTGACTTGAGCCACCACTTATTTGAAAAATTTTTCAAAAAATTAATAATAAGTCGACTATGGACCGTTGCATCTTCGGCTGGACACCTGGTATATAATACCGCATGAACCGTATCCCCTCAAGCATATTAAGTATGATTGCGTTAAAATGAAAAATTAAAATTATAGGAATCTAACAACTGTTACATCGTAGTAGTTACTAGTGAATTTAGTTGTTTGAAACAAATCTAAAATCAATATATCACAATTTGTTTGATAAAAAAAATCAAATATTAAAAGTCGAGTGATAGAGAAGGATTATTATTGAAGAAGTGAGACAACAAGTACATCAGACAGTCAAGAATTACAAAAAGATATTGTTACTCAAGAGATAATGAGAGATGCCGCAGACACGAATCAGACTCAGGAAGAAACAAAGGAAAGAGACGAGAAGTTAGAACAGTCTACAAGATAAGGAAGAACAACATGAAGATGAAAAGATATAATTTAGAATTGAACAAGACGAGAAGCGGAGAACTAGAACGCCAAATACTCGAACAACGGCAAAAAGAAGGTAACCTCATCTGGGCAATACGATTGAAGAGTATGTTACCTGACACATATGTAATAAAATATCCAAAATCGAAGAAAAGTTTGATCAAGTAATTAATTCCCAGCAACAGGACATAGGCTATTATGATAAATTGTTTCAAGTTCACTGGGCCGCTATATTTTTAACCATACTACTATGAATGTTACGAACATTGAGTGTAATACGATAGAGCTAAAATAGGCAGTAATGTTTGATGAATAGCAAGTTGCTCCTAGTTTACGACTAAGTTACAGCCAACAGACTATTTTAGTGCTGGTACAAATTCGCACAAGGAGTGCAATTAAGAGAGCCGATTTTTTCATAAAGAGCTGCAAAAATCTTTCTATAAACACCTTTATAATATCCAAAAACTTTGAAATATTATTCTGAAACACTCTACATATACACAATTTAATTCCTAATATATGGTAATAATTGTGAATGCGTGCGTTTGGTTCCATATATGCTATAATGCATTAGGAATTCATTATTATCAGCTGTATCCTAAATATTTCTTGATATGCATATTTAGTGAACTAGATATTGCTTTTTGGAGGAAATTGACTAATAAAATGGAAAACCGGGGCTGATTCAAATAAATTTAATGTAATTTGATGATCACTCAATCAATCACTCATGTTGTATTAAATCTTCTCACTAATTACTGCTTACTATTCGTAAAACCCTGATTCAAGTTGCGGTCTGGTCCGTCGTAACAATTTGGATACATCTGGAAAATTACAACGTACAGCTCACAGCAACCAGAGGCTATGGAACATACTTACAATTATGACGTGTCTATTAAATACAGCATTGCCAGTAGATTCTTATTTTATGAATGCCAATAAATTCTTATTTTATAAATCTCGAATGAATAAAAAAAATCTTTTATGGAAGCTGTAAATATGTAGTAACACTCTCCAAGATACATAAGCATTCTACATTAATATTGAAATAAATAAAGGTTAGAATTTGAGGAAATTTTGATGTATTTTGTTGCATATGTATCTTTTTCCATATAGAAACTAGTTAGAAACCAATTCTGTTGATCTCACATGCACGAATGAATACGTTTTCAATTACGACAGCTATAATACAGATCGATAACATGTTAAAAGCTTATTTGGCGCGATCTCTCTATTTTCCTGATGAAAGTTGGATTCGTGTTTGCGGTATTCAGTTACAATCTAATCTGTAGGTACAAAAGCGGTGAAATTGGAATTCGTACTACAATATGATCAACATGTAAAAATATTCTTCTAACAGTTTATTCTGGGTTTTAGTTATAAAACTGTGCTAAAATAAATAGCGAAATCTGCGTTGCTGTATTAAATACTGCATTTATGGACTTTTTTCTTAGCTTGTTTTAGATAAGTTTACAATATTATATTATATTATGATGCTGATGAGAACAACGTTTGGGTGTTTATCTTTTTAATAGAATAGGACAAGATATATTTGTGGTAATTATTGTTAATAACCGCACTATATGATAAGATGCGTATCGAAACACTAACAAGAATGCTGTTATGATGTTAGAATGAAGAAGAAAAAGAAAAGTACTCGATGTGTTTCACTATTAAATATTCATAAAAGAATGGAATTGTGTAATTTACCACGTTTTCATTCTTTTTTGTATAAATATTAGTAATAAAGGCGATAGTAACACAAAATAAACGTATAGCAAAATACGTATAAGGCCACATATGTACATACATTTTTGAAGATAGTAACTAATAAAAGGCTGTAATTTCCACGAAACATAATAGTGTACAATACACTACATGGTAAGAACAAAAGGAGGGATAGATGATTCGACGTAGTTGTTCTTTCACTATTCCAAACAAAAAAAACACTGCATCGAATTTCCTTGTTTTCAATACGTTACAAGTTAAACATAGACACTAAAGGTCACTCACCAAACAAAAAAAGTTTAATGAAATCCGCAGTTTTTTTACGGTTTTATCCTTAACAGAAAACTTTTCTATTTAGCTACATCCACCGTCTAAAAATAAACATGTGGTCTTTAAATGTATTTTACGTCAATGGTTGTAAGATCTCAATTATAAAAATACAATAAGAAAAAAATATACTTATGATCCGATGATTTGAAGGTGAGATACGACAGAATGGAAGAAGTGACAAACATGGAATTCGTCCTAAACCTTGTTTTGTAGGGTAGTATTGTACTATTTACGTGCAAAATAAATATCCCTCGTTTACGAATGTCATTCCGAAAACAGACAAATTTCAATTTCCTATGTTGGTATAACTTTTTTCTGAATAAAGATGTTATCATGTCTATAAAACCAATACCATTTATTCTTCGCCTAAATTGTGAGCAACAAAATATATCGTTTAAGCAGGACAGTTTTTAGGAATGGATAGTTAAAAGAACAGCTTAGTTAGATATGTGTGTTTGTATATGGGCGTTCTTAGAAAAACGCTTGATAAATAATCGTACATATGATCAATTATCGGATCATAATCAACATTTCCATTTTTTTGTTGTCTTTGCTTTATGTAAGTATTCCCTAAATCATTTATATGTCATATTTTATTCACTAATAATATGGTAGCACCTGTATGATGGTACGACTCGCGTTACAGAGGGATCGCACGCGATTTTCGTCTCTATTTCGTAAGGTAAAAAATTCATAACTTTGGAACCGCTGTAGATAGTCAAACCAAATTTGGAATGTTGGATGAACAAATCATACTCTTTCTTTTAGTGACACAAAGGCCGTAGCCGGGTAAGTATGGGTTGCCGGCCCCCGGCGATTTTTGGCTGAAAATTAAGGCATATATTTGTCCCCCTAAAAGTCGCCTATAGGCAAATGTTTAGCTCTGAATATTGAACGGCCTTCGAGTAAAAAAATAAAAACCAAAATTTTTTTGAAAATTTTTATTTCACGATTGGGTTGTCCGATCGGAACGAAGAAAAAATGAAAATATGAACTTTTTTAGACGGTATCAGAAAAAAATATTTCGGTTTCCGTCCGTCACGTGATCAATTTTTTTTTTAAGTTTTTGATTTTTGATTTTTTTTTGACAAAGTAGCCGTTTTGGTACAATCACCAAAATTTTTATAAATTTTCTCTTACTATTTACCTACTACCTCAATTTTTCTTTAGACGATCCAAGTGGTACGCCATAGTAAAAAAAACATTCAGTTAAGAGTATCGCGGCAACATTTATTTTATTTATAACGAATTAAGTTATTTATTCTAACTCTTAATCTAAAATTAAGTTATTTATTCTAACTCTTAATCTAAAATTAAGTTATTTATTCTAACTCTTCAAACCTCCAAGTTAGTGAATTTCGAAACGTAATGGAAACCTTAGCGTTTGAATGTAGCACTACATCATTCGATCAGCTTAATCAGTACAGGTTTTCAGATCAGCAAATGTGCATCTATACCGGTCTTACATGTACTCAAATAAACTAATACATATTATCATCATTCTTCAGCTAGAGCGTGAACAATCTGCTTCCAAGTTTTCAGTATCAGTTATTCGAGCTTTTGAGACAGCTGTGCTATCTACTCGTTTTGGTATTGCAGTGGCAAATAGAAGTGACCTTATTGAAAACCATACTACGGCTCTTACAAAAAAACTGCATAATACGACGAACAAGGTCGTGTTAATTTGTGATGGTACATATTCACGCCATCAAACAAGTTCAAACAATGAATTTCAAAGAAAATATTCTTCTGGACAAAAAAGGTAGTTCTATGTAAACCATTTACCGTATGCACGACTTATGGTTACATAGTTGATATGGTAGGACCATATCTTACTAATGTAAATGACGCAACTATCTTGAAAGAAGTTGTATGTGATCCAGAAGGCTTAGGCAAATTGATGGCACCGGGAGATATTTTCGTACTGGACCGACGTTTTCGTGACGTGAAAACTGATTTAGCAGATAAAGAGTTTCAAGTGGTAATGCCAGCTTTGAAAGGTAAGCGAAAACAATTAACAACTTGCGGTTTGTAACAAAAATTTGTTGGTCTGTTGAATCCGTACATGGTATGTTAAAACAAAAATTTCAGCTTCTCGACAAAAAATTAGATAGGAAAATGCTTCAAAAATAGGTATTTACCTCAAAAACGACTAGATCACCACCATTTACTAATGTAAATGACTTCTTGAAAGAAGTAATCAGTTTTGATGAAAATTTTCGTACTGGACCGACGTTTTCGTGACATCTGATTTCGCCAGCTTTGAAAGGTAAGCTTAACAACTTGACGTTGGTCTGTTGAATCCGATAGTTAAAACAAAAATTTCAGAAAAAAATTAGATAGGAAAATGCTTCAAAAATAGGTATTTACCTCAAAATAGCACCTTTTCTTCGTAATCAGTTTGGAAAACAACTTACATCTGATCGTAGTTACTCCGACGAGATAGTAAATAGAATGAAGATAGATGTTGAGAATACGTTAGTTCTGTAACTAAGCCAACGGTTGGCAGCGCAAGAAACTTCCGTTTGAAATCATTACCTCTGACGACTTCAGCGTTTTTCCTGAAATGACAAACAAGGAGCTGAAGATTTTATTCACTGGTTCATATCAATATAAACTAGCGATATCATATTTAGCTGAAATGATGGCTGACTCGGATTCAATTAATCTGCAGTTTATCAAGGATCATCATCAAGGTGATGGATATTCTGCTATTCGGCGATATGTGTGTGAGTGTGCTAACAGACAAAGAACTGTTGGGTGCTGTTCACATGTAGCAGCAATTATTTACTATTTGACATTTGCAAGAAACCTGTCAAAAATTCCAAAACCGGCTCAAATATTGAGTGAATTATTTGGTAACGACAAAGAAACCATTGTAATTGCGGATGATAAAGACGAAGATGATGATGATAATTAGTATGTATGTATGTCGTTTTTTATTGGTTGAATAAGTAATTCATTAAGAAATCTACTATTTTGCTTTGATAATTTATTTTTATATAACTTTTAGGTGAATGCTATCAATGGCTTAAAATTATGTTGATATCTACACAAATAACTTTTCTTGCAACAATTTGTGGATTTATCAATAAATAAATAAAAATTATTGTACGAATTCGTTAGATAGGTAAATGTTGACGCGACACTGTTAACTGAATGTTTTTTTTTTTACTATGGCGTACCACTTGGATCGTCTAGAAAAAAATTGAGGTAGTAGGGAAATAGTAAGAGAAGACTTATAAAAATTTTGGTGACAAAACGGCTACTTTGTCAAAAAAAATCAAAATCAAAAACTTGAAAAAAAAATGGATCACGTGACGGACGGAAACCGAATTTTTTTTTCTGATAGTGTCTAAAAAAATGCATATTTTCATCTTTTTTTCGTTCCGATCGGACAACCCAATCGTGAAATAAAAATTTTCAAAAAAATTTTTATTTCACAATTTTTTACTCGAAGGCCGTTCAATATTCTAAGCTGAAAATTTGGCTGTAGGCGACTTTTAGGGGGTCCAATATATGCCTTAATTTTCAGCCAAAAATCGCCGGGGGCCGGCAACCCATACTTACCCGGCTACGGCCTTTAATTCAACTTTCACCACAAAGTAGGGGTGAATTTTTTCATGTGTACTTCAATGCTTGTAACTTTGTTCATAATTAACTTATTAGAGAAATACTCCACATTTAAGCAGTTCTGGTCGTTAATGATCGATTTGTGGCGAAAGAAATCGTTTTTCATCTTCTATTTGAAAAACAAGCGATAATATATTGTACTGCTATTACTTTGCACAGAGGTGTATGTAATGAAAAAGGATTCAATTATCTCTCTTATCAACCAAGATATTGGACTACCGCGTAATAGGTGGGCACCCTGTATATGTAGGAAAAGTATAATTAAAGTTCAAAGTCATTAATGGTGTTCAGTGTAACTGCAATTATTCACGGTTATTTGTAATATATTACAGTTTTATATTCAAATACCTACCGCGTGTGAAGGTTGTAAACTTAACACAAAAAACATTTTTTTTTGAAATAATAGGATTTTGTCGTGACTTGAAATATAGAAGCAATTCCAATAATAAATTATATGGTTTCCTGTAAAAAATCTACTTGTCACTCAGAGAAAAATGAAAGTCTTTTGTTAAATTACAATATCGTGAGAGAAGTATAACACGTGGCGGGTCAATACGATGATGACGTTCAGAATACCGCATGGACTATGAACTGTGAATATGTATTGATATAGGGCACAGGTGAAGAATTATACCAAACGCAACAATACTGCTTTTAAAACAGAGGAAATACAAATTCTCATCGAACAAGGTTATATAAATAATGTTAACTGGAAAAATTATGTCAAATATGAATCGTATATCAATTGGCTTTCTTATCACTGACAATTTCTGCTTTTAGTTGAGAAAGACGCGTGAAGATTAAATAAACTACAAGATGATCCTAAAGAACTCATTATTTATGTCACCTGGAACTTTTTTAATCCATTTATTTATTTAATATAATAATTTTTAATTTTACAATTTTGTGTCATACTTGCAAATTGTGTACAATCTGTAAATGTTTTATATTTATATAATAAGTAGTAAGTAAAATTGCATTACTGACTTAAAAATGTCCAAACGAGTTTATTTTATTCATGAACACCTATCAACCTCTTGTTGTATTTATGCCTATAGTTTTTACGAAAATTTTATGTCTTGTAAGTATAGATTTTATCAATATCTTATGTATATCCAACTTATCAACGGCATAAATCATAAAACATATAAAACATTTAGTGTTTAGTGTAATCTCCATGAAAGCTCGAAGTTTGGAGGCACAGACTATACACACGATCCAGCTTATCGTAACGATGTGGACAGCAATTCTAGAAGTGACAGTTCTTGGACAGAGGATTATTGTCAATTGCGCCACGAATCTTACTGTAGAATTTTGTTAGTTGTACGTAGTGTGCAAACGATATAATACGGCAAACTTTTATTGAAATATTAAATTACACTTACAATGATGTTTTGCGTTGAAGAAAAAGTTGTAAAATTGTAAAAAAGTAGTTTGGATTCTGGTATTGTTTCTATTGAACTATAGTCAACTATCAAAACGAAAAAATGAGTTTGAATAAAAGAATAGATACAATAATGTCGGATATTGTGTCATATGCCTTTAATATGAAAGTTAAGATAGAGTGCGAATGACGACTTCAAAAACTATTTAAGAATGAACGACGTGTGTTTTAAGATGATGCGTTTAATGAAGCCTTATATCTGTAAGGAAATCGCCGTTACGAGGAAAGCTATTACAACAGACGAGAGGTGACTAAACTGCTGGTAGAAGTATCGAAGAGCTAATAATACAATAATAGACGTATTAGTATATTCATAGAATTATACTAGCGTAAGTATATAATTACACGTAATTTATATATACATAACTTTCAAAATTCGATGTGCCAGTTTTGTACTTGCTAGTTTGTGTCATTGAAGCGAGACGTTGGAGTTTGAAATTTGGTGGCCAATTCGACAGATTCCTATATTTACTACTTTAAAAGTAGACGATTTGTCTTTACGCGAACACACTTGGGAAGCACCGCTGTGTATCACCCAATGTCCTTCAAGAATCAAATTGTTATAAAAGTGATTTCCCACAAATTGTTGAGCATTCCATGTGCTATATCAAAATGGTTTGCGTATGCTGGTGTTCACAGGAACGAAACGCAGAATTAGTATAAAACTTTATTGCAATTAAAATTCGGTGAAATTGAATATTTCTTTTTTTTTTTGTAAGTAAAAACATAAGAGTTTTTTTACCGAATACTCCTCTTTGTAACGAAACTATTTTGCCAATGAGTAATTGTACTAGAAATACTCACACAAAAAATTCGCGAGATCAGAGGTCGAGCAATTTTGCCTAGTGTGAAACTTTTTCGAGTAAAATTACTCGGAAAATACATCGAGTTACAAATAAATTTGCCTCCAGTGTTTTTTGGTAAGATAAATTAACGACAAAATATATGGATAAATAAAACAATAGTTACTTTAATCTGTTTGAACTGTTGGTTTTTCATATTAAAAGCCTAATATTTTAACATATATATGTATGTATACATACATACATATTCCCCATTTCGTGTAACAGACTTATTTCTGAAAGTTTATAATTTCGGCTTGATAAAACTCATTAAGTTAACTCCGTAATATCTCCAGTTGAAATCTGTTCAAAGCAATTAATATTATACGTTTTACATTCAACAATGTTTAATAATTTTTATAGCCGACAGCTACCAAGATACATAAACTGATGCGCGGTGTCTAGATGTAATCCAGTTTTTTGAGGAATAAGTGTTTTTATCGGTGATTTGTTTTGCTCGTTAAATTTCTTACAACTTTTAACCAATTTTCTACTTAGTTTTCACGTTACACAGCCAATCAACACATTATATCAGTGCCTATTTGAACATGGTACTAAAAAGTCGCTGAAATTTTAATTTGATTGGCAGTAAATGGTCGCTGATATTTTATAACTGCATTTGCGTGTTTTTGTAGTAATTTTAATGGCAAAGTGATTTAATAAATTTCACTTCTGTAGAGCTTTTAATAGCAAATAGTTTAATATTGACCTTATTATTTTATTGAGCTCTAGAAATAATCTTCGTAAATAGAATATAATCTTGATAAACTAGCGACTATTTTTATGGCGGTAACAATTTCTTGTGTATTTTGCAATTCGACTTGATAAAATTTTTGCATTAGTAATCAAAGAATAATAATATTCTTACTAATGAAAAAATTCTACAAAAATACACAAGAAATTGTTACCACCATAAAAATAGTCGCTGTTTCTTCTCAAACAAGGTGATGTTCCTGGGACTGCAATATGACATGGCACGTAACGTATGCCATGTACACGAGAAATAAATTATTACTATTACTCTTTAGGCCAATCAAATTAATAGATTTTGAGGAATTAATTTCCAGCCAGCTGGAAATCGTTTTAAAACCTCTATTTGGTCTTAAATGTGTGTAATCTGAGTTTGCACCATCCCAGCTTAACTTTTAATATCCGAAAACCGCCAAATTTTTGCACCTTTTTTTATTTTTTTGCTTGTAGCTGCAAAACGGTGCGTCGGACGGAAAATGTCATTCTATTTAAAAATACAGAGGACTAAATTCTGCGTCGACTTACATTTAAAAAATCAAATTCGGTTTAGTGGTATAGCCAAAATCGAATGTTAAAAACGAAAAAAATTTCGTATTTCGGTGCAACCTTACATGCGGCTTTCCAAGACCACATATCTTGAAAACAGATGCTACTATTGAAAAAACACGTGGAATAAAAGTTGTTTCAGGTTACATAGATACCTTAGTTTTTAAATACATTCATTTAAAATTCGAAATTTGGCATCAATTCGAAATGGTTTTTTTGACGTTTTGAGTAATTTTATGTTATAAGCTAAAAAAATATCAACATTTTGCACAAAAACAGCACTTTCTTATTGCTTTGCAATGTTAAAGGAATATGCATAACCTGAGTAGAAATTCGAGAAGCTGCCGTAGATACTTTATTCGTCTGGCTCGAATATCATACGATTCGACTAATATCTGCCTCTTATCAATACTTCTTTCCATTTTTACTTCTTTCATTTACTTTATTCCTTCTTAGAAAAGATCATGTAAGTAAAATAATAATGTCGCTTGAATATAACACTAAAAGTTACAAAAAGAAAATATATCTTTCAACATATTTTAACAATGTCGTGATATATAAAAACAAAAATATATCTTTCAACGTAGGTCTCCTTTGTTCAGTTAAATAAAAATTATGCACAAAGTTTCGAATTATATGCGTTTGCCATTCCATCAAAGTGCTCTTTGGACTTGGTTTATTTCGTCTTTTAAGAGGGCTCGCACGCAATTTTCGCCTCTATTTCGTAGAGTAAACAATTCATAACTTTGAAACCATTGCAGATAATCAATTGAAATTTTGGATTATCAAATCATAATCTTTCTTTTAGTGATATAAATTTAATTCAACTTTCACACAAAAGAGAAGTGAGTTTTCCAATGCTTGTAACTTTGTTCATAATTAACTTATTAGAGAAATACTCCCCATTTAAGCAGTTCTTGTCATTAATGATAGATTTGTGGCGAAAGAAATCGTTTTTCATCATCTATTTGTAAAGCAAGCAATTTTTTTACATAGATGAATACTTTCGCGGGTAACTTTACATTTCTATACCTACATATTTACAGATACAATAAGTAGTTCTTTAACGATTTTTTTATTGCACGGATTAATGTACTTTTTTAAATTTTAATCTCCATGCCTATTTTAACATCGAAGTTGGATACATTTAGAATCAAATAACTTTTTCTCAACGCATTTTTTCGTATTTGGATAAATTCGATATTCTCATAACGACTCTCATGACGAACATTCCTAGCAAATTTACATTTAGTTATCGCGTCATGCTTGAATTAATGTGAAACCTGATTAAAACAACAAAAGAATGAAAAACATGTTCATGCGATGTACCATCAATATCTTAATTATTAGTTGCAGACAGTTATAATTGATACAAAATGTTTAAATTTATTTTTATTCCTTTTTTTCTTATGTAAACATACACATTCTATTGTATTAAAGACGTGTATTTACAAAATATTGCAAGCCCACACGTCGGCTAAACTGAATTATTCACGCTGGACAGAGCGATAGTTTCCAGACAATCTACATATTTGAACTTTACAAAATAATATATAATGTATGGCATTCAGTTCTTTCTGATTATAACATACAAGCATTCTTCATAATACAGAATACGCAACTTTCAAATCGGGCAATAGCACGACCGCTTCGAATATCTGAATATGTGTGCGGTAAACCATTAAGAGGAAGGTGGAAACAGAGCATTTGCAAGACCGGAAACGCAGCGGCAGGCCCAGGGCGACGTCAAAAGCTGAAGATCGGTATATCAAAATGGTGTCATAACGAAATCGAAGACTAACCGCGCCAGCAATAGCAGCGGATTTCAATATGCGACATGAAAATGTAATTAGTGTTCCTACCGTAAAACGTCGACTAGCAGAGGCAGGCCTAAAAGGTCGCATAGCGGCTAAGAAACCGCGGTTAACAGCAATTCACAAACGGAAGCGTCTTCAGTAGGCTAAAACTCAAACTGTAGACCAATGGAAAAAGGTATTATGGTCGGATGAGTTAAAGTTTGTGGTATTTGGCACAAAACGACGAGTGTTTGTCCGCCGCCGTCCAGGTGAACAGATGAAGGATCAAAATGTTCTTCGAACTTTAAAGCATGGAGGTGGAAATATAATGGTATGGGGCTGCTTTGGCAGTGGACACATTGGCTCATTAATTAAAATCGACAGCACTATGACCAAAGAAGTATACCTACAGATTTTAAAAGATCATGGTGTCCCCACAGGAACTCAACTAATTGGAGAATCATTGTCATCATTGTCCAACAGGACAATGGTCCGAAACATACAGCCAAGATTGTCAAAGCATATTTTGAGGAGCAAAGTGAAGCAGGAATTCTTACGTTAATGGAGTGGCCTGCGCAAAGTCACGACTACAACTCTATAGAGTTGATATGGGACCATCTTAAACGCGAGGTACACAAATCTTTGCCAACCAATAAAGCAAACCTTTGGAGAGTGCTACAAAATGCCTGGAACGAAATTGACGTTGATTATTTGGATAAACTTATTACAAGAATGCCTCGAATATGTGCAGCAATCGTTAGTGCCAGGGGTAGTTATATTGACGAAAACAAAACTTGAATACGTATATGATTGCATACGATTTTCATTTATATTTCATTATAATATGTAATATATGTATTTTTTGACCTTTATGTACTTATCTTTTAATTCCTGATTTATTTCCACTTAGAGGTCAATAAAACAATAAATAATTAAATTTTAATTATTTATTGGTATTTAATTATAATATGTGGTATTTAATTATTTATTTTTTATTGACCAGTCAATAAAACAGTAAAAATTAAATCAATTTAATTATTTATTGAATTAAAAGATTATAATATGTGTACATAAATAGTACCGTTAACATTAGATTTAGTAAAGAGCATTTCTAACCTGCTCTACAGTATCTGTTCCCCTCTACTTTTGATATGTGATTAAATTTCAACACGGTGCGATTAAACTTTTGAGCGTATAGTTTTGTATACTTTAATACTTTTTAAAATGGTTAGGATCTGATATAGTACTCACACGCACGTTTAAGCACACTATTAGTTTTTATCGCTGTTTTGATAAATAATATTAAAAAATTTATTTGAAATGTTTCGTTTAATTGTATTAGTAGAAATATTTAAAAAGGCCTTTAGTTAATTTTACTTAACTATAATAATAATTTTCACTTTGTAATTACTCTAATTTTTTGTCTTTTGTTATTAATTATTTAGTTTTGTTTATGGCGTGTGTGATAGTTTCCAAGCGAAGACATCCTGACAATTTATACAGTAGCACTTCAAGAACTGATACTCCAAAGCTCAATGAGGATCGGGCAATTATTTTTTATTTGTAAAAATTATTAAGTGGTTATAAGTTGATTAGTATCATTTTAATTTATACCTACATATTTGTATAATACACGTAGCTACCAAATTTAAATTAAAAAAAAAGAATGTCAAAATACCATTTATAAGTCTGCAAAACAACCTTTTTTTGAAATTCGTAAATACATCGACTGAAACATAGATATCGAATGATGGCTTGAATGATATTACGTTTATATCATACTCAGGTATAGAAAACTTACCGCAGTTCGTAATTGAGTGACATAAATTCAGTGAAGATGTGTGGAGTTTCGTACTTTGCTCATGTAGACGTTGCAGCTGAAAGCCGCGAAGACGGAGATCGTTCAATACCTATTTGATTTGAAAGCTTTCTGTTTTCACTTCCAGAAATACATTTCACGTTCGAAAAGCTTTCGCCATCTTTGTGTTATATTGAATGATTGATCTTATAGCTAATATTACATAATTTGCTTAGGAACATTTGTTGTAATACTGCGTTAATTGCAGTATATAACATAATCATTTTTGTATTTGCTTTATTTCATTGTATACTAATGTCAGTAATTAATACGAGGATTTCTTTGACATGTATATTCGACATTATTTATAGTTAGAAATGTTTATATTACTTCTTGCTCTTACTACTCCTAAATGACTTATACAGGGTGACTGGTAATGAAACGGTCATACATTACAGCGTGTTAGTAAAGATCATTTTCAACAGATACAGCCAATTTGCCTTATCCAAAAGTCACCCGTTTTCGAGATATTGTTTTTTTTGTTTTTTTCGAAGTTCACTACTTACTTTCACTCAAACTTAAAATTTAAGAAAATAATGGAATTTTTTCTCAATTTTTCAGTTTATCTGGCTAGAGGACATCTCAACACACATTATTTATCGGTGACAATTACGTTAAATACTTGGAAAAATTAAAAGAAAAAAAATTAAAACTTTTGCTTTTGATGAAACTGTGGACACAATCGCTACCTTTGTGACTATTTATTTAGCGATTGTGTCTACAGTTTCATTAAAAGCGGAAGATTGATGATATTTACTAACACGCTGTCAAGTATGACCGTTTCATTACCAATCACCCTGTAGATACGCACATACCTGTACATTTCATGCCTTGGTGAATAACACCATAGAGAAGAGATCCACAGTGATCACAAAAGGTTGGAGATCCATATGTGTGGTTTTTGAAATTGTGGCGTGTTCTTGTATCCTGTAATTAAAATCACAAATATCAGCACATATTACGGAAATTGAAACTGTAACAACGATCAAACTTGTATGAATCAACAAAATCATAACAAAACGTATCCCACTAAACACACAAACGAAGTTCAAACTTTTTAACAACATTTGGTTAGTCGAAATACCGTTATACGCTCAAAACTTAGCGGGTACTTTTAATAGAAAAAGCAACATTTTTTCGTCAAACGTAAAATGTCAACTTAACAGCCACTTCTGAGAGATAAACGTATAATAAACACAATTATGTAATGTTACACATTGAAAATGTTACTGTTTAATGTCAATTATCAATATTGATTTTATAATCTTGATAATTATATATGTATATAATATATGCATAATAAACATAAAGTTGCTCCCCTGTTTTTACATGAAAAAGAGCAATGATTATTTTCAGATGGAATTATTAACGTTTCTTATCTAGCGTAGAAACAATTTTAATTTATGTAAGCACATAAAGCTTTCTTTTGTAATCACAGTTCTTTATTCAATACATACATACTTATTCTCAGAGTACTTACTTATTGAGCCTTGAAATTTATAGTAAACATCAAAATAAAATGTTTGATCGCTCAACATTATTCAGTTTTGTTCTCAATAAATATTGTTTCAATAAATATTTTCTATATGTGAAAACAACTTTAACCTGATAAGACTTTCAGATGTCCAGCACAATTTCATGAATATTCTGCACTTCGGATGTTCAATAAGAATATATAAATGTGGACCAATCCAGGTTAGTATGATTGCATAAGCCAAAAACAAATGTTATCCAATGTAGAAGAAATTATACTGCCCCGTCATTCACATTTCATATCTGTGTATGTGGGTTTGGTAATCGAACCCATGTTCTTTTAATACTTGCTAAAAATATGTATATTTGTTAAAATACTAACTTGATTTATCGGCTTCAGATAACTCAAGCAACCTTACTCAGCACTGGGCTAATATCTCGTTCAGTAATGTTTCTACCCTATGAGGTTTGATTTGATTCGCAAGAAAAGGACTGTTTCTTAGATTACAGGAAAGTTACGTAGTAATTTTTCTGACTACATGAACAACGTTCTCGTCAGGTATGCCGTGAATAATTTAATTAATTTAAGTCTTCTTCGCTTACTATTAACATCGCAGTCTTAATTTTTGCTAACTCGCTCAACTCTTACTTTGGATCAGCTTGATAGTAGCTAAAATGCACTGACTGCTTAAATAAGAAAAGAATAATTTTCTAATATCGCTGCACCGTCTAGCATTTTATTTATGTCTCGCATACTGCAGATACATAGAAACGAAATTGCTTGGAATTTTCACAGAACATTGTGTTGGTGAAATTTTGTGACTAATGTCCACAATTGTACAATAGGGTGCGCTGTTTTGATGAAGCGGGGTAACACAACTTACAATTGTTATGATCTCTAGTGTGTTGCAGTTTGCAAAGAAATCCAAAACCTAAGACATGAAAACGATCAGAAACTTTGTGAAAAGCAAGTTTAATAATACATGCTCTTAACCATTTTTCAAATAAATTGCTCACACAATACTGCTGACTTTTACAACTGTACTCCCACAATTTAGTAACAAAATTGCAATATGTAAAGAACTGATCGTTTTTTGTGATATATATATATAGCACATAAACTATAAAACAGAGAAAAAAACACAAATGTATTAATAAAGAAATATATATCGTTTTTGAAGTAGAAGAAAATAAACACCAAATAATTTCATTTATTTCGATTATTTCCATCATTTAACTTTATGGCTTTACAAGTTAACGGACATATACACTGTGTCCAAGATAAGAATGAACTGCATGGGGCTCTCGGGAACGGTAAGCGATACAAAGTTGCTTAATTAGCGAAAAGTTACGCATTTTAGTGACCTTTTACATTGCCTTTATTTAATTCAATTAAGTTGTTTTTGAGATATTTAGGAAAAAGTGTTTTTTTCAATATTCGTTTTTATGTTTTTTTCTGACTTTATTTTACAATTTATCGAAGAAGAGTTGTTAAATGAACATTTTGACACACAAATATCTAAAAATGGATACACTTGGTTGTCTTCTCTTTGGAAATGTTCTAAAGTACATTGCCTAGGCATCCACAGAATTTTTATGGCACAGAATATAGCATGTTAGCATATTATATTGTTCTTTATAGCTGAATCGCTCCTCCTCCATGTTTAAAAGTAAATTATATAGTATGAACAATTCGCTAAAACAGCGTGCAGCAAACAAGAAACAACAATTAACAATAAATAACAGCGAACAACAAAAGTAATAAAGAACAATAAAAACAATAATAACGACACCCAAAAATGTTTCTTTGGAAGAAGTAAAATGCAGGTTACAAGTATAACCGTCAAAATCGTTGTAAAATAAATGGTTTTCCAGCGTTATTATTACCAGGTCTACTATAAAAGAATCTAGAAATAAATAAATTTACAAAAGATGTATAATGTGTGATACATCGTTGAATTCGTAACGAAAAATGCCATCAAATACAGAATGTAGTTTTACTCCGTCCACATAAAAAAAGAAGTTGATGATGGTTTCTCAAAAACGAAACGTCGGACAAAAAATATAACCGACGAACGGGTGGTTTGGAAATATACTGTTCACTGTTTCACTAACAGCATAACAGGGGATTTTTTATTGATTCTTGAAGTGTGTGATTTGCATCCACTAAAATACCTCACTATATCAAGTGAGAACTTCGTCCTGGTTTGCATTACAAGATGCTGTCTAGTATTTTCTTTTCGTTGGCCACTATGACTTGGCTGTCGCTCTTCTTCCTTTCTCGATGGAGATTTTGTGCTGAAGGTTCTAGACTACATAGTCTCTGTTTTGATATCCAGTAACAACAACTCCAGTTTCTGTTGTAACGCTTCTGTTTTTATTTCATCTCTCGCACTCGAATAAAGCAAGTAAGATGTTGATTCGTCTCCAGAGATAAACTGGGTTCAGTCATAATTTATCTCACTGTGATTTCGCTCCATTCATTGTGTGACGTTGCGGATGAATCAGGCTACCTACATTTTCTTTTCTTAAATTTTGCTAACTTTCTTGCTATTAGGTATTGTCTGCATTTTCCTTGTCAAAAACATAATTTACATTTTATTCATAGCCTGTGTCAGACCGTTTTCGTCCATCCAGCTGGCTATTCCTGTAATGTGCCTTCTTTGGACATTCATTACGTTCTGTGGTACGATAACTGCCGCAATAGTATTTGCGTAGCTTCACTAGATACCCACCTTGGGGTAGTTCCATTCAGAGGACCGCATCGCAAGAAACTTGCAAAAGTCGGTGCTCATGATAGAAATACGGGTTGCTGCTGTTAAGTTTCCATATATCCCACTCGCGGCACCACCGAACACAGCACGTTTTTCGCTCATTTGAATAGACAAGCAGTGACATCACGCTCGCGTGTTCTTGAAGATAGTTAGAGGGGAAGTAACGGCAGTTCTTGATGATGTTAAATTATATGTTAACGGTGTTCAACTTGCCCTTAAAGATAACGTTCGAAATTTATGATTACACATTGATAGTAATTTACGATTTAAAAACTACATTGATTTCTTCATCCGTCGTGCTTACTGCAATTTGGAAAGGTTGTATCCTCATAGGCATACAGTGTGTGTTAATGTTAAGAAGCAGCTTTGCGACTTCCTGGTACTATCAAACTTTAATTTTTGTGATACAGTTTATGGAAACTGCTTGGATCAGGCCGACATTCGGAGAATTCAGGTGGCGCAGAATTCATGTTTGCGATTTATATTTGGTATTCATAGAAAACATAGAATTTCTTATAAGCTTTCAGAATTGAGATGGCTCAATATGATTAGACGCAGGAAATTGCATTTTCTTTGTTTTGTTTATAAAATTGTAAACAATAATGTTCCGCCGTGTCTGACTAATAAAATCAAATTTAGAACTGACGTGTACAATATTAATATCCGCAGGAAAGAGATTATTGATATACAGTAGTGTGAATATGTTTTAGACCACACACGAAAAAATACTTTGAGGTACTGAAACTATATCTAAACTCGCACACATGGATGATGCAATTTACTTATCAACAGTTAAAGTTTCCAGGAATGTTTAGAAAGTGTAATTAGTCTAACTACACTCATTATATAGAAAAGTACCCTCATTATAAAGAAATTTAATATAATAGAAAAATCGTTGACAGGTAAAGAGACCTTTTAGTTATTGACCGGTTGGGGGTAATAAAGATTCCGATACTTCGACTTATGCCATTAGATTAGTAGACGTTAGAGTGTGTACATGTGCCATATCTAGTTTGATTTATTACGCGATTAAGGGTTTGTTTTTGACCTTTTACTTTTAGTGCTATTTTCTTGAAGTTGTGTTAAATTCGCAAAGTTACCGGATTAGTGTAACGTTTAAATCTCCATAATGGGAAGAATACCTATGCTACCCAGCTATGTCGCTTTTAGACGCTATGTTTCGGATCTGCTAAAGAATGAGCCATTCTCTGCACCCTTTAGTTGAATACATTATTATTTAGTTACGTTAACTACTCATTGCATTTTTTTCTCTGGTATATTACCTTTGAAGGGTCGTCATTAATAACAGGATGCTCTTATTGAGCAACTGACGATGATCCTGTTGGCTTTTTGTTTTACTGTATTTTATATTGTATTTATTTTTTTGCCAATAAATGATTTATTATAATAATATTATTATATTTATTTCATCCATGTTATTTACAGGGTTTAGCAAATTCGCCGAACTTCTTCAATGCAACCATTAGTTCTTCACAAACAGAACACTTTGTTGTTGCAATAAACTCGTTTGCAGTATATTTTCCGCATCTGCCAATGGCTAAGTTGCAAATAATCTAATGGGATAGACAGTAGCGTACTTGCATCTAATAAACAGCTAAGTGTCGTTGGAAAACACATAATGACAAGTTGATCTTCTCGTGGTGTTAATTTCCTTGTTGCGTCAAGACTTGCGCCTGCTAGAGCTTTTGATGAATTTCGATTATAGTACTGTATGAACACATACCTATCATTAGTAGAAGTAGTCACGCGGTTATTTTAGGAATCGTATTCTATTACCATCTATTTATAAACCTCTTATATATTTTATTTATTTTACATGTTCTCTTAAACTTATACACTAAGTCTTTATATACTGCACTGTTTGCAAATATTTTCCTAAACTTTGATGCAGTCAGCACTTCCAACGATCATATATTAATTTTTAATAACTTTGTTGAGCATCCAATTTAATTAACAATAAATGTCGAGATAAAAATGTACATATGTATATTCTTTTGTTATTGTAGTAAACACAAAATATTTACCTAAAAATGTCATTAGTTCATTGATATAAAGTACGACTGTCAACTGTCGTGGGAAATACATATATCAAATGAATATAAATGACCAGAATATGTAACAATCTCCGCAATAAATTAACAGCCAAAACGTTCTCAATTCCCATTCTATTTGAATTGTGGAATTCAAGTTCTGTAGGTTTTGAAAATTGATTGCAGACGAATTCCTCTTCAATTAAAATTTTACTTAATTTAGGTTTGCGTGCCTTTGTCTATCCCGAGAATGTTTTCCGAGCGAGTAAACAAAGAAGAAAATTAATTAGAAGATATTCCACACGGTAACAGACACTGACAAAGACCATTCGGATCCAGGAAACTTTTACGCAAGACAAAGAAATAAAGCTTGGGCAAAGACCCACGCGGTCTTTTAACGTTTATCATGTTATAGTATTTTATATTTCCGCGAATATAATACTGAAAATACGAAGTCATGAAGTACACAACAGCCTAAGAAGAAGCAGGTTTGACGGAAATATGTCTGAAAATTTTAAATATCACGTCCTTCATTTTATCGTTTAATCCTATGCCACTTCCGACGTTAACATTTACACTCCACTGTTTACGAATATAGATGTGGAAAGTCATTAATTTCATTTGGGATGTGTAACTTAAAGTACGAACTATGTACTTCAAGGACTATATGTTACAAGTTGCAATATATCCTATTAGTAATACATAGGTAAAAGATCGTTTACTTTTCAGTATTCACGCCGCTGTCTTACAATATATTTCGGAAAGTACATATATTCAAGTTACCTCAGATCAAGAAATATCAACAATATTTTTATATCTTTCACGATGTCTCCGATAAACTATATATTTTCCATCACGTCTTTGTTTTGTTTACTTCTATTCTTCCGCATAAAAATATATTTAAACTAAAAATATCAATTTGTTTGAAAACATCATTTTAATTTGAAGAACTATTATTCATTTCAAAAGTAGAAATCTGGCTGCTGCAGCTACCACTCATCACAATCAAAAGAAACATACGACAATATTTCCTTTAAGAATATTATATGTTCAAAGCGTATAACTAAAATGAAGCTACATCACTTGAATAGAATATTTTCAGGTTACATATATATGTGCATAGGTATTTTTACCGTGCTCAGTTAAATATATTAATACCAATAAATTCCTTATGAAATAAAGTTTTCTTCAGATGAACATGAAAATTCAAACTGTCACGCTTTTTAGTTTGAAAACATTAATATAAAATAATCCTCGTTAATATATTCATTTCATTAAATTATACTCAATAGAGGCATAATATTCTCATTTCAAGTTTAAGTCGTCTATGCTAACATATGCTTTGCATTGCATTATTACCTCCAAGTGAAGTATTTTGGTTCTTTTTCTACTGCAATTTTTGCTAAAAATACTAGGTGTCAGTTTATTTCTAGCTTTAAAATGATCTGATTATTGGATAATAACGATTTATTTTACATATATGCCTGATTGTTTTGTGGTATTACCAAACGTTTAGTTTTATACAACATTTTATGTCATAATTATGCAAGCACAGTATACTTTACTACATTACCAGAAGATTTTCCGTATAACAGCCCTTTTCACAAATATGTAATAGTATAATTAAACCATAACTTATCCCTATCATATATCACTAACTTGCAATCGAATTAGGACCACTCGAAAGTTTCCTAATTTTTATAATATAATTTTATGAGCGCTTTTGTATAGTACAAATTTCGTATTTACGATTATGTAAACATATTTCTAATTACTGCATTGGTAGTTCCCATTCGACAGAAACATAATCGAAGAATGCGAAGAATCCAAGATTGTCGATTAAAATGAAAAATTTGACTAAAGTGGGCAAAAGAACATCGACTTCACATTAGAAGATTAGGAAGAGGTAAGTGATTGCTAAAATAATATTTACTTATTCATAATAAAGTATTCAAAATATTTATTTTTAAAAGCTTGAGTTCAGCGACGAGTCTCACGTAGCTTCTACGTCACTGAAAACTTTGGCTTCGCTAAGAGAAGACCGTCTGAACAATTTTTAGAAAATGCTATGATCAGGACATTAAGGTACCCGTCTGCTGATTTGAATCTGATAGAAAATATCTGGATCTGCTTGAAACGTCGTGTGTCTACTCTACCAAATACCACCGTTACTATTCTAAAAGAAAATATTAAAAAAACTTGAGAAAACGATGTCCAACTAAGAGAAATCGCGATTGGCTGCATAAAAAGTATACCTAAATGAATTGCTGTCGTTATCAAAGCAAGGGATGTTTTATCGAAATGCTAATGTTTATTACTATTTTACGTTCCAGTGATATCTTTATAAGTAATAAATCAATGTACAAGTGAAACGTACGTCTTATAAATAAGATTGATAATTATATTCTAATTGTCGTAGATGGAACGATGAACGTGATAAACTATTACAAAATATTAACATTTTGATTTTGGAATATCAACAGAATCAAACGTTGTATAGACTTACTGAACTCTTCTAATTCTTTTGAATGCAGGTGTTCAACCTCAATACCGTTTCATGCCGTGTATTATTCTCACTTTAAATACTGTTTTTTCTTAAATATAATTACGGCCTATACTATTCCTGAAACACTGTCAAGTTATGTCAACAACAGTCTTCATTAACCCTCATTAACCACATTAGTAATATAAAAATTTTTGTACCTTAACTGCCATACAAATTTTTTGTTATTGGAAAAGATAGAAGTTTTTTGTTCAACCGTGTCATCTAACAGTGATATAACGTTTTGTTCAAGTTGGGTTCCCGTTTAATTTTCTTCCTTCTTTTCTTGTCTATAAAGCGTTTTAAATTGTGATTTGAAGGTTTTACGCAACCGACTTGCCGCTATCATCTCACCGCGAAGACAACTGGTCGCGAAGACAATTGACCGCGAAGATAACTCGTTGCGTTTTTAAGTTAATTATATAATACATTTGGGAAACGGTATATATTATTGGATACAAAAACATTTTGTTTTACCAATAAAACATCAACAACATTGCGATACTTTTTAATTTAACAGATGCACGATCTGCAACTAGTTCTTCATAATATTTGCCTCGACGACAATGAACGGCACGTAACCTACCAATATACTGCCATATTGTATTAGTGTTATCTAAGTCAAGGTCGTTTTATAGACAATGATGTGCTGCTTCAGCATGATTATTTGTTGTGAACTTGCACCAGATCGCATTTTGATTCTTGGAGGTTTGGCAATTGTAACAAATTGCAATGATGTTTTAAGGATAGAACATTTTAGATTGCACCTAATTTACTTCAATAAGTATTAATCAGTTTAGCAAAAAGATATGGAGGATTTACATGCTGTATTTTTTGCTCTTCTTTCCCGTAAATCTATAAATACATATATATGATACATTATTTGATATCTTACAAAAATTAGTGCCAACCTCAAATCCCCAATCAATTGCATACGACTTTGAATAAGCTGAATTGCAAAATTTTCAATAAGCAGAAGTATAATGACGTTTTGTTTCCATTTGGTAAAATATATAAAACATTATCTCGATCAATTACATCAATACGACAATATTACTTCTAGTGCAGTTGCTATTACGAGTATATCGGTGAAATGATGAAGCTTGTATAACAAATACAGCCACTTTTATAATACATGTCTAAATCCTTTATATTGTAATTGTCAATTAGTTTACAAAGAATCTATTCACAACAATTGATTTTAACAATAATCTTTGAATGCACTGCCTAAAAATATGTATATTATCATAATATTATCGATATTATCAAGTACTAGGAACATAATTTCTACTCCTAATATCAAGTTTTATAACTAAAACAAAATATTTTTGTATTTAACCATATATACCGTTTTGCAAATGTATCTTTTCATTCTCTTTTCATATTCTTTTTCATTTCAACATCGTTCGAATCTTTGTGCAGCATAGTACATATTACTTACTATTGACAATGCCGATTTTCATTTTTTTATCTTATCTTATTTTAATAATAATAATAATAATAAGTTTATTGCCCAACAGAAACAATTTCCATTAACAGGACAATTCAGATAATACAAAAAGTATAAAAAGAAATAAATACAAACGAGCAGTAACAATCAAATGGGGAAAACAGTATATAAAAAAGCATTACTTATTCTCAACATAAATCAGAAAACAGAAATATATAAGAATGATTGTATAAGAATGATTATATAAGAATGATTATTTGAGCAGCTATATTATAAAGTTTATAAAGTTTTTTGGAACTTGTGAGTTAAACAAAGTTGTTATACATATTAGCAGTTACGTTTCTAATTACGCCCAAGGAAGAGTGATATATATCACAGTGCACGGAAATAAAGTTAAAATTTGAGCATATGGTGTAAAGGGGAGACTTTTTCAAGACATTGGTTCGAGGAAATGGGATACAGAAGGTGTTAGACTGACGAGCCCCGAGTCGAGGAATGTGAAACTGAAGTTGTTGCAGCAGCATGGGACAGTCGATGTTATTATGGCATAGTTTATATAGGAAAGATATACCGGAAAGTATTTCGAAAGTTGAGTGATGGTAGATCAATCCGCGATAATAGTTGAGTCTGATCCATGTTCCTTTCTGGATAGCGTCTATCTATACGAAACCAAATAAATTTAGCAAATCTACGCTGCACCATCTCTAACTGCCTCTTGTGTACTAAGTAATAGGGATTCCAGACTATAGCAGCATATTCTAAGCGAGATCTCACGAAGGTGTAATACATGGCCATCAAAGCGGTAATATTAGAAAAAGATCCACAGGTACGTATTATGAATCCAAGTAATTTCCTGGCAGTAGCGGTAATATAGGCAACATGTTGCGCAAATGTGAGTCCCGCATCGAACAATACACCCAAATCCTTAATTAGTTCTACACGCTCCAGGATGGCTTCTCTTAAGCTGTAGTCAAAAATGACCGGAGCTGACACACGTGTAAAAGTAATCATTTTGCATTTCCGGGCATTGAGTGCTAGGTTGTTGTCCTCACACCATTGAGAAACTCTTTCCAAATCGGCCTGAAGAAGTACGCAGTCCTCCAAGCTCGAAACCTCGCGGAACAGTTTCAAATCGTCAGCAAACATTAAGGCTTCGGAAGTTATAGATGTTAAAATATCATTAATGAAAATGATAATAATAACGGTCCGAGATTAGACCCCTGAGGAACGCCGGAGGAAGCAAAGTACTCATCGGAAGTGTAGCCATTGTAAAACACTGACTGACGCCTGTTGTAGAGATAGGATTCAAAAAAAGTGACAAGGGACGTGCTAAAACCAAAAGAACTTAATTTAATAGGAATAATAGAATGATCAAGGCGATCAAAGGCCTTGGAAAAGTCCAGGTATAAGGCGTCAACTTGACACCGTGAATCTAAGGCGCGTGACAAGAACTGGGTGAACTGGCATAAGTTGGTTACAGTAGAGCGCTTTTCGGTAAAACCATGCTGAGCAGGAACAATAAACGACTTGACGGCAGGGTAAATTGCAGAATAAAGACATTGCTCAAATATCTTTGCGAAGTTCGATAAAATTGCGATTGGACGGTAGTTAGTTATGTCACAGGAATCGTCGGACTTGAATATTGGCACAATACGGGCCATTTTCCATACATCAGGAAAAGATGATGTGCTTAAAGCTAATTCGAAAAGCTTAGCCAAAGGATATGCCAGAACACGATTGCAATCCTTAATAAAGAAAACTGGAATTTGATCGTGACCAGAACTACAACTATCTTTAAGTCGGATTATCGACTTCACGATCTCATCCTCAGAAAAAACGGTAATATTAAGGCAGGTATTCACGTTGTGATGATTCTGATGGTTAGGTGCAAAGGACGGTTGCGTAAACACACTACCAAAGTATCTCCCAAATCCATTAACAATCATTTGCGGATCATCCAGACTCTCACCGTCCAACACCATACGTCCAGGAATTCTACTCTTCTGTCGTTTGTCCCGGACAAAGGACCAAAATCGGTATGGATTGGTGGAGATGTTATTTTGTACATCATTTAGGTAATTTGAGTACGCTTCAGCTATCTGTCTTTTCACAAGTGAACGTAGTCTTCTAAATTGCTGAAGTGCGTTAAAGCAGCGAAATCTACGGTAAGTAGAGAAATATTTATATTTAAGCTTAACGTTTCTTATAATTTCAGGCGTGTACCATTTTGGAAAATTGCGCCTACGAGGAAGAAACCTGGGCACATAAATGTCAAGCAAAGAGTATAACTTTTTGTAGAAAAGTTCACAGGCTGCATTCACATCGTCACAAGCATCCAAAAAGGACCAATCAGTATCATGTACTGCTTGATATAAGTTTGGAAAGTCAGCTCTTCGGAAGTTATATGCACGGGCATCATTTTTCGGAAAATCGGGTTGAAACTAGACGAGAACTCGATCATGATGTACATCTTCACGCACAAAGGGGGAAAGATCCCTAATAACATTACAAGATACACTTGATATAACAAGATCCAATAGCCGTGCATTATCATTAAGTATTGAGTTATATTGCGTTAGATTGCCAAAGTTAAGCATGTTAGAAATGAGTTGGGATTTCGTGTCATTTACAATATTAGAACTAAAATTTGTGCAATTGAAATCGCCTACAAGTATTATATTGGAGTAATTAGACAAAAGCTGCTCAAAAACATCAAAAAATTGTTCAAGACAAACACAATTAACATCATTAACAACATTATTTTGAATCTACATAGATATTGTAATTGAAATAAAGCAGTAATAATAACAAAACTGAAATTGAAGTCTTCCAAAGCGTTTTCTTAGATATTACTTAAAATTAAGTATGACGGAAGCAAAGTGTTTTCTAACAAATCTTTGTAGAAATATTTTTTTTTATGTAGATCATCATATCCGCCCAAGAAATACGAAATTAATTCTCGTGTAACATTAACGAATCAGAGTTATACAGTCGCCCATAAATTAAACAGCATCTAAAACTTCAGGTCACTGTACCGAGTTAGTATCCATTACTTTCGTGTATCTGGTATCGATTAACTATAAAATATGGAATTGTCGAGACCTTTGAATTCATAGATGCAATAAAATTTCATTACTCTTTCATTTACTGGGCAGCATTCGACTTTCTAACAATTGTCAATTAAGTCTGTTTTATCGACAGTACGTGCATGCTAAAGTGTCCTATTGCGTTTTTGTACATTTTTAATATATCAAAATAAATACAGTCGAACAGAGAGCTGATATAAAATTCTTCACAAATTAAAAGAGGCCCCCACATACTAGTCTGACATCAAATATTTGCTAACAGAATGTAATATTGAAAAGGCAACAATTGACTGTGTAGTTTAGAAATCACCGTTTTCAGAATATTTCTTGAGTACTTTTGAATGTGATTGATAAAAACTAACTGGATTGCGCAATGCTTGTGACAATCCGCATTCGATAGAAGTGCATCAACAATTTTTTGTCGACGGATACGAACTACAAAGTAACTTATTGGAAATCGTACTAGGTTTTATAATTTTGAAAATTCGGCATCGTAACACTATGTATAGTGCTTTGTAATTAATTAATTAAATTACATTAATGGTTCATGTCATTAAGAAATTAGAGCAATAATAAAATATTAATTTCATAAAAGTACATATCAGTATTACAATCATTAGAAAACTCGTGCAACAGCACAAATTTTCTAAACAACGAATGCTTCAAACGGCCTTCCAAGTCGAACTTTCGGTAGAATAATAATAAACATTATTTAAAAAATCAGTTTTATTTTTATATTAGGAGGTTGATCTATTGAAATTCAAGTATTGTATCGTTAAGTGTTTATATATTTTACTTCTATAAAACTGAATTTTGCAATTAATTTGTATTATTATAGTACTACTCATATAACCTTTATTAATTTAATGTTTCAATATAGTATTTTAGTACTCTCTTCTAATAAGATGGCAGGAAATATTAATACTGTAGCAATATTATGTGGTATTAGTAGTAGGTAGTCCATACCTATAAATATATTAGTAACACATACACAACGGCTTTTTAATTTTATTTTTACGTGACTGTCGCAACAGAGTGCCTAACATGATTTACGTATTATACAATTACGTAATGTACTATGTAATTTTATTTCATGCATTCAATTCCAATGTTATATATGTATATGTATATCTATTAAACCGCAGAATATTTCAGAAGTCATAATTGCTTCTACGTCCTGAATTCTTATCAGCAGATGTCGTTTTGTACCAGAATTATTAAACGTTTAAGTAATGCCCGTTTCTAAGAATGATTGTGTAGCTATATTTTAACGCGCTCTTTACGAACACCATGTGATGTTTTTATCTAACCTCTTGCTGTTTGTAAGTTTTGAGGAAAATTGGGACGTAATCACAGATAAAATCAAGTTGCGTCATTTTTCTTTAGTATCAATCTAGTTATTAAAGTATAACTTATTTCCTCCCATAAATTCTAATTATGTATACAAAGCATTATATAAATAATACACAATATATACAAATCTTCGAGCATTCACTTTCAGAAATATCTGTCAATAGTTCACATTGATTACACTTAATCAACATATTTATGAAGTAATTTAAGGAGCCATTGTGTGATCAAATTAGCGAGAGCCAACTGTGGTGTGCACTATCTATAAAGTTAATTTACACTTCTATTTTGAAAACTATGAATTCTCCATTGAACTGAATACTCGGTTTTCAGATCGGGTTTCCCAAATGTCTCTCGATAGTATCAGAGAGCTCTAATGATTTTTATTTGTTGCATGTTCCATGTCTATTCATCAGTTTAGAGTTCAGAATTACACCCAGACATTTGGTCCCCACTGATGGTAATATCTGGGAAATGAAACTGGGTGGCTACCAGAGGTTAGAAACGTTCCGTATCTAAGGGAATAAAATTAGTATTTTCTTAGAATTGATGTTGGTTTCTGTTGTACCACTGCTGATTTTCAAAATAGCTTGAAGGGAGACCTGCGGTACATCATAACTGCCACAACATGGTTGTGATGATTGCAACGTAAATATATTAAATAACAAAGCCAGTATTGCTGATTTTCTTCAAGTAATGTTCTCATTTACCTTATTGTGACTTGTATCGACTTGACGAGGATCGCGGACTCAACCAAAACTCCGGCGGTATAATGAACGCGATTCTAACGCAAATGATTAAATTTCGCGTTTTAATTGCTAACGTTGATTGGCATTCTTTTCATTGCGCTATTAATAAATATAATAACAAATATTTTTCATAGAAAAATATAAAAATGGGGTCCTAAAGCTATCCCTACGTCCTGTACGATTAACGGGGAACTTCATATACTTGTGGTGACGCTGCCGAATGAAACTTGAGATATTACCAAAAAATATATCATTTTGAATACATTTGTGCAAATAGATAAATGTAGAAGGTCCGAACAACCATCCAAACTACAAAGAAAATATAATAACAAATACTTGCAATTTGGTAAACCGGAAAGCAAAACAAAACGTTCTTTTCAAAATTATGTTGAAAGAAATCTTGACACAGCTTAAGGTATCTTAAATTAATATTTTGCAGGTATTGCATATGCATTACAGCCGCAGAGACCTATTAATCAGATGGTGCACAAGTAAAGTTAATGTTTCCATTACCGGTAACTTCAACAGCAAGTTAACTATTACTCAATTGAGTAATTCTGCGGCCTAACATAAAGACATACCAGTGAAGATTATAAAGAGTACATACATATATGTATATGTATAGTATACTTAATTAGTTTTCCACTAAAACATAATGAGTTTTATGACGTATCTCATCCTTAACATTTAACAGATATCCGCTATGTTATAATTACGTTCCTGTTAACACGTTAGCATTACGAAAAGTTGGAAATTGGTATGATGTAACGGCGCCCGTTGTCAACGTTGTTAAAACGGAATTTACCTTTTAAAAGCTTTTATTTTAAAATGATACGCATGTAGGTAGAAATACAAATAATTTAAGAAAATAATTTGAACGGTGTAAATAAACAAGACGTCATTTGAAATGACAATTTAAATTAATATTTGTATTATGGTTAAAGTGCAATCAAAACGGATGTATATGAATATTAAACACATAAGGATAATTATGTATTCTTAAAGTGTTCGTAATCAGTCGTCATATTGTAAACTAAAGTTTTCAAAATAGAATTTTTCAACAAAAACATAAACTAATTTATGTGTGAAATCTCATAATCATGGAGAAAATAGGTTGCTACAACAGTACCGCGCAATCGAATTAGGACCACTCCAAAGTTTCCTAATTTTTTATAATATAATTTTCTGGTTACTGCATCGGTCATTCCCATTCGACAGAAACATAATATCAGTTTTCTTATTATTGGAATATCTCCTATTAATAACTGCTGTCATTAATACAGACTAAATATCAAGGGATTATGTCATGGGGTTTTTTCTACCTGCTTTGAATTAGTTGTCGATGTGCAATTCCGCGAGTAATGTGTTGTAATATGTATTATCATTCTGTTTTGTTGCGGATTTTGTGTAAATAGTTTTTATTTCTAGTTTTTTGATTATTATTAAATTTTTTCAATCGCTAGTAAAAAGACAGCTCTTCTAGAATTAGGGTTGTATTCTCATCGCCAAATCACTGCGAAAGAAGAGTTTTCCCATCAAACAGTCGGTACAGTAGCTAAATCTATCTCCGAAAACTTGCCGTCCACATCGACTGGTCGCACTGGATCTCGCGATATCCGCAAAACAAGTGCACGTGAAGATTATTAATTTGCAAAGTTCTTGAAAATAAGACAAATGTTTGTTAAAGAACTTAAGAAAAATTTTAAGCAAAGCAATATTAAAATATGGAGGGCATTTTAAAATTACGTCTCTACGAAACGAATCTGAAGAGACCTGCGCAAAAATCAAAATTGTTGGCTAAAATAAAAAAATGCTCGACTACGGTCGACAAAAGAACATCGACACTTCACAATAGAAGATTGGGAAAAGGTAAGTGACTGCTAAAATAACATTTACTTATTCATAACAACGTATTCAAAATATTTATTTGTAAAAGGACGTGTTCAGCGACGAGTCACACGTAGCGGCTGTCATTAAAAACGCTAGCTTCGCTAAGAGAAGACCGTCTGAATGATTTTTAGAAACCGCTGTGATCACGACTGTAAAGCACACACCCGCTACAATTATACGGTCGTGTATACCAGCAAAAGGATTTGGACCGCTGTATTTAGTTAATGGGAGTATGAACCAAATTCAGTATCAATAAGTGGTAGAGCAGTATGTTAGGCCAACTGATAATGATTCGTACACATTAACAATCTTATGGAAATAGATAGTACTCTGACGAGTGCAACCATTAATATTTTAAAAGAAACTCCAACTAAGAGAAGTCGCTATTGGCTGCATAATAAGTATACCTAAAAGATTTGCTGTCGTTATCAAAACAAGGGGTACCGTTTGCGGCAAAACTATACAGGATGTTCCATTTAAAATTACGAAGTTATTAGTGTTTAAAATTTAACATATTAGGTTGATAAATACTAACATCCTGTATAGTATTTGCACACAAGTGAAAATAAATTTCAATAGCCCATCTTAGTAGCTGTCTAACTTCCAATAATCATTCATCAACTCTTCTGCATATCGAAGAAATACGTCGCAAAGTACTACAATGCATTTGATATCAAGTAAAAAAGTTAGCACATTGTTACGACTCTCCTAGAACAATACACGTTTGTTGCAATATATTATAATTGATTAATAATCTCATCATTCGGTATGTTTCTTGAGGGGGTGTCATTAACGTATTATCAAACAATTGGACTGCTTAAGATATTTGACATGGTTTCTAATTAAATTTGTTGATTGGTATGTACCCACTTTTTTTACCAATTTTTATTTTTTATTTTTATATACTCACATTGCTTAACTTCTCTTTGTTGTATTTCGTCATTAATGTTTGTTAATTTAGATTTTAATACTTTGTAGCTCGAAAAAGGTGCGGGTTTGCACCGAAACGTCGCAATAATAAACAAAATGTATTAAGCAACCTTATCCTGCTCAATTTTTTGGCGTTTTTCTTCTCCTAGTTTATATACATCGAGCGTTAAATTCTTTGGTTAAAATCAAGTTAGCTATAAAACGATAATGTTTACACCAGACGAAATAAATGATCTATACGCCAAATTTGTTGCTGAATTCAATTGTTTGAAAAAAAATGGAGTAATCCATTTAAAAAAATGAAGTTGATTGTGCTTCCGGAAATAGAAAATATGTACTATTATGTTCTAAAAGTTTGCACCCATGCCCAAAATAACTCTGCAAATTTACAAATATGGAACTTGCTAGTTGCTAAGATACGGCTAACGTAAGCTCGTCCTGTTACTCCCTGTATAATTAGTTAAAAAGCGATAAGTATTAAAAAGATTACACGTTAATAATAAAGTAATAAGTATTTTCTTTTCCAGTTTGCAATTTAAGCATCCTACTTTTAGTTAGAATATCCTTTAGCATTTATCAACTATATGAAATATCAAGATAAGAATATAGTTGCCTGCCTTATCTATGTATGTCTATAAACAATGAATAATTGATTGTATGGAAAAATAATAAAGAATTACCTAGAAAACGACAGCAAGAAAATAGCGCTTACTCCAATCTATATTTTGGTTGAATTATTTATTATTTTCACAATACTATAAAATTTATATATATTATAAAAATCAGTAGAGGTGAAACAATATTATAGAAATCAAACAGAAGAGATAAATGGAGTTAAATAATATAAAGTCAATGGCGTCTTGTAGACTATTAACTACAATTAAATAATTTATATATTTCAAATTATATGGATTGCGGCGGGCAAATCAGAAGACATAAAGGTACCCATCACAAATACAAACGCCAACTGCTGGAGACTGAAATAATAAAAATGTTTGCTCAAAAAATTTTATGGTTCGTTATTGTGCGCTGCCCGAGAGTATTTTCCGTATAAATGATTAATGTGATTAAGCCACAAAGTTGAAATTATTTACGGAATATGAAATTAGAGTTTATTGAGTTTATTTTACAGTGGAACACGACTTTGTACTGTAGGTGTAGCAAACAAAATGGATTATGTTCGCTGAAGTATTATTAGAAGGTCTGCTATAAAGTGCTTTTAAGAAAAACAAAATATGTTTATGTAAAATCTGTTATTCAAATTGTGTGAATCCGGTTAAAATTATATTTTATTATTCGTATTATATAAGTTACAAGAGTCATACACCCGTAACTCATATACATAAATCAAATTCACTTGTAATATTATTATTTTGAAATGGTTTAATTAACAAAAGAAGTTTATTCATATTTTATTATAGTGATTTAAATGCTTATTATTTTCTATCTTCGTCTACATATACATGATAAAAATGATAAATAACGTGATATGTAGTTTTCGTAAAGCATTCCGGTGGATGTTCTTCTTTTTGATCCATTTTCTGCGTTAGGCAGTATGCGAGAGCGTTTGTAACGTGTCTATTCAGGGTATCGTTTTCATTACTGATTGACAGTCATAAGTGTAACTATAAATGCAATACCTACAATGTATAAAATAAAAGTTTTAATTATGTGAAACTTAAACATTTTTCTTAAGTAAATAAGTAATACTGCTGCTAATAATAAATGTATAAATATGATCAGAATAGCGAATACCAGGACACTTTATTCTACGGATGTATAACTCTCAACGGCGAGCATGAGTTGCCAGATGGTAAATTGGTTTAGCGGTAGTTTTGCTCAAGAAAAACGGTAGACAAAAAAAGGTAACAAAAGAATTTCAATACTTGAATTATAAACTTAAGCCCGATGGACACATACAAGAAAAACTTTAAAAGGTAGTTCTCTCTCGTCGATTCATATGAGTTAAAAAAAGCACGCTGCAATTTACAAGTCCAACTTTGAAAGTCGAAACTGTACAAGTAAAACTGGTACATGCAGTATTTTTCTTGACAAGTATGAAAAAGCTACAAGTCGCGCATGCGCAATTCGTCAGAACGCATATATACAAACTAAAAAGAAATAAAACCGAATACTTTACATTAAAAACTTGGTTGTGTATACGGACTTGTAAAGAAAACTTTTAACATAACTTTTAAAGTTTTTCTTGTATGTGTCCATCGGACTTTATAATCTTTCTTTTCTGAACTATAATTGCTTACCTCATAATAAATTATTAAAATATCTGCACAAAATTAATTTTAACACGCAGGACTAAAAGTAATGCGATTTCTTAGATAGATATAATATATGATCAATTCAAACAACAATAAAAATTAACTGAGTATGAATTTATTTTGCCTTCACAATCATGAACGAATACTACAGTTATGAATAAATTTTGACAAGTAAAAGAAAGCCTGCATTTAACAATTTTCGTAGTGATAATTATTATATAATACCCTTATACAATAATGTACATTTTATTTCGTGCTTTACATGTTGCCTATTGTAAATAAAACTTTACTGGGATAGTCCCCGATTATGTACCGGATGGGTGTGTAATCGCGCAATCATTCATAGCGCTTGTAGTAAGTCACGAGACTTGTAGATATCGCCAGTATGATTATGGGATCAAAGTATTGAATATGTAATCTTTTATAAAATTGGAAAAAGCGATAGATTAACAACTAGAAAACGGTAGAGCGATAGGTAAAGGGCAAAAACGGTAGATCTACCGCTAAAACGGTAGATCTGGCAACACTGAATTGATACTAGACCCCAGTGATGCCAGATCCTGTTAAACTGAATTCGTTAGCGTCGTCGGAAAAAAATCCTGAGAAACCCTAACTGGATAGTTTTTGAATGTACGTACAGCGGGAAGCAAACAATGTAGGTCACTATCACCACTTTCTGACGTTTTATTAATATAAATTAACTTAAAAAGGCCAAACTTTTTATTTGCAAATTGTATCGTACCGTAAGAGAAACCATCAAATCAAAGATTGATACACCGATAGACGGAATTGCGAACGCTCAGCTTTTATACTTATTATTCGGGAAATCCGTCGGTCGGGTCTAGTAGACCCGACCGACCCGACTAGACCGCTGCCAATAGAATATTATCAATCAGCACTTACCGCGCCTCCGTTCCACAATACTGGTGCTTTCGACCTATGAGTCCATCACTTATTTCCCTACCCGTATATGAAACATAAACAAGATTTAGGAAAAATCGAAATGAAAAGATCACAAACGAATCGTTAGGACATGTGATATGGTATGAAGGTTTCCAAACACAATGAAGCATTGCATTTGCTTTTGATGTTTTTTGATAGTGCTGCATATGTTTCTTTTTTAGGCGAATACTCTCCAACATTATTGCTTTGAAATTTTGTATGCAGCAGTATAACTATCTGAATGATTGCGTTTTCTATCTTTGCCAAACGGATAAACCTGCCTCGGTTGTTTTCCTGCTGTTGCAATTCGCTATCAGACGTAATGCCAACTCTGACCTAAATTTCAACTGATCAGTTATTTTGATATTTTTACTATACCGTAATCTATACCGTGTGTTTGTAAAAGTTGTATGAATTCATTAAACAGGATTCCAAACAATATGAAAAGACTCATTCACTACCAATCAATCTGATTTCACCCATATACAGGGCGGTTCACCGGGAACTGCAACGATCGATTGCGGAAAAACTATATGTAGGAATGATCTGAAATTTTGGTACTATACTAAAGTCGATGGGGGCCACTCGCCTAAAATATTTTCAAGATGGCGGCGCTTCGAGATATACCGGAAGTAGGCACCAACTTCGTTATCTTAAATAGAATATCCTATATATTGTCACGTTTTTAGATTCTACCTGAAATTCTAAATATATTTCATGTATAATGTCATATACCTAAATCTAACCCTTTTTGATTTATTTCCATTCTTATGCTAAATTTGACGTTTGCAGGCACATAATCAATTGCACTTTTTCAGTATAAGCATTAGTTTATTATTTATTTTGAAGTGAGCTTTCTCAAGTAGATGACCTAATTAAATACTATTTGTATAAAATTGTTACAATTATTCATACAGAGTGTTCGAAATATACGTCTGAAAATGAAATCGGAAAAATTACCGAAAGTCAATTTTTTTAAATGGAAAGTGGCAATTTTTGTAATTTTATCTTGTTCGGCATTAAAAATAAAGGTAACGAAAGTCAATTTTTTAGGTGCCGGGGTTCAAATGGAAAGTGGCAATTTTTGTAATTTTATCTTGTTCGGCATTAAAAATAAAGGTAACTTTGTATAAGCATGTAAATTATAAAAATGGATAGTTTTCGAAATATTGGCAAGTTAGTATTTTCATCTTCTACAATACATACTATTTGCATTAGTTCTTTTTTTATTAGTTAGCCATGACAGCATTTGCAAAATTATAAATTGTCAGTTGTCGAATAAAAGTCATTTACCCTATAATAATTACAATAAGTCATGCCGGAGCGCTTAAATTATACAAAAATGTCTCGAGGTTCAAGGGCGCCAGTTTGAGCATTTATTAAAATAATTGTTTTTATTTAGTTATTGCATGTATTATTAAGTTTTTAAGTTTAACAATTTTATACAAATAGTATTTAATTATGTCATCTACTTGAGAAAGTTCACTTCAAAATAAATAATAAACTAATTCTTATATGGAAAAAGTGCAATTGATTATGTGCCTGCAAACGTCAAATTTAGCATAAGAATGTAAATAAGTCAAAAAGGGTTAGACTTAGGTATATGACATTATACATGAAATATATTTAGAATTTCAGGTAGAATCTAAAAACGTGACAATATACAGGGTATTCTATTTAAAATAACGAAGTTGGTGCCTACTTCCGGTATATCCCGAAGCGCCGCCATCTTGAAAATATTTTAGACAAATGGCCCCCATCGACTTTAGTATAGTGCCAAAATTTCAAATCATTTCTACATATAGTTTTCCCGCAATCGATCGTTGCAGTTCCCGGTGAACCACCCTATATATGTTATAATTACTTACTGGTGCTGAGCAAAAAATATATTTTCGAGAACCATTAACATTTGCGTTGACAAACAATAGTTTGTTGCATACAGACTTTTTCCTCCTATCATTCCATTTGGATACAGAAATATCACCTACCATACCATCATGTTGCCTTTTCTTGAAGTCTATCAGCTTTTCGAACAGATTTTAGATAAAAATTTTCTACCTTACCGTCGCATAAAAAGAAACTCTTCCTTAGAAAACTCTCAACTAGTTGTATAGTTGAAAAGAAATTATCGAAAAAGGAATAAAGACAATTTATTTACTACTCGCTCTCATAGAGAAACACCTTTGGCAGTATTAGGATTTGCACCCTCATGCACAGATATATCAATGTAGTAACCTTACAAAAACCAAGCAGTAGTTTCGTCTTCTTCAAAGGTAACAACTTATAAAAGATAAAGTGAATTTACTAAACCAAATAGTACTACAGACGCAAACAATGAATTAAGTTTTCAAAAGATCAGATTTAAAGTAAAAAATGATGAAATATGAAGCAAACATTCCAAAACTGATGCTCCCAAACCACATGCTGCCATACTGACATCGATAATCAAGTCACTCCTCTGAAAATACCGCCTACGAAAATTGTGTGCAAATATGTATGTATGTATAAGGTACTCTTGAGCATTGAGAACAAAAAGCGATTTAGAAAAGATATTGATTAGATGTTGATATTTACGGTAGGTTGAGTATTGTAGTAGAGTATATTTGTACTTCACTGAGGACATCTTTATTTAATTCCAAGAATGCTACGTCCCTAGTTTTAGTATGATTCATTACTAATTTGTTAATGGCATAAATGTACTGTTGGTAGATACATAGTGAAATATCGTTTTAATTGAAATATACTTCACAAATATGTATTTCTGTAGCATTAAACAGAAATAGTAGCATAAGAGAGTTATTGCAAACACGAAATAAGTGCCAACTTTCATTAAGGATACATTAATAAAGGACTTAAATGTTGGAATAATAAAGAGAGTTATTGCAACCGCGCTATCATTAATGAGAGTTCCTTTAAATTGACAGTTGCGTTTGAGGTTAGCTTTACATGCAATCAACCTCAACTATGCAAAATGGTAGGTTCTGCTGTCAAAGTAAAGGCAACTTTAAATAAAGTTCCGAGTTCCCTTATTTAAATTAAATACAGGCGTATTTTAATAACGGCATACCTTTAAATTTTAATGAAATGCGCAAGCGCACTTGTCAAAATAAAGGATACTTTTAATAAAGGATCCCTTAAAGTAATTTGCAATAACTCTCTAGAAATAAGTGTATTAGAGAAACTCTATTAAAACTTAAATATTTTAGATCGATATGAACAAATCATCTCTATCTACTGTACTAACTGCTGCTTTATCTCAAGTTGAAACATACACCGCGTATTTCCAAACAAAAAAGCAGCTAAAGACAAAGATGCGCTTAATGATCAGAAAAATATCAAAACAGTATAATGTTATATAAAAGCTTTTAGCATTTTATATCAGATATATATTTAGGGTATTATTATAACAAATATTTGTTCAGTAGGTATAATTTTTTTAGATTTAAATTTGAAAGCATATATGAAATCTGTTTCTTTCAATTAATTAAGATTTATACAAATATCCAAATACAGCATCATTTCGAGAAATTATATACAAATATATTAAAATGATATATAAATTTATTGGACACGCTAATTGTTTATATTAACAGAAAGCCATTGTTCAACGAGTAGGTTTAGTTAAAAATAAAGGTGGTACTAAAGGTATTCATGTTGATTGAAACGTCTAACAAATATTTAGCAAATTATCTCCTCGTTTATAAAACTCACAAATGAATGATTTCGAATTGATCAATATAAATGTTGGCCATAGATAAATACAAATAACTGGTTTAAATTTTAACCTTAACACTAAACGATGATTCATTAAAGTGTCATTAATCAGAGTCAATTACATTAATTTGATGTTAATGATTTGAACTGCGTGCGTTAGTATCTAATATGAGGTACGTAAACAAAATGCCGTCTACTGAGAAAGTAATAAAATGGAGAGATGGTGATCTAATTTAATCAAGAGTTGATGGAAAGAAAAAGTCATAAACGGTCATAAAATATACGAGAGCTACTCTGTTACCGAATAACATATCACAACTCGTTTCCCTTTTATCGGACACCATCTAGCAGTTAAATTATAGAAGTAACATTTAAGAAGATGAACTTACAAACTTACAAGGAAGAATTGAATATGTATATACAATATATGCAATGGATACAAGACAGTACACGTACTTGCGTTCTACGTAGTAATTGATCCCTCAAATTTACGGCCACAGGCTTTGTTACATTATTTCGGGTTTAAAATCTATAATAATAATAATAATTTGGATTCATCACCACAAACAATTTTTGTCCAGAAGTCGTTTGGTTTCTACAAGTCTGGTGTAGGAAATTGTCGTAATTGAAGGAAGTTTGACTGGGGTAGCCTACGTAACGCTCTCACAGGAAAATCTACAAGCTTCCGTTAATAAAATGGGGTTGGAAGAATTTATTTTCAACGACCCTAAGCATAAAAGCAGGGTTGCTATCCAATACTTTGCCGATGCAAATGTTCAGCTATTAGGCTGATCGCCCTGGTCACTCGACCTAAACCCTATTGAACATCTTTGGGCGATTCTTGATGAAAAAATTCCACAGACTTCTAGAAACAACCGTGAAACGTTCTTAAATGAACTCAGAAACCAATGGAAGCTGTTGCCACGGGGTCTCTTAGAAAACTTAGTGAACAGCATTCCACAACGGCTACATGCTGCGATTGAAAACAATGAAGGAAACACAAAATATTAAATAATACTACACTACTACTTATGAATGTCCAGCACAATATATAACATATAAAATTATTTGTAGCTTTTAATTTTTATGTTAGTGATTACAAATAAATCTCTTCGCGTACGTTGACAGAAGCTTATATACTTTTATGTTTACAGTGCACCCCAAGAATTAACCACCGTAAACTTGGATCTATTCAGTACTGTATGTGTATGTATTGACAGTTAGTATTTGAAGAGGCTTCGTGCTGTGCATATCGAAACTGGATTTCTTCTATTTGTACTGGATGAAGTTGTAATGGTTTGAGCATTTTACAGCAACTATATTAATAAGAAATAAAAATATATAACATGATAAAATTTTGGATGATAACTTCGTTGGAAAAACCAGTATTGCGGCAGATTGTGTTATATGTTTCCCTCTGTATTAGCCAGATGTCTGACATTAGCGTGTACATATTTAACTTTACCTATTAAATCAAGTTCTCTATTACAATACTATATATATTGCTTAATAATTAATATGTCTATATTATAGCCTATAAGCACTTATATTTTAATCCCAGATATCTTTCCACTTGTATATATATCAATAAAACAGGAATTAATAAAAAATCAATTTATGCGAAAACATAATATGAAATTATTATTATAATTATTATTATATTAATATTCTGCTTTATTGACCTACAAGTGGGCTTTTAATAATTGCATACATACATCAGAATCTGCACCTTTGTCGACCCCTGGACACTTGAATGTTACATATTCGTGACATCTCTTGTGCACCACAAAACTGCATACTGAAATCAAAAGGAAAAAATAAGTATTATGTAAAAGGCCAAACTATTTCTGCAGCATAATATAATATACAAAAAGTAACCATTTTACGCTATGTTATTGAAGCCATAGTATGTTATATACCTATTCAGAGTAATGGTTTAGTGATACATGGTTAGAAAGAAAGTAGTACCGCTTATCGTAAGTATGGATACGCTACTATGTATTTTTCTTTCTGATAAGTTTATGCGTAGATGTTTATTGAATGAATGAACCCATGAAGGCAGAAATATCAAAAACTCATATATTCAGTTGATAAAATTGGATCTAGCGAATTAGCTTATTCATTCACCGAAGCCTATTAATAGGAACCACATTAAATATTTGTGTGAGAATCAGTACAAGCTGAAGCTTTATTATTCATTATATATCGTTTCCATTATGTGAAATAATTTTCTTCATCAGTAAATTCGTAAATAATTTCGTTAATTATTTACGAATTTTTTATTTAGACTTAATTAGTAACTGTCTACACTTAAATACATACATTTCAGGGCATTCGATTTTAGTTTATAATTACTATTTTGGTAAACATCTCTATGTTATAGGAATATTCCCTAACTCATTGTCAGATGTCTTTCTAGTTAATTGTTAACATGGACTTTATACACTTCTTATTACTGTATTCTATTTCATTATTGTGTAATAAAAATATTCAGTATAGGGTTACTAAAGAGTCACCGCCACTAAATACATTAAATTTTGAACGAAAATATATATATAATATATAATACATATAATTTAAATATTGCTGTTATATCCATGAACACTTTAGAATTTTTAGAGAGAAACTAGATCTACCTTCTTTCAACCATCGAATTACAAGATTCAACAAGTTGGAATTCAACAGGTCTAAGTTAACAAGGCTTGTTTTAATTTGGCATATTTCATTCTACTAGATACAGCATACAGATAAAAATTCGGGAGATTCTCCAATTAACAGATATACGTTTTCGGTGTGCAATATTTTACGTCATTATTATGCATCCTTTTTCTTATGTTTACAGTAAAAAAAAAAAAAAATGCATATGGATAATTTGTAAAGTATATGATTATTATGTAGAAGATGATTCACCAACGCGGATAATAAACTGTTTCGGATCATCCTGTAGTTCGCCTAGTTTTCACTTATCCTCAACTAAAATAAATATGTGAATCGTAGGAATAAATAAATGCAATGTCTTTTAACTTTTATAGATAAATATACAAACATTGAAGGAGACGATTAAGCGAGGTCACCGACTCATCCTTTTTCTTATGTTTACTACTATGTTTATAGTACTGAAAATTATAGTCTATACCACACTGGAATCGAAGTATTGGTGTAAATAAATCCCGAGATCCACCATAAATAGGAATATTCTTAGCATTTAACCACTGCAAAATATCTTTGGATAATTTTAAAAAAGCATGTTGACACATTTTTCAGGTAAATGAGGTAATAATTGATTGATTTCCATATGACAGAGTTGATATTATGCAAATTTGATGGATGAATTAATCATGTCCTCGACTACTTAGTTTTCATATTAACATTCTTCCTCTGTTGGTTATGTTAATACAAGCGTATTGTATTCATCGTTCTCTTATAATTTTATTTATTTACTGTTACTCATCAATATTTTGTAGTTATAGGTTGAAATAGAGTAGATACGGATTGCATTAATGACAATAAACTATAATATAATAACATAATAGAAATATCATAAAAATACGCAGAAAAATTTTCAAACATTTCCTTACTTATAAGAAAATAAATCGGGTTTGCCATTCATAGATAAAAAAACAAACAAAATTTCATATAATGTATTTATTTACTAACACGACAAGGACATGCTTGTATTATAAATTATAATTCACAAATATTAAAACAGATATATTTATAATGAAAGAAGTAATGATTATTTTTACACCAACTTCAAAAAATGCATATGGATAATTTGTAAAGTATATGATTATCATATACATATAATGTATCCATTTTACTATTGCCAACTTTTTATATGACAGGAATTTTTATATGACAGGAATCAGCGGTCATGTCAAATACTTTACCTAACCAAAGTGGTTTTATAATTTGCCATAGTATTTGACATAACCACTGACAGTCTTGTCATACAAACAGTTGACAATACTAAAATGGATACATTTAATTTTACCTCCTACTACCTTCTCCTATCAATAGGCTTTCGTAGTTCAAGTTGTTATCCTGTATATTGCTATATTTGTACGAGGGTAAGCTGAAAAATTCGGTAACTAACTATGAGATGGCGCCGGCGCCGTGTAAAAGCAACCTGACGCTATTGTATTGTGCTTTCTTGTACATACTTGTTCAAAGAAGAGCACTTTTGTTGCTTCTTGGTAATGTATAATATACAGGGTGTTTCCTAAATAATCTAAAATATTATATGGGGCGCTTCGTCACTCAATTTTAAGACGAAAAGTTCATATAAACATGTGTGATAAGTCTTGTCGTTAATGAGATACAGGGTGTTGAATTGTTTGTAATAAATCAGCTGTGATTGTATTTGAAATTAATTTTTCCTGGTGACGCTACTGGTTTTTAGAAGTAATACGAAAAACATGCTTATTATAAGTGACGTTTGAAGTAACGTTGACAACTGTGTCAAACCTAAAAACCAACGCAAACAACGAACAATAAATTTTTAATAATACGATCTTTTTGTGTTAAGTTAACAACGATGCCTGTGTTTACTAATGCTGAAATGGCTAATATGCACTTCTTGTATGGATTAGCTAATGGTAATGCCTTAGAGGCTAGACGTATGTATGCCCAGCGTTATCCTAATAATCGTTTACCATGTTCAGATACGTTCATGCATGACGGAGCTCCTCCAGATTGTTCGCGAGTTTTTAAATAACGTTTTTCCAGGCCATTGGATCGGACGAGGATCTCCACACCCATGGCCCTCTAGATCACCGGGATACAATCCTCTGGATTTTTGTGTGTGGAGATATTTAAAATCGCTCATTTACAAAACCCCGATATTAAACGTACAAGATCTTCAAAATCGTATCATACAAGGCTGTAATCTTATTCGTAACAAACCTGGTATCTTCGAACGTATTCGGCAATCAATTAGACATCGAGCAGATGCTTGCATTTTAGCTGCAGGTGGACATTTTGAACATATGCTCTGAAATATAATATTTTTTTGTTTATGTTTAACACATGTTGTTGCTTCTAATAAAATAATAAAACACCCTGTATCTCATTAACGACAAGACTTATCACACGTGTTTATATGAACTTTTCGACTTAAAATTGAGTGACGAAGCGCCCCATATAATATTTTAGATTACTTAGGAAACACCCTGTATGTGCAGTGATTAAATACCTATGAAAAAAGTATTCTTCGCCTGTTTAAACATAGTATTGCGAGGTCAATTATACCCTCTTGTAGTCCTTGTGGCATAAACCTTTGTCTGATGAGTTCTAGGGTTTCTTCCACTGGCACGTTGGTAAAGGGCGATTCCACGTCGAAACTCACTAGTATGTCTTCACTTGTTACTTCATGTTCATGTAGAATCTCCACAAAATGTTCAGAGTTCTTTATAAATCTGCTTGTCAACCCCACGTACTATTGTAGTTCTTGCCAAACATCACCTATTTTCTATGGAATGGAGATTTCTACGAGCAGTAAGACGGCGCAGCTATGGAATCACCACTCTCACCAGTCATCGCTAATATTTTTATGGAAAGCTTTGAAGAAGAAGCTCTATAGATCGTACACCATCAGTTCTTGCGACAAGAAACCGAAATGCTGGTACCGCTACGTGAACGACACATTCCTGATATGGCCTCACGGTATGGACAATCTACACGCATTCAAGGAACATATCAACAGAAAACATGCCAACATCAACATTACGATGGAGATAGAAGAGAATGGCTGCTTAACTTTTCTGGATGTATTGGTAAAACGCAACGACATTGGAAAACTGGGACATGGAGTATACCGGAAGAAGACGCATACTGACCGATATCTACACACAACCTCACATCATCATCCACAACAGAAAAGATCCCTGGTCACTACACTACTACATAGAGCGGAAATTATTAGTGATGTTACCAACAAAAATCGAGGAAATTGTGAAAGATGCACTCCAAAAGAACGGCTACAAATAACAGGAGATTCTGAGATTAGCCGGAGCCAAAAAGAATCAGAAGGATGACTCAGAACTAAAGCCACCAGGATACGCACACCTGCCATATATTGCTGGAGTCACGGATAGGCTGAAGAAAACCCTGGAAAAGAAGAACGTCAACGTCAGGTTCAGTCAAGAAAATAAAAGAACTGCTTCTATCCAACAAAGACTCGATACCGAGACTACAAGCTAAAGGCATCTACGAACTTCAATACCAGTGCGGGAAATCGTATATTGGACATACCGGGCGCAGTATACAGTGCAGAGTGAAAGAGCATCGCAGAGATGTCGAACAGCGAAATACTGGAAAATCTGCAGTAGCTGGACACTATCACACCGGAAGCAGTCACGTAATCGATTACAATGACGTGAAGATACTAGCTACAATCACTACTATCTACGGATAGAGAAAATCCCTGGAAATAATGACGAACCCGAACAACTTCAACCGAGAAGACGGATACAGATTGAGTAAGGTATAGAAGTTGGCGCTGGAGAACCGGGAGCAACAAGGATCATCGAAAACGCATCCGAGACCATCTAACATGAATCGAGGAGAAGCATTGGATACGGATCGTCAGAGAACGATAACGCACACGATTCAGCGGACTGAAACGGATACGCATCGCTGGAGCGAAGCAGGGACTGGGTATATAACGAGGAGCAGAAGGCATCAACATCAATCTTTAGAGAACTTCTGAAGAAGCTGACAATATGATCAGCGAAATGTCAAGTTTGTTACAACAACCACGGCAACACCTGAAGATACATCTTTATGGAACAGTGGCCGTGAAAGCCTACATTCGATTAGTGGGTCCACCATTATACACCGGAAAATAAATATCGATCAAAACAGTGGACAAAACATGGTGAACTGGCTGCAAAAAAGGCCAAAGTCAATCTATCGGCAAGAAAGGTGATGGCTTCCGTTTTCTGAGATGCGAAGGGAATCTTACTTATCGATTACCTGCGAAAGCGACAAACGGTAATTGCACTATACTATTCTAAGCTTTCGGATCGATTGAAGGCAGCTGTAGTCGAAAAAAGACCCGGAAGAGAGCATAAAAAAATCATTTTCCATCAAGACAATGCGCCAGTTCATAGGAACGGAATTGTCAAAGAAATATTGGACAAATTAAAGTTTGAAACGCTTGAGCATCCTCCTTATTCGCCGAATTTAGCTCCGTCAGACTATAATCTGTTCCTCAAACTGAAGAAACACCACGGCGCGGCGGTATGAAATTTGCTTCGCATGATTCGCTGATAGCTGCAATGGACTACCATTTTGAGGAGCTCGAAAAATGAGTACTGTGAAGGCATAAAGAAACTTTAGCACCGACTAAATAAATGTATTAATTTTATAATATTTCAGTGAAATATTATTATTTGTTATACTTTAGTTACCGAATTTTACAGCTTGCCCTCGTATTAGCCGAAGCTGTCCGATACATACAATACGCTAAGTAGAAAGTGTTATTGATATGAATCCATCGGCAGGGGGAGACGTTACTTCAAAATCACAGTGTACTTACAACAATATCAGCCTAAGCTTTAGGAAGGAAATATCCAACATTTACCATTACATTTATCGGTAAATATAATATTTCTCCCTTCGCTACGATACTTCTTTATTTTTCACAAATGCTTACGACGCCATCGTATATTATCTCGGTCCATTAACATTACTTTCTTACCTACCTTTTCAACATTATACCTTTTCAACATTATACCTTTTCAACACTATAATTTGCTTCTCCCTTAGGGAATAGCATTCACCTTGTTAATAACGTCTAGATGCAGAAGCTTCCATCTTAAAAATGTAACATTGTGAATCCTGTCAGATAATAAATTATTTTTACTGTACTCACAGTGGAATACTGCTTTTAACAATTGATGTAGTTAAAAAAACTGTGTCACAATAGAAGTGATAGAAAAGTAGGTAAAAGTATGGAAATTAAAAAATAATACATAAACAAACTAGACCAAAATTGACATTTGACATAAACAACATACAAACAAAAAAATTTTTCTATGAAAATTATGTCAAGCGAGTTGACAGCGTTCCATACCCCAAATAAGGATAACTATATACGAATTATTATAAAATACCAAAGGAGAGTCATATTCAATAAGAGTCCATACTTCAATTCTAGGGTAGCATGGTCTATAATATAAAATCAAGTGTGGGAAATAACACTGCTAATAAACTGTAGAAAGTCATCGTATCAGGCCTTTTACACTACGAAGCTCTCTCAAATTCTATTAAATTAAGTACGTTTTGCCAAAGCTTTGTGAGGTAAAATATTTCTAATCTTATTACCTATTCTCAATGTTAGACCCATTATTACCTCACACTTCATCCTACCTGTTACTTCTACACTAATTAATATAAAAGATTTTTGTATAACATATTCTATACCGTGTTTTGTTGGCCATGTGCCAACTGTCGTGCTAACGATAAGGATTATTTATGTAAATAATAAGCTGTTTGTGACATGAGCACGTAAATATTGCACTTCAAAATTCGTGACAATCAAAATCATTCGCAGCGGAAATAATTACTGAAAATATGTTAAAATTATACCTTAAGTCGTCATCCCCACGGAATTATCTGTGACTTCTACGACGAACTAACATATTATAGTAAATTATCCGTTTAGCAGTAAAATATTTGATATCGAAATGGAAACTCTTTAAATAAATGATTACATATTTATCTATGTCTAAATTCAAGTATTATTCAATATATGTATGTATGTAAGAAATAAATGTTTGCTGTGATTAAAATGTGTTGTCCTATAATATTATTATACAGGGTCATTCAGGGAACTGGTTCGTTAGAACTTTTTGATGTTCTTGAATTTCAACATTTCTGAAAGCTTGTAATTATAACTGATATTATCTGGACTCATCAGCAAAATTATTTGCGCCATTTTATCACTTCCGGTTTACCGGAAGCTGACGTCAACTTTCTTAATTTAAATAGCATGGTATATTTTTTGTGAGCTTTTTGTATCGGACATACAAACTGCATGAAAACTGACCAAGACTCTCTATGTCAAAAATCAGCTGTTTTTGAGTTATTCAATTGCAGCGTTATGTTTAACATTCTGCATTTCTGAAGGCATTGCAGCTAAAGGCCTCATATTTGGCACGTTATTGGCCGAAATAGCATACATCAAATTTACGTCCTAAAATTTATCATAATTTATACAGGGTCGTTCAAAATTAACGTTCATTTCAACCAACTTTACGTTAATAAAAGTCACTTTTTCTAAATGGAACACCCTCTATGTTATTGCATTTTTGAATACACTTAATCATTCTCTAACATTCCTTCTTAGTTTTTCATATTTGTGATAAACTTTCAGTTGGTAAGTTTTGTATAAAATAAGAATTTAAATTTTTGGTGTTCAATTACGCCATCTAGCGGTCATCCTGCACTTCCCTAAATAATTTTCAGATGTTTCTCGGAGCTACTTTAGTTAGTGATATTTATTCCCAATGCTATACTATAAACCTTTCCTTAGATATGGTTTTTAGTTGGCCACCCAATATATGTATATGCATATGCTCAAAAACAGTATCTATAAAAAGAGTTTTGTATATTTATTTCTGTAAATAATCTGAATAAATGTACGCTTTTGTTTTATAAATTAAATGATCATACCCTGAATTTGTTCCCTGAATGTCACAGAAAAGAAAGAAATATATACTAATATTCGTATTTATCTATCTGGGAAATACAATACACTTACCACAAAAATCTTGTAAATCTCTAGTAAGCTTCCCGTACAATAGTAATCAAACCAAATTTTAACCCATGGTTTATTTACAAAAAAAAACTGGCTTGAGTGCATTTACAGCTGATTTGTACCTTCACATTCAATCAATAGAGAGGAAAACAGCTTATTAATAAATAATGTTCTTTTTTCAAATATTTAAAATAAGAGTACTTTAATAAGTCAATTTATTTGCGTATCAATTACCGACTGCCTGCTATTACATATAATTAATTGCGCCTACTTATATTAATTATGTGTATAAACTACTACCATATCTAACGTATACACAACTACATACGCTTAGATAAATGACACATATTTCGTCAATCAGCAAATTAATATTGTATGTTGTAAGTAATTAATAGTACGGCAATAATTTATTTATTATATGTTTTCTGATTTAGTAAAATCTTGCTAAATAGATATTAGCATTAGATAGCAGTTGACTATTAACAGTTATTAACTTACCTAAGGGCATTTCAGTATAGGACGTCTATTGTGTCCCTTTCGGTCCATCTAAATATTTACCGCTAACATGTTCCACAATAAACGAATAAATAAAAAAAAGCTGAATGAATATAATGATGATGTAACTACATATTCACGAAAAACACCAGTACAACTACTTTTATTTTCTAAAAATGTATGTACGAATACTTTTGCTGCCTGGTGTGTGTTTATATTCCTATGTATTCTAGCTTTGCGTCTTGTTCCCTACCGAACCTTTAATCAATTAATCAATTAAGCGAGCATTAGTTAGCATGCTTGAATGGATAAAATACAACACAGTCTGTAATGTGTTTTTCAAGCAAGCAACAACGATTAGTCTCAGGCGAGTTGTTGCCGCTGCTTGGTAATCCCCTGAAGACGTAGTTGCTTGTGGAGTTTCCGCCTTGTTCAAATCAATATTAAAATGAGATGTATTTGTAAATTTGTAAACGTTTTGTATAGTTTTCAAGATCATTGACATTTTCAAGAAAATAATAATTAGAATAGGTATGTAATAGTCAGATTTATAGAGATAATTATTATTCAGACTACACAAACTTATGTAACCCAAATATATTATCCTTTGCTTGCTTTAAGTTGGATATAGCGACAATTATTTTAGAATTCATTAGAAAGTTTGCAACTATGGGTTTCTTTACTGTGATCATATTCCCACTCTGTTGGTCATATACCGCAAAACAATACTACATGAATGGAAAGTCGATATAAATTACCGATTTTAAAAGAACTGTGCAAAAACATACATAAAGCTACTATTTATTACTCAGTTATTTCCCAAATTATAAGATATCACTTCACTAACATAATTCATTAGATAAAATACCATGCACATGCTACAGATTTCAATATGTCTTATTTATTTACTTGAAGGCTTTAACAGAAGAGTATTATGTGGTCTTTGTCACGTATACAACTAGCTAACAGAAAAAATTGCAAAATAATTTGAATTTATATTACCTTTAAGTGCGGTTGTAGTAATAATCAACGATCCTTTTATAGACACGTGACATAAGGGTGTTGTGTTATTAACAACATTCATGGTCACGAATGGCGACAATGCGAACTAACTGTGACAATTACGGGAACACAATTTACGTCAGAAGCTGGATGAATTGGCTTCTAGATTGTTGAGATTGATATCGGAATATTCAATTGTTTTATTTATTTAAAACCTTCCAATCAAGTCAAGTAATCATTTGATTAAAACACTAGCAGAAGTTCGTCATTATGTAATTCCTAATTTGCTTTCCTAATAATTCATCTGCGTATGTTTATACATTGAAATACCATAACAGAAGATGACGTTTCATTGCAATTTTCGTTTTTATTAATTGTAAAGCGTTCTTAAAGTAAGTTTAAATGTATACTTACGTGTATATTAACCATTTCTCTGTTTTCATATTAATGATTTTTTATGTCATATCAAAAAAATAGAGCTATTGGAAACATTATTTATTACACTTTAATATGGACTTAAATTAAATAGAATCTCTTCCGTATTTTAAACAAAAGGTTATGAAATTAAATAAATGAACGTTTTGTTACGGACAGTGAGATCTTTTTCAAAAATTAAATAAGATTATTCGGTAATACTGTTTCGTTTATAAAATAAGTATTGGCCTAATGAAATTTGATAAGTACTTTCTTAGTGACAACATTCCACTCTTTTTCTTCTACTGCCACAATATCGGTGTTAGTCTAGAACTCTGGCTCAAATTCTTCATTGCAGCGCATGCTATAAATGTTCTTTCCGTTCCAGTCTAAACAGCATGCTGACGACTCCATAACTCAAAAATCGATAATTTAATGTAACCTTGGATGATTACGGTGCATTATCTTGTGTCAAATCATCGTCAATAAAATTCGTATAATGTATGTACATTTGTTTCAATTCACTCAACGCTTGTTAATCCATCTCACAACTACATTCTCGGTTAGCAATTAAGAGTTATTAGGTAGTAGTAAATGTCAGTAGACATTTTTACCTAGATCATGTATGAGTTGCTAGCACGGCACTTCAATACAGTCTCTGTGTTATCGGCGAACAAGACTGATCTCAACAACATTGTTGACACAACAAATCGATCACTTTACCTACTCGAACGTAAATAGCTTTCTGGCGGTTTCTGGGGCCAATGAAAGAATCGTAATGTTTACTCGCCCAAAGCACCTTTCTGATTTAAAGGACTGATTGAATAGGTTTTTTTCGGAATAGTACTAAAACACTTGAGAACTTATAGATCACTGCAAAGTCAAGTATGGACAAATTAACGCAATAATAATAATAATAAATATATAATATATATATATATGGGGAGAAATTCGCGTAAGATCTACACGTGGCGATTTTCTTTGTTAAATTCTTAGCCGTTTATCTTAATCCGAAAATCTTCTATCTTGCATCCTGCGTCTACACGAAGTCTCTAAAGTTTCAGTTTTGGAGTTATTAACAGCGCATTTTTAACTATCCCTTTGTTGTTAAAAGAAAAAAAAGTTAAATAATGTGGTACTTTAAAGATAAGTTTTTCATAAATACTATGCTATCCCATTATAATGATGCTTTTAACATTTCTTTGTGTCTATATTTTTACTTTAAATACATATGGCAACATAGTATTGTGAATGCAGTATTTAAAACGATTTAAAATAGTATGATAGGTTACCTTGTTAGATTTTATTAATAAATAGTTGACATACATATTTCGAGTTGTCAAATTTAATTGTCATCCTTGGCTGTTTTTCTCATTCAAAATAATAATTTCTAGTATTTTCTCTTATTCATAACAGTAGTAGGTTTATTAATTTAGGTAGGTAAGTTTATTTAGTTCCTTGTTCGGTTTTTTGCGCGTTTTAGTTTTTATTTCGTTTGGCGTGAGTATCGTGTAATGTTTTCCAAACCGGAGACATCCTACAGCGCATGTATTTCGACGGTTGGACCAACGTCTTCGGGAAACGGGTTCGGTAAAAGCAAATTATCGAAATGCTGGTAGACCAAGACGGAGACGCACTACCCAAGTTGAAGAGCAAATTTTAGACTCAGTTTCAGTAGACCCCTCAACTAGCACTAGACAGTTAGCTGCTACAATGAATATCCCAAGCCACAAAACCGTTCACTCAGTTTTAAAAGAGAACCTGCTAAAGCCATTTCATGTTGTTAGAGTTCAACCTCTTTATGAAAATGGCAACATTCACCGATCGTATTTCTGCAACACGATTTTAAATAGAATTCGCGAAGAAGAAGGTTATCTGACACATATTCTATGGAGCGATAAATGCGTGTTTAATAGAGATGGAGTCTTTAACACTCATAATATTCACTATCGGGCAGACGAAAATCCGCACCAATTTCGCGAGTATGGTCACGAAAGAAGGTTTTCTGTCAATGTTTGGTTAGGCATAATAGATCATATAGTCACTGGACCAATTTACCTTCCGAACCATTTAGATGCTGCTGGATACCTCAATGTTTTACAAGAAGTTTTGGATGACATGAATTTAAGACACAATATGCTCTACATGCACGACGGGGCGCCTGCTCACAATGCTTTTATTGTTAGAGAGTGGCTAAACGAACATTTTCCAAACTGGTCATGGTGGTCCAATATCATGGCCGGCTAGATCACCCGATCTTAATCCATTAGATTTTTTTACTTGGAGTTATATCAAAGAAAAAGTGTATGTTACGCCTCCCTTAAATGCTGATGAAGTGAGGGAGTAATTCAAACCATACCGCGAAGGCTGCAACTATGCCTTAAAACTGACGGCTTTCAATTTCAACATATAAGGCAATAACACAATGTGATAAGCGTACGATAAAAATTGTAATTGTAATTTTTTAATAAAAAAAAACTTCTAAGTTAATTTTGTTTCGATAAATAAGTACTTATTGAATTAAAAGGCGTTGTTTTTCCATTTATTACAGTACAATAACATTAATAGTGCAAAACTTCATACAATAGGTTTCTGTGCACCCTCAATTACAGCGCAAATCAATACAATCTTCAGTATTATACATATATACATACAACACTGTTGCCAAATGTATGTTTTCTTCAAGCGGTTCCCGAAGGCACACGAAAGATGATACACACTAACAGTATTAAAACTTTTCACTCGGAATTGAATGAAGAATACTGTTACGTCCAGCTCTTACGCCAATTTCTCCCCACCCTGCATATTACAGCTCCCACGAAAAAAAATCGCTGCCTTTGTTATTATTGCTGCACTTGATTACTAATTCATGAATTTAAACGTATGTTAACACTTAATAATTACATTTTATAACAATTTACTCAAAGGTGCAAGTAAATTTTTATATACGTGTAGTCCGCAAATGATTCGCAGAATATATCTCACTTTAACTTTTAGATATTACATGCTACATTCATTGTTCATGTCAGTTCCAACACTAAACTTTAATACATCACTATTGAAGCTATTGTTTGTGGTCTAAGGAAATGTTGTGACATTTATCCGTCAAGAAGATAAAATTTAATCCATGAATATTGTTACATCATCAGCTTTTGATACATGATGAGTATCGTTGGGAGCCCAACCCCATCAATCATGATTATGCTTTCTAATATTTCACGGTACTTTCCAGAAATATCTAGATGTTAAACAGGACTCCCTTAAAAAAACATTCATGAATTTTTTAACAATGCATTGTAAACATGTGGACCTAAAGGCATATTACATATATAAATTAACTATACAGTTGGGTTTTTAAATATGCTAGAGTTTTGTTCTATATGTGGAGAGTTTACTGCTAAAAATCAAAAACGATGTTTCCCTCTACTAATAAGAAGAGCTTATCATTTGTACTTTGTATGTAGAGTTGGAGATCAAGACAAGCAATGGACACCACATATTTGTTGTGTTTCTTGTGCAAATCGTCTTCGGTACTGAATAAAAGGTCGGAAGGAGGGAACAAAAGCATCATCTAACCGACTGTTACTTCTGCATCACAAAGATAGCAGGCTTCTCTGCAAAAAATAAAAAATCTGTTGGGTATTCTGATTTAACATCAGCGATAAAACCCGTTGGCCATTGAGATGCTCTTCCCGTTCCTATGCCATCAGGGACATTTGAGGAATGGGATGACGAAAATGATGACTGCTGGTAGTACTGATCCAGATCCAACCAAACGATTCAGTTCGTGATTTGAACTTAAGTAAAGCCAAAGTCGAGTTACTTGGCTCCAGATTGCAAAGTTGAAATTCATTGCACCACAATGCCAAAATCATTTCCGTAATCGCGAGAATTAAATTTGTTGATCAGTGTAATTCAAAATCTATCTAGACAAAAAATACCAAGTAGCATAACGATATATACTAATTAATGCAATAATTTGGTATTCATAGATTTGTTTTTACATTACCGATCTAAGATTGTGAAACAATTCAGAATATTTTAGCCCATCGTGTTCTAATGAGGCTATAGAAAGCCGATATACATACATATCGCATTATATGCCAACTCGATGTATGTTGTGATATCGTCACACATTCTCATTGTATTTCTTGTGATTCTTGTTTTATGTACTAATTCAAAGGAAGAAGTTGGGGGAGTGAACCTTTAAATAGGTGTGAATAAGATTGATTGATTTTTTATTGACGAATTTCACAAAACTTTACTGTCATATATCACTAGATTTTTTAACTGAAAATAGAAATCTGGTATTATTAGATTTACTATGTAATTGTTCTATTATAAATTAAAAAGAAAACACGAGGTGACTATACTTTCGATGATACCGTAAATAGAATTAAACTGTTATAATAATATAAATTAACTGGTAATGTCAACAAGTAAAAATAAAAACACACATTATCACACATAATGAGTTTTCTGTTCAATAATTAATTAATGAATTCGAAAGTATTTTGTTATTTCCAAAGTGACCTAATTCACAAAAAAATATAATGACTAGACAAATATATAATATAAAACTAATAATTGCTGTAAAAAGAAATTACCAATGCAAAACAAATGATAAATATTTTTCTTTTCGGCGAATACTATAGCTAATTAAAAGCTTTACAGATTCTAAATGGCACATGACCGTGTAAAAGCTCTTATTGTATATAGTGATGTCAGAAGGGTTTTTGGACTTTTAACTTTAAACATTGAGAGCGGTGTAGGTTACTCTTCGTGTAATGAGGTTCTATTAATGAACAGATGTCGAATAACAAAAAATTTAATATACATATGTAGTTCGTGAATTGTATATTACAAAACGGTGACAAACATCCAAGAAAATATTTTTAGTTCGTCTGTTTATAGTGCTTACCAAGATCAATCAATACATAAAAATATTTTATGAAATTTATTAGAAAGTGAAATTAGCCTAACTACTCTCATTATATAGAAAAGTACCCTTATTATACAGAAATTTAATATAATAGAAAAATCGTTGACAAGTAAAGAGACCCTTTAGTTATTGACCAGTTGGGGGTAATAAAGATTCCGATACTTCGACTTATGCCATTAGTTTAGTAGACGTTACAGAGTGTACATGTGCAATATCTACTTTGATTTATTACGCGATTAAGGGTTTCTTTTAAAGCTTTTACTTTCAGTACTATTTTCTTGAAGTTGTGTAAAATTCGCGAAGTTACCGGATTAGTGTAACGTGTAAATCTCCATAATGGGAAGAATACCTATCGGGGAACGGCACAGGATTATCATGTTACACAATGAAGGACGTACACAGCGGCAAATAGCTGAAACAACACATTTCTCGAAAACAGCAATTAGGGAGTTGATTAAAAAACTTAGTGAAACAGGTTCCGTTGAAGACAAACCAAAGAGTGGACGGATTCCCAAAGTTCAGAATACCCTCAAAAGGTATCTAAAAGTGCAGTCGTTGTGAAATCGCCGGAAATCTTCAAAAGAACTAGCGCGTGATCTTGCAACTGCGACGGGAGTGTCAGTAACGTCATCGTGTATTAGAAGACATTTAATTAAGCAAAGACTTAAGGGAAGTGTTTCTATTCGAAAACCATTATTTCGTCCCGGTAATAAACAGAAGCGTGTACGGTATGTGAAAGAACACACAAATTGGACTGCCGAAATGTGGAACCGAGTGTTATATAGCGATGAATCAAAATTGTTTGGCACCAGAAGACGTCACTAGGTTCATCGGAGAAAAGGAGAAGCGTACAACGCCGAATATTTACAACCTACAATTAAACATGGTGGTGGGTCTGTGTTAATTTGGGGTTGTATTTCAGCAAATGGACCGAGGGATTTAATCATGATTAACGAAAAACTAAGTGGAGAACGTTATCAAGATATTTTGAGAAAGCCATGCTATACATTCTGGACGGCGATTAAGTGAACATACTTGTGTACCTTGTACATTGTGTACTTATGTTGTATAATGTTTGTAACTTCATTAAATGCATTAATGCCAACTAACATTCGAATTTATTTTACTTAAATTTCTTAATTTAATGCTTTTTTCCATTTATGTGCTACTGGTCTAAAACATAATCACCGCACTGTAGATAGATAGATAGATAATTAAGTGGGATGGCTATGTGGCCTCTTGCTACTGCGACCCATAGGTCTATTGTAGCTCCCTATTATCTAGACCACCTGGTCTAGCTTAGCCTTTTTTATGAAGCTTTCCAGCCTTGCCGGGTTGGTCTTCATGTAGCTCGCCGCGTGTGGGTATGGTTCGCCAATGTACTCTAGCCTCAATCTGGCTAGTCCCTCGCATTGGCACAGAATGTGCTGCGAGGTCTCTTCATCTGTCTAACAGATTCTGCACATGGTGTTTTCCGCCAGACCAAGGTTGCTCATATGCTTGTTGAGTCTGTTATGTCCTGTTAAAAGGCCTACAACTAGCCTGACCGTTCTCCTGCCTTTGTTGAGAAGGTCCTCGGTGTATTTAGGCATGTATTCTTTGATGAATTCTTTAGCCTGCCGCTGTCCTGGGAAGTTTTTCCACCATTCGAGGGATTTACTTGCCGACCATTTCTCCACGTAATGAAAATGCCACGCGAAAAGCCCGCCAGCCAAGAACTGTCATTACACTAGTCGAAGATGGTTACTCGGTACGACAAATATCTCAAAAAGTTCATTTACGAAGCTGGACAGTAAATGATATCATCAAGTGATATCGGATAACAGAAAGTTTAAAAGATCGGGAGCGTGCGGGACTATCTCGTACTAGAACAAAAGTTGAAGATCTCAACATTAGACTATTAAGTAAGCATAATAGAAAACTCACAGCACTGGAGCGATGAATCAAAGTTTGAGGTATTTGGATGGAATCGGCGAACATTCGCGCGAAGATCACGTACCGAAAAAATGATCACAGACTGTGTTGTGTCCACTGTAAAGCAAGGGAGTACTTCTGTGCTAGTTTGAGGGTGTTTCTGCTTGGCAGGCACGAGGGATTTACGTCGAATAATGAGAGTAATGAAGAAGAAAAATTATTTAAATATATTATAAGAAAGCGGGATTCCATTTGGATTAAGATTAATAGGGCTAAATTTTACATTTATGCATGAAAAGTATCTGCAACAGCAAGAAGAACAAGAAGTTTTGAAAATAATGCCGTCACCCCACAAAGCGCGGACTTAAACCCCATAGACTTGTTGCCGGAGGAATTAGACAGAAGAGTTAGAAAAATCTATCCAACTTCATCCGAGCGTTTATGGACCATTCTAGAAATAAATTGTAAGTGGAACAATATGGAACATTCAGTTTTATAAAATCGAAAGGATGCCTAGAACAGTTCAAGCGGTCCTGGATGCTAACGATGGCTTTTTTCGATACAAAGTAAACATAATAAATATATAGGTATGATATTTTTATGTTATAATTTTACTAGAATTGCTTTAACTTGTATTTTTATTTATAGAAACAATATACTTTCCCTTTCTTTCAATTGCGATCCCGATTTTTAATTCTAAGTGTGTTCGAACTTCCGTGAACGGCAGTGCACATTCCATATTAGCATATATTCTTATTATAGACATTGTATGTATTTATAATAATCGTAATGTATACTGCAGATACTACTATTACTATTTACGTAAGTTTTTCCTTCAAATAATTATTTCTAATATTGCCCTTACTATGTTCACATTACTTAAGAATTTTATGAGATGTCACTACTTAAATGTTAATCCGGATTATCATTAAATCGGAGTTGTTCATATAGCTTGACTATACCTATAAAATTAAATTAAACTAACTAGAGGTTGTGGAATATCTTACCTTGACACTGAAACCCTTGTTTTCCGAACCCCCTGTAACAAATAATGTATGTTTATTAAGATATTTTATTATAATATTTTATATCGTTTAAGTAAAAAAAACGCATAAAATTGAAATATCAATAAATTATAGAATTCATTATAATGAAAATGTAAATATCAGTTATTAGTTAATTTAACTATTTGTTGCATACTGAAACATTTTGTTAAAAATTATACAAAGACTTTTAAAGCGCGACTACGTAACTTCTCCATGATAAGAAATTGACATTATATTATTTAGGGTGGGTTTATCAATGCAAGGATAAAAGTGTTAAGTAAGTAACCGACAGATATTGCTAACTGGCAGATAAAATTTAGCAACCACAATGCTTTATCTTGCAGATAACTTCTATTTAACACTCAATAAACGTTTCATCGTAATTATCTTATGAATAAAATTTTATCTGCAAGTTAATTTATTTATCCTCACATTAATAAACCCACCCTAAGTGAGATAAAAAACATCTAAATGGCTAAATATTTTCCGAAACAACAGTATAGCCTGCTAGTAATAGTACAAATACTTCTAATTTTTTACACAGAAAATTTGAGTGATTTGATTTGTTGTTGCAAAATTCGCCGAAATTCAGTGTAATAATTAATATCTTTTCTCTATGAAATTTACCCTGCTACGTGTGAACAACGTCACAACATTGAGTTCATCAAACAGATTAGTAATAGTCATATGGACACTTTCATATATAATTAAATAGTGAACAAACAGCTTTAACATGGTGGAATAACTTTAGATTTCATAAAAATATTCAACTGCAATTTTGAAATTGGAAAAGATTTTGTATTGCTATTAGGTTTGTTTATTAGAAAATGCGTTACAAATTCACTTATTTCCTATATTATTTTTTTTACAATGCCTTTGAAATAAAAACAAAATTGTCGTTATCATTGTTGGAAAAATTCATTAAAAAATATTAATGTTAATGCTCGTATTTGTAATATTGGAAAATGTTCGAAGATATACATACAAGTATTGTGCTCACTGATTCAAACCTAATAGCACCCACAAATTAACTATTAATACTTATTGTTTTAGTTGTAGGTATTTGATCTACCTGACTGATTCGCTTATGTGGTTGTAAGATTTATTTTCTTTTAATATTTGCTTATAATAGACGGTAGAATTAATGCAAATTGCAGCTCTAGCAGCCATAGCATGTACTTCTCTTCAAATTATCTTCAATTTTCAGTTACTTTCAAATTTTTGTCTCCAATAATAAATTGTCGTCATTAATATTATAAAAATTCGGCTTTAGATATAATTTTTTAAATATGTATGTTGTTGACTTTCACATGATAAATTGTATAGAAGATTGTTGATTAGATGTGAGCGCATGACCACTTTATGCAATGTTAACGGATTGGCTATCTATTTAAAAGCATTTAGACAATAATTTCATTGTATTCACTCATGTACGCCGACCTTGAATACTGTGAGTGTATCATTTTATTTTAACTGAATAAATAAATAAAAGAAGTTTTCATTTAAACTTATACTGCATTTTAAAATTCATTCCAGTGCAAGCTTTAATTTTCTTCCACGGAGATATTACAACTCAAAGTTTGAAGACAATTCCAAATATCAATTTTTAAAAGAGTGTAATTTTGCATCGGTAAGCTACGTACGATTTACAGTTTATATATAGTTACACTTATATATAAAATCGCAAAAAAATGGCGCTTACAAGTATGCTATATATGTACATATATGTATGTATAGTGTTACTTTGATAGCTTTCAAATATATCTAAAATTTAGCAAGCTGTATTCTATATTCATTTATGACTCCCTTACTGAGTGATGCTACTTAATGGTGATTATTCTCTAATGGGGTAGATAACATTCTAACTGTTTTACGCACTAGGAATAGTTCATTATGACTAATGACCACATCAAAGTGAATATTCAATAATAGCCAATGCTCATCATACTACATGGAGCAAGCTCAATCTCGCAGTAGGTCTTACACGCACTAATTTGCAAATTCGCTTGCCTCTCATCTGATACGCCTCTTTACCCACTTACTATGTAAAGGTCTGTTAATAACGCTTGGGATATTTTCCAATTATAAGTAATGCATATATAGCGTGACTTAAATTTTCGTAATGAGAGTGAGAATACCCAATTTTCGATTTTATACGAGGAAGTTCGTGTAATCAACTTCATTCATATGTCGAAAAGCGGTGATAACAATGAACCAATATTTTTGCACAATATATTTTTTGGTTAGTTTTTGTAGTTATTATACTACATTATTACATTGTTGAAAAAAAGTTTAATGTGCTACAATAAAATTACTAATTTATTTAGCGCAATTTAGCTGCTGTTGTTGATATGGTTTCTATATATCTGCAGTAGATATGATCTAGAGAGTATCTGTAAAATGGTATTTAATTAATAGGTGTTAACGTAAAAGATTTATAGCAAACGTGTTGATTTTCAAATCTGAAACAAACCAGATTAATGGTTCGAATAACTGTAAATTTCGGTGTCCAGGTGGTTCTTCCCGCGACAGTTCACCACAGGTCACTTCATCACGGACAGTTCTTCACAGCGACAGTTTATCATAAGCAAGTTCATCATTGCACCACAATTTGGATTTTTATTTCACATTTATTTAACATTTCCATCAATAACTTATGTATTAGTTATTTTGGAAGTATTGATATATAGTGTCGAATAATTTTAATAATAATTATGCTTTTCAGTAAATATTTGTAATTTGTAATTACTTATATTCAATGTATGAGGATTTTTAATGTTAAATTTAATCGTTTTGATGTAAAATTATGTTTATAAAATAAAATCAAAATACTTGTGTATCGTTATTTTTATATACACGCCGACGTGCGCATTCTCTCCCAAATACCCGCCCTCTGATATTTAGGTAACGTATTCCAAAGAAAAATGTAACTAGTATACCACACGTTATCAATAGAAGCTATTCATTCAGCATTCCACATGTTTCTAACGTTCAATTTGTAGTGTAATCAATTAAACCAGTGTTACTCCTAATATGCAATGATTTTAGTTCTAAAATAAAGAGTGGCGCGTGATCATCCTTTTTGTGTGTAATAATTGTTAATGATCGCAGCTTTTAACAATTTTAAGTATGGACAAATATGGAGACTTTACTGGTATTACAAAACGCATTAACATATCTCTGCCATATAACAATTATGAATATTGGAAACAGAACGAATAAAAATGGTACAATTAAATGGAGGTGTAACAAATACCAAACATTACATGCAAAGCAATCATAACAACGGATGGAGAACAAAATATACTTGGTGAACTACCGACACATATTCATGAAAGTAATATAGAAAAAACTTTAGCAAGAAAAGTTGTAGGAAAAAATGAAAGCAAGGGTTAGAGATATAGGTGCAACTCCAAGAGCAATACAATCAGAAGTAATTCGAGAGTTACCTGAACAAATTTTACTGTCATTACCTAAACAAACGGCGATTAACAAAACCCTGCAACGTTTTAAACAAAATATTATAAATAATGAAAATGAAGATTTATCTCCTGCACCCGTTAACACAAACTTTAAAGCTGCGTACTGATTTGAGCAAATTTACGTGCACGAACACCCAGTATGCGCATGAACGCTATCCATCGCTTGTCGGTTTCTTCACCTTTATCAAAGGATTTGGGTGCGCACAGCGTTCGTGCGCGTAAATTTGCTCAAGTGAGTACGCAGCTTAACATTTCAAGAAAATTTGAACGTTTTGTGGTTCACGATTCCGCAACCGAAAACGAAAGGATTACTATATTAGGCTGCTCGGAGCTGATCTAAGGGCTTCATATTGCCGAAATTTGGTTAGCAGATGGGACTTTTAAAGTTGTGCCGGAATTATTTTTTCAATTGTATACCATTCATTTTCAATACAGATGTGGTTGCAATCCTGCAGCATTATATTGTTTCCTTCCTAATAAAACACAACATACTTACACACGCATGGTAGAAAATATCAAAACAATTTTGTCCAACTCAAATGCAAGGACAATCTTATTGGACTTCGAAAGAGCTCCAATGAACGCATTTTCTAACGAATTCCCTAACGCTGAAATAAGTATTTTTTGAAAAAAATTAATGCAAACGGCCTTAAGGAACAATATAACGCTGACCTAAATCTGCGCACTTCACGTTGCTTACCTGCATTAGCGTTTGTGCCCGTCCAGGATGTAATACGGTCATTTGAAATTCTTGAAGAAACTGTGCCTCTAAATGAACATACGACAGCGTTATTGTCATACTTTGAACATACCTACATAAGAGGACGACGTCAACGAGGACGTGGTGAAAATTATGCAACTGCGACGTTTCCGCCCCAGATGTGGAAAAAGCGGAATGACACATTTGATGGTATCGCTAGAACCAACAATATAGTGGAAGGAAGGCATTATGGTATTCAATCATTTTTTCAAAGTTCACATCCAACAATGTGGCGTTTCCTGGATGGTTTACAAAAGGATTCCAACCTTCATAAACAAAATATTTACAAGCAAATGCAGGGTGTCGAATTTTTAACAAAAAAGTCGTATCGCGATTTAAATGAAAGAATTATAAGAACTTTAGGAACTTATAGCAGAGACAATATTTTGATATATTTAAGATCAATTGTTTATTTAAGATTCAATAATAATTAATTTTTGTTCATAATTTCTTGTATATGACTACCTATGTACTTTATAATATATATATTCGTACAGGTAAAAAAATCGCTTGTTTTACAAATAAAAAAAAACGATTTCTTTCGCCACAAATCGATCATTAACGACAAGAAGAGCTTAAATGTGGAATATTTCGCTAATATTAATTATGAACAAAGTTACAAGCATTGAAGTAAAAAAATTCACCCCTCCTTTCTGGTAAACATCCAACATTCCAAATTTTTTGATTATCTGCAGCGGTTCCAAAGTTATGAATTTTTTACTTTAAAATAGAGGCGAAAATCCCGTGTCGCGTTACAGAGCGATTTTCGCCTCTATTTCATAAAGATTCAACTTGCATAATCAAACCAAATTTGGAATGTTGGATGAATAAATCATACTTTCTTTTAGTGATACAAATTTAATTCAACTTTCACCAGAAAGGAACTTTTTCCATGACCTTTGTTCATAATTAACTTATTAGAGAAATATTCCACATTGCAACCGTTCTGGTCGTTAGGAAAGTTTTTCATCAAAATTTTTTCTGGATACTGTATATAAATTTTTCATAAAAATATATACGTAACAATAATATGTATTAAATATTAAACATATAAATTTTCGTGACCAACCGTCCTATGATGAACTTGCATATGATGAACTATCGCTGTGAAAAACTGTCCGTGGTGAACTGACCTGTGGTAAACCGTCGCGGGAAAGTTCAAAATTTAAAGGACAAAGCAATAACATTTTTCAAATTTTATAATAACTTAGTGATTGTAAAAGATAATTTAATTGTAATTAAAAATATATACTATATAATTAAGCATGAAATGATAGTATATTTTCAAAATGAACTACTTAGGCTCCCGTATGAAATGAATCTCAAAAGGGTTGAAGCATAGTGTTAACCAATACAAAAGTGGCTAATCATTAAAGCGCCGAATTTTAGACAGCATGAAAGAGCGGCGAGCGAAGACATTGTGATATAAAACGCGTATAGATCGACATAGATACGAAATGAGTAACAACACACAACGCAGTAAAGAACGAGTAAATAATAACAAGCGATATAATTTATGTTATTGTGGTTGTTAAACACGTACCTGCGAGAGAAATACTAATAATTTGAAGTTATTGCACTAAATATGTACTTGCAACAGACTCTTGATGTGAAATGACGTTTCTCGCATGTAAGAATGTTCTTGTAAAGAGAGAATAATCGTTCGGTGACACCTGATGTAATAATTGCGTAGCTGAAATGTTGTTTGAATATGTTTATGTGTGTATGTGTTTAAAGAAATCCTTTTGATTTCGACAGGAGCGATGTATGATAATAAAAAATTAGTTTAGCATCATCAGATGATCGTCATCGACAAAGTAAAAACCGGTACGTAACATATTACATTTTCCAAGATCAACATCAATGATGGTCTTGACTAACGAGGGATCTTTAAACGAGCTTTAATCGGTGCTCTTGCGTGCTGTACAAATATCCCCGCTTTACTAATTATGCGATCGAATGTGCGTATACTTTTCATTTGCGAAATATAGAAAGTTTAGATAAAAACAAAATAGAGAAAAGCTTACTTTTGAAAATTTTTCGTATGAATCAAATAGAAAATAGTATTAAGAACTTATAAATTTATTCATGTATGTACTATCGCGAGCATTTTAAACGACTCACACTTCAAGCGTTATGGCCGTATACAGCTTCTCGAAACATTTGACAAGTAGCACTGGGCGCCTGTAATTAGGGGTCGATAACAAGCACGTAGAAAGATTCGCAATAAATTATATACCCTATGATGGTTGTAATACGAGTACATCCTTCATGATTATAATATGATTCGTATTTATTGACGAAATTCGCTCTGTTTGATATTATGTCTAGGACATTCATACGCAGTGCAATATTACTATTGTATTTATAGGAAATCTGATGAAGGAAAAACAATGTTTACAAAACATTAAGAAATGATTAAAATTAAATATCAATTTAAACAAATATTTATTTCTGAATATATATTAATTTTTTAATAGGGCGAAATATATCTAAGGTAATTATCAGTTGATTTAGGAACATTTTATTGGACGAGACAATTGAAAACGTATTACACGGCATCTGACTGATCTAAATTAAACATTTTCCAGGTACTTAACGGTTGACAATTAGTTTTACAAAGAAATTATATTGAATTTTCTTCAGTAGTGCAAATTGTACTAAGAAATAACTAATATTCGCTAAGAAGAGCCGCTAAGAAGAGCCGGGCTCGTGGCCTAGTGGCTAACACACTTGCCTCGTAGTCCGGCAGTACCGGGTTCGAACCCCGGTGCTTCCTTTCTGAGTTTGGTTTTCTGTAGTTTTCCAAATTCCACGGCAAATGCGGAAAGGTTACATCTTAAGTCGGTATACAGCCGCAGGCGTAATAATAACTCATGGCCAGCCGATGCCCCCTGTAATTGGCGCAAGCTGTTGGGGGATGCTAAGGCATGAATTATTATTATTATTATTATTATTAATATTGGCTTTAAATTCTTATTAAATTAATACAACTGTCGTATTTATACAAACGTTTAAAGTTCTTAAGAATCCGGCAAAACAAACTCCGACAAATATTATCATTAATCTTCTTTTATATAACCATAACGTGCATCTATAAACAACTATATTTCTTCATCAAATTTTGTATTATTAATGTCTGTAAATTATAAGTACTATTTCAATTAAAACCGACATTTTAAATAAAATTTCACAAAAGGCTAAGAAATAATAGATATTGTAGTATTAGAATATACCTTGTTTCATTTGAGACTTCTTGTAAAAAGACGTTAATCACATAATATTTATATACGTTATTATCTATTATCGGCTGTTTCAATTAAAATATTGACAACATACTAATAAAATAATATTAAATTCTTTCCATAATTACGTGTCCTAATCTGTAAGTTTATAATTTTTGCAATAATTGTTGTTAGATCAATATTTTCCCTGAGAAAAATGATGACATTTTCTCTTATTCAATTAATTTTAGTACGGTCTACCTTGGCTCAGTACATCATATTCATGTCAAATATATTCATAATTCTTTTCGCTTAAATTTCTTTTAGATAGTGTCTACCCTCTGGCCTACGGCTATACGGCTTATTACAGTTGCCCAGTTATATTTACCTAAATATTGCTCCGAGAAAGGAAAGCCTACAATAGATACGTTTTATGGCAGTTTGAGTCGTTTAAAGTGCTCGCGATAGTATGTATATACAGGGTCTTTCACGCAACCCGTAAGTTAGAAAGTTCGAATTGCATGAAATTTCAACAGTTACATTTATTGTATCGGTTCCACTGTTTTAAAATATTTTCTAAAATATTTTCAAATAGCAGCATTGTTATTTTAAATACAATGGTATATTTTTTTATGCAATCGATTCTACGCATTATTTGCAAATATTTTGTATTATGGTACCCTATCCCTTCAATATTTACAATTTTCCTTAATATTTTGCTATTGCACCATTTTAAAGAAAATTTAATATTGTAAAGCTTTTCGACGCGTAGGGTACCAAACTTCTGCAAACGAAAGTAAAGGGTCATAGATACTAAAAATTGTCATAACTTTCAACAAAATTTATACAGAATGTGCAGGAGCAACCAATTCAGATATCTACAAACATTAATTTTTTTTTTTTTTAATGGCACTTATTGTTAGTAGTATTTATTCTAGCACTTAATTCAGCAAGAAATTCTACATCATCTTTATTATTTATTTTGAGTTATTAGAGATTGTTGGTTCCAACTACGGAAAGTATATACATATATGATATCTGTTATTTTTTCTCATAGTTAGCTATGAAAATAAAATATTTCGGTAAGAATGACTTACAGGATTGTTGCTTTTCATTTACACCAAATCTAATTTAGTCTCAGTTAGCCACACTTTAATGTCATTCCATTTAAAAGCGTCATTCCATTTACTTGTCAATATATGAATAATAAATCATTAGAAACAGAAGAAAAGAAACTATTTATGCATATGCGTTAACAAGTTCTCGATTGTTTTCAGTTCTTTGCTAGGCTCTATTCTTAGTTGTTAAACCAATACTAAGGCTGTATACGGGATGGCGTATGAGTATGAGTCAATCACAGTCTAGTCTACAGAGCTGTGATACATTCATATGCGACCCCACTTCTTAGGGAATTTTCGTACCGCCGTTATTTATGATATTTCTCAAAACGACCGGTATACTACAACCTAGTCAACAAGCCCCACCACTAGTAAGCCACGCCTCTCCGAACGCATATGAACTAGAATGTATACTAAAATGTGAACTAGAAGCACGGGGTAGAATCTCTTATGGCAAAGTTGGGGCAAACATGAGTAGTACATGACTAAGCCCACGAGATGTCGTTGGGAGTAGTACGCCGTAAGTGCGCAGGTGCCATCAGGATTCGTTGTACGCTGTTTTGACAGACATCTGTTTACTCACCATTATTGTTTTTGTTGTTATGGCTCGTAGACATCTTTTCGTAGTGCTAGTGTGTGATTTCAATGAATAGCTGTATTTCTTTTCGCTGTATCTAATATTTTCATAGCATTTGGGTAACCTTTTGTTTGAAAGATATTGTAGTTTTATGTAGTTTTTCTATCTTCTCATAGCGTTTGTATGACAGATAGTGTAGTTTTTCTATCTCTTCATAGCGTTTGTGTGAAAGATATTGTAGCTTTGCGTAAGTTCTTCTATTGTCTAAGACCCGATATAACTTGTTAAAAGTTTTAAAATCGTGTTTTATTTTCCCGCATTTACAATTATGTCCAATAATATACAAATTTCTGTATTAATGCATAGACTTATTGTATATTTCTAATAAAAACAAGATATGTTTATACAATAGTTGTTCGTTTCACCGTTATTAACGGAGATTAATTTAGAAATCTAGTTCATCTTACTACTCACTGGTAGATGAACTAGGCATCTGAATTAATCTCTGTTAATAGCGGTGAATGAACACAAATTTTCAAAATACATCATTTAAATAATTCATATTACCCGCCTTTTCGATTTAGTTCATGACTAAGGACGTAAGAGGGAGTACGTGTACTTTGCTCCAAGTGTTTACACGTGAGTTTCCGATCTATTTGTACCTTATCTATGACTAGAAGTAAGTAAACGAAAATGTAAGCTAGAATGTGTATCTGCAGTTCTACTAACTTTGCAATAATAAGTTTTTCACTGTTTTGACGGGTTTTAGTTTATAAATCAGCTATATTTACATTCGTTTGAAGCAGGTGTTTTGGGAATTACTGTATTTTTTTTTGTCTAAAGACGTTGAAATTTATTTTATTTATTTACTGCTATATTTGTTATGGCTCAAACAGACCTCTATCGGCTCCACACAGAATCTACCTTCAAGTACCTATACATCAAGTAAACTCGTCCGAATTACTTTCGCATACATGTATACTTGTGTGGAAAGTTTGCGCGACGTCACAAGTATACTTCGCATACATACTAGACAATTCGGACACAGCCTAAGTCAAATATGAACTCAAGATTGAATCGACATGCAGTCAGAAACTGATGACTGATAAATGCATACTTGTATACCAAGATCATTTAACTAAACTTTTTCAACTTCGACCTCTTAAAAGCAAAAGAGCAGAAGAAGTAACTTATGTTCTTTTGGATATTTTTACAATTTTTGGTGCGCCCACTATCCTGCGGAGTGATAATGGGAAAGAATTTGCTAACAGTACTATTAACGAACTACATATGTAGCATGTGGCGCAAGTTAAAGATGGTACATGGCAAGCCCAGACACTCCCAAAGACACGGCTCCGTAAAACGTACCAATCAGGACGTAGAAAATATGCTTTGTTTGTGGTTGGAAGACAATAACAGCAGGACATGGTTAGAAAGCGTACGTTTTGTTCAGATTATGAAGAATAGAACCCATGAACAAAGTTAAAAATTGGTCTAAAAAGTTTTCTACTTAAAGACGTTCTGCCTAATATAAATTGTCAAGAGGACTTAAAAGTACCTAATAGTAAGAGATCAAAACAATTTACAGCATGTAGAAGAAGGTTCAGTGCAAAACAAACCAGGGTCCAAGTCAATATAACGGAGAGGAACCATCTTCTCTTGATAGTTATGTTCAACCTTCAACATCGTTATCTGAACCAAGTTCTCATTTCTCTAATAACGAAAGTAAAATAAATGTCTTCGGGCCATCTGAAATTACAGTCCCCGATCATGGAAAATGCGCGTATGAAGGTTAGGAAGACTCCTCAAAAGATCTCACCGTGAAAAAAGAAAAGCTGACATATTAAAAATTAGGCAGATTTCAGTAAGCAGTCTAAAAAAACAAGCTAAAAAATGTTTTAACGCTCTAATTTAAAATACCCTGCCGCTAAAAAGGGTGATACAGTTAGAGTTCGAGTCCCAGATGTCGACAGAGGCCGCACCGATGAAAGAAATATTTTAGTATTTGTTCTTGAAATAACAGATGCCAAACTTTATAAATTAGGCACGAAACATGAAATCCTAAATTAACTTTATGCTAAGAACCAATTTACAATATATAATAAAAAGTTTATTTATGGCGAAGAAATTCCACAGTCAGAGATTTCACTAAGAAAATGTCCAAGAATGTCTTCCACGGCTATAGTCGATGTGACTGTAAATCTGAGTGCAAGTGCAAATGTCGTAAAGAAAAAAAATTATGTAACTGGAAATGTCACCAAAGTGGAAGCTGCTCTAATAAATAGAAACTGTATGATTTGACATTTTGTGTGTTGTTATTTAAAAATTTGTTTTAGTATAATATATCCTCTTATTTTTGTATGCACAGGGAAATAATAGCATAGCAATATTTATAAAGACCGGGCAATGTAATAAATATAGAAAATTATTAAATTGCCCGGTCATTGTAAATAATGCTCGGAATAATCAAGTTGATTGTAACATATACCTACATATGGATTTATTTTCCTAGGTCTTTCAGTAGTATCCATTCCAATCCAATCAGATGCACACCGCAAGTTCATAGTACCTAGCTGGAAGAACTTTTAGAAAGAAACATTTTATTGCGTGAGAATAGTTAATGACAATCTATTCGTATACCTACTGTATAAGATATTGTCGCAAACTAAATGATCACGTATGAAGAATATTGTACTGCAAATCCATGTTTAATTTTGTTAGTCCTTTATCAATCATCTTGTTTAAGCGATTTTATATACTGAGAATGAACTAGTTACAATACGTGAACTTTGCTAATGACAAGTGGTAAAGAAAGAGGAATGAATGAAATATGCCCTACTGATTCATTTAATATTCCAAGTTTTCTGTCATTACTGTACATACATATCAAAGGAATTTGGTATATTATTTTTGTTTGATGGTCTCAATAGACTGATTTTAAAAATAGAATTAATCGTAATAGCCAAACTTTATAATAGGATAGTTACTCGATTATTCATGATTAAAGAACTACAGTTAGTCGTTAGTAAAAAAAATATTCGCTAAAAATAATAGTCACTAAAAGTCATTCGTCTAAACAATGGTACTGGGCAAATAATCAAAATAGATATACTAGCATAGACGTTTTCTTCTGGAAAACATGCTTAGATTTACAAAAAAAACTAGTCAGACATAATGTGAAGGAAACTTTTAATAAAAATATACCACAAAAATAATTATTGCTAGCACATTACTGAAGAAAAAACAATTGCGAATTTGTTGTATCGATAAACAACTACTCTTTTAAAAACATTAATCAATAAAAATGACTGGAATAGTAGTGCTACAAATCATCGACTACTACAATTTTAAAGTGGTCTTAAGCGACTACTGTTTTCAGTATCACATGAATTAATTGAGTTATTTTAATAATCGCATTAACCCAATACAATCACTAATTTATCCCCATCACTAACTTGCAAGCCAAAAGAAAATTTAAACTTACTCAAGGCAAAATATCTCTTCCTTAAGAGCATAAAGCCCTTAAGGAAGAGATTTTCTTTTATCCGGATTATATAAAATATTTGCTAATTTCCTGTTACCTAAATAAAACGCTGGTAGAAATAAAATCCTCTTTTCGTAAGCTAGAAGAAATCCCGCTGAGCTTGAGGTAAAACTTTACGATCTTAAAATTTGTACGTCTCAGGCAATTTCTTTGCTTATACGTGCGCCTATAAAATAATGCATGAATTGACTTTTAAATAAACGAACAGCTTTTGAAAATTCTCGCGATATATCGATTTTTAATTTTAATTTAGTTTTTTTCTTATTATAATTCAATATATAGGATGAACTTTTATTTTCTAGAATGTAATATTTCATATATTTTTAATTTTAAGCCTCTAAGAAATCTATGATAAGTTAAAATTGATATCTGGTAGACAAATAGATATATTTTTTTTCATCCATAAAGTGACGCATAAATTCATTTTTAGCTAAAGAAATAACTTCCCCAAATACCCACCAAGAAGTATTTTTGTAAGCATCGAGTAATATGTTAGACTACGAGAATGAACTAGCAATTTCATAATGGAAAGTCGTCAGTATTGATTTTTTTTAAAAGAAACAAAATCATCTTTATGCACTTCGGTTTCATCATATAGATTGGACGAAGAGGACAAACGATCTGAATTCAACCAGTATGTGATAGACCAAAATAAAAAAATCCCAATTTTTACGATAGTGTATTATGTTCTCAGATTGCAGTTTTATTTGGTCAGACGTGGAAATCGGCAAATTGCTAATTATTGAACAAATAAAAATACACGTCGAATGCAGAACTATCGCATAGTTATTTTAAGACGCTAAGGTGTTGGTCATTATTATAACTTTTCGAAATAGATGGACTGACAGAATGAGGGAAAGCAGAATGGCTCGGTTTAACACTAGATATTACTATGGTGTTTATTTGGCAATCGAGTATCAGTTTTAATCAACTTGTTATATATTGTTCGAATCATCTCAGTGAAGAAACTCTAAAAATTAAAAATTATATAGTGTTCCATTTAAGAAAATTGCCAATAAAATCATCTCTTGGAGATTTGCCCTATATACTGAATTATTATGGGAAAATACGTTAAATTAAAATTAAAAATCGAATTCCGGAAATTTCCATCAAATTTGTTTGTTTAACTAAAATGGAAATAAAGGCACTATTATTATTATTATTATTCATGCATTACTTTAAGGACGTACTGTATACCAGGGAGCGTTTTTATATTCGCGGAATGAGCGGGTTGTAGGAGGGTGATTAGGCGCATTACGGGCGTGGCCTGTGCAGCGACTCATAATTAGTATAAATACGAAGTTTCATTGTTATTAGACAGTTAGTCTTTGAGCTATCGTCAACCAAGTAACATAATCAGGAGTGAAAAGTGAAATATGGAAAAAATCGAATATCGTGCCGTTATAAAGTTCCTTACTAGGCATGGAAAATCAGTCGCGACCATAACGACTGAGATGTCATTGGTTTACGGCGACTCTTGTCCAGGAAAAACCATGGTGTACAAGTGGCATAGTTTATTTAAACAAGGAAGGGAATCCCTTGAAGACGATCCGAGGCCGGGCAGGAGCATTGAGGTGACCACGCCAGCACTTATCCAAAAAGTTGAAAAAATTGTACTCGAAGATGCTCGACTAAAGAAGAAACAACTCGCAGAAATGGTTGGAGTATCCGATACAACAGCGCAAGATGGGTGCCGAGAATGCTCACGCCGCCGCAAAAACAACAGCGCGTAGAGTGTTCGCGTGCATTTTTGGACCTCTGTAATGAAGACAAGGATAGTGTATTGAGTCGACTTGTTACTGGAGACGAAACTTGGGTTCATCATTATGAACCTGAGTCCAAACAAGACTCCATGCAGTGGCATAAAAAGGGCACAGCACCTCCCAAGAAATTTAAAGTGTCACAATCAGCTGAGAAATTCATGGAAACGGTATTTTGGGACTCGGAAGGAATATTGTTGATTGATTATAAAGATAAAGGTGTTTCTATAACCGGAGAATATTACGCTTTAATATTAGAGCGACTAAAAGAAGCCATTAAAGAGAAAAGACGGGGAAAATTGACGAAAGGTGTGCTGCTTTTGCACGACAACGCGCCCGTCCACAAGAGCCGCGTTGCGTTAGCTGCCCTGCATAAGGTGGGCTTCGAAATTGTGAATCACCCACCCTACAGCCCAGACCTGGCCCCGAGTGATTATTACCTGTTTCCGAAAATGAAAAAAGAGCTGCGGGGTAAAAATTTTACTGCCGATGATGAAGTCAAGGAGGCAGTTTCGGCGTATTTTGCAGATAAAGAGAAATCATTTTTTTATGAGGGTATAAATAAATTAATTGAAAGATGTGAAAAATGTATCCGTCTTGCAGGTGAATATATTGAAAAAGAAAAATAATTTGGTTTTTTTATTTCCACCCCTTATCCCCATTCCGCGAATATAAAAACGCTCCCTCGTAACTTTCACTTCATTTTGATTCATGATATACACAGAAAATACATTCTCATACGATATTTAAATGATTAATATATAGCAATGTAGTATTTGGTGGGTCACCCATTTATTTCGGATAAATATATATCTACCCCATAAAATGTAACTTTATTCGAAATTTTGTTATACAAAAATGATTGAAGATTTGTTTTTGGCGTAAATATATTCTGACCTAAGTATATCAGATATACAAAATATAAAAACAAGATAGTCTTTTATTTTTTTTATTATCTTTAAATTCTAATATTCGTGTTCATCCAAAACTCATTATACACTCATATAGATTAAAGTAACATGGCACTTCTACCTGATGCTAAAATGTAATTTATATACACAGAGACTATATACATATTTGCATGTTTATTAAATCCATACATTTAGATATGGTTGTAATAGAACGTGGAGCGGCAGAATTAATACAACGCGTAGCAATTCACATTATGCAGGTTCAGAGAATTATAGAAAGGATAAATTATACACATTTAATTTATCCTTTTAACAACAGCAGAAAATACAAAAAATTAAACCAAATTAGAAAATAATTCGCAATATAAGTTATTGCATAGTAGATTTGTCTCCAAATACATTTCATTTGTTGGAGATACAGTTAAATAAATAATAAACGACAATTTTTTTAATATAACCAATCTAATACTGTATGTGTGAGCATTTTTATGTTGTAACTTTTTTATAAGATTTCAGATAATCATTTGTCAAACGAGAGTAAGATGAAATCTAAATCTGACTCTAAAATTTTGGTGCACGTAAAGCGTTTTATTACTACAACAGCGCACCTTAAGTAATTAACGCTGTCAACTGTATTCGAACAACCAATGGGAGTTCGAGACTGTACCGGTCTACAAGAGGCGACTGCCACAAATTCTTCTGAGTCTGGTTTGATAGGATACATCCTATTGTTAAGTCAGTATAATGAAGCGAAATCTTGAAAATATATTGAATATCATATGCACGAGAAACTTGTGAATTGGCAGAAATTATCATGGATTAATTCGTGCTAATTTTAGAATTAGTAACAGTATTAAAACTATGCTTCGCGTGAAATTTGTCTTACCTATCACAATTTTTTCAAGAAACCCTTGAACCAGTATTGCACAACTAAAGAAAAGATCAATCAGATTACGTTACGAAACATGCTTTTCCCCTCGCTTGAATTTAGTTCATCATTATATCTACTGTTTGTTCTTGTTCAAGTATAGCCCAATTGTAGTGATCCTTAAACAGTCTGGTATATTCACATCGATTCGATTTCCGAAGCCGTAAGCCGTTATCTAGCGTTGATTACATCCCCAAAAGTGAAGGGTAAGAGATGTACTGTATATAGAAGCATAATATAAAATTTCTTTCCGCTCAAATACAAACACTTGCTTACCAATCTTCCAATATTGGCAGCAGGCTATCTTAATTACTCAACCAAGGAATCGGTAATCTAAGTACAGTTACATAAGGAAAACGATCAGATTAGTTTGAAATTTTTTATAAAATTTATGTAAATTGGGATGAACTATAACTTTCTAGCTAATCGCTATGTTAAAATTATAAATATTATCGATGCTGTAGCGTTGAACTAGATAAGAATAGAAAATATAAATCCGCTTATTAACTTACTCAAAACTAGCGTGCTGTATATCATACATAGACAAAAAATACCGTCCGCAATAGCAGGCTCCGTTTTGGATTTGAATATTTTACTGTTAGTACACTATAAAAATTATACCTTATTTCCTATTGCAGTTTATACTAGTGATGGGCACTATCGACAATTTTTACTATCGATAGCAGGATCAATAGTCGCGATAGTACTATCGATAGTTCCTTATCGATAGGACTATCGATAGTTCCTTAACGATAGTCGCTATCGATAGTTGCTTATCGATAGTTGCTTATCGATAGTCGCTATCGATAGTTGCTTATCGATAGTCGCTATCGATAGTATTCGATAGTGCGCATCACTACTTCATTACTTTACATTGTTTTGAATGTTTTATTAAAACATTCAAAACAATGTTATTGCCGGGATAGAATCCTCTATCCAGCGGTTTCCTGAGCCCACAAAACAGTTCGTTAGGGAGGCCTGCAAACATACTATTTCAAAAAATTTGAAATCCTATAAATCACCTCAGAAATCCGAAAACATTAAAATCATAAAAACTTTGCGGGAAAAAGATTGTTTTTATTTGAAAGCTGACAAAGGGAACAAGGTTAGCAGCAGGGAAGATAAGCAATTTTTACTTTACCAGAAAGTTGCAATACTTTGCCTTGTGTAACTTGAACCGTTTGTTTGATATGTTTTTGCATATGATATGTTTTTGCATGATATGATCTATTAAGAAGCAGTAAGTGCCATCACCTCTTTGTTCTTCGTAAAAATTAAGTACTTATGCTCTACGAAATGAAATATCAACAAATATCGAGGTGAGATTGTGACACTTTTTGGTAATAATAGGGGTGAGATTTTTTAATGTAATTATTCGGTGTATATTTTAGAAATGCCACGGAAGTATAAAGGGCTGCCGGGGAGTCGCCCGTACAAAAACTATACATCTGAATCATTAGAAAAGGCTTTCAGTGAAATTAGAAGAAAAAGTAACCCTCGGAGAAGCGCAAGAAAAGATACTTAGAAGTAATAAAGATCTGGCCTATGTGCTTCATATTTCGATTTTTTTAGGAATGGAATACATCGCGATACTTTGTATTTAAAATTTAATTAAGAAAATTAGATTGTTTTTAAAAAATAAACATCATGTTCCGATGAATACCATTAACATAGTAGAAAATCATTCTTCGCAAACTTTTATTGAACGGAAACTTAATCTTTTGAATAAAGGATTGAAATTTGGTTTGCGGACTCGTGAATCGAATGTTGAGTGGGTTATTGCCGGGATAGAATCCTCTATCCAGCGGTTTCCTGAGCCCACAAAACAGTTCGTTAGGGAGGCCTGCAAACATACTATTTCAAAAAATTTGAAATCCTATAAATCACCTCAGAAATTCGAAAAAGTTCACTTGTGAAAGAAAAGAAAACGGTCAGCTACCCTTTCTAGATACTTTAGTAATTAGAAATAACAATAGATTAGAGTTTGACGTGTATACAAAGCAAACCAGTACACTCCGCTACATTCCTTCAGATTCCCATCATTGTGTTCAACACAAAATGGCAAGCCTGAATTTTTTGGTCCACTCACTTTCACTTCTCACTGTTCCCTTGAACAAGGCGAGGTATGAGAAAGAGCTTAAAATTATAAAAGATCCAGCCAAGTGTAATGGTTTCCAGCCTCAGCATGTCTATAAGTTAATTAGCAAGTTTAATTATAAGAAAACTGTGAAAGAATCTACGACTTTTCGAGAGGATGTTAAAGCTTCACCCGTTGTGACCCTCCCTTACGCTCCCTTTATCACTAAAGGAAAGGTTTGAGTAAAATCTTCAAAGAACTAGGATCTCAGAATAGTTTACAGTTCTGGGACTAGTTTACGAAGTCTCATCGGTAACCCTAAAGATAAAATACAACCTCTAGAAAAGTCAGATACTTACGAAATCAATTGTAAACAATGTAATCAAAAATATATTGGGCAAACAGGAGAGCAGTCTCAACTAGATTCAAAGAGCATATGGCTAATCTTAGATTTAATAGAATTGAGAAATCGAGCGTTGCCCAACATATTTTTGAAACAGATCGCAACATCGATCATAAAAATGTTAAATTAATTAGACAAATAAACAATTGTAAGTTTCTAAATGTTTTCGAAAGTTTAGAAATATATAAAAATAAATCATGTGTAATGAACTGTGACAACGGACCTGTACCGCATTCGTCATTGTTTTCGTTAATCGGAAATTAATGATGCGTATCGGATTGACTGTGCATAACATTTAGGTTACCTGTATTTGTAGATTTTGTTTTAATTTAGTTTTATTATCGCCTTGATAATGACAGCATTGCTGTTGAAACGCATCGATGTTTTAGTTAAAACTTGTTTGGTGTTTAGTTGGTTAAAGTGTTTAGTGTTCTACTTCTGCACCAAGAGATCCAGTGAAGAACTTCGTAAACTACTATTGTTTTTTATTTCACATCGTCATTCTTTAGTGACTAGTGATGTGACTACTTCATATTATTTACTCGCTCTTTCAGCTATAAAACTAGAACTGAAAATATTGTTAAAAGTGTCAAATCTTTCACAAAGGCACCTCGTTTTACGGTACTTGTTTAAGCAATAGTGTCGTATTTTTGTAAAATCGAGCCAATTTATTTTTGCTTATTTTGCATTTTGCAGCTCATAATAAGGAAACAAACTAGCTAATTCACTACGAAGTAGAGCACGTCCATTACATCTTTTAGAATTATGATTTTTACTATGGCCATCAATAAGACAACTGCTTTTAACCTTCCTTTCATAGTTAAGCATTTAATCTTTTAAACCGAACTGTGGCCTAACTGGCATGTATCCCTCATCTTATGTACAAGTATTATTGTGGCGTTAACCGAGTATACATAAGATTAAGGGCAAGTAAGTATAATAGAATGACTAAGTAGATAGTGGCCAATTCAACATTTTTACGAATAAACTAATGAAAAGTCAATTTTCAAAATTCTGCAACTTAAGTACAGTTAAACGAACTTATAATGATAGCCCTATTTAATTCTTCTGAGGATTCCACGGTATAAATCATATGTACTGATTAAGTGATGATTTACTCCAAATACTACCGAAAATGTCCGTTACAGGATTTGTAATCCGTAGGTGTTGCAAGAATATTACATACATATAATCTTATATGTACTGTCGTACGCGTGGGGTTAACACTACGACATTTAATTTCATTTTTAATGAGGTACAGGCGAAGATAAACAGAAAATTCCGAGCGAAATGGGAAATTTTCCTCTGTAATATTAAACATACATTTGTTAACATTACGCCAACACCTACAGTTTAATCTAAATTACAACCCGCATTACAAACCACATATTATGAATGAAGTGAAAGCACATACGAGTACGTAGATTCGCAATACGCTGCTAATTTTGTAACAGAATGATGTAAAAATTTTATTTTATGGATGAAAAACTTCCTTCGTTTGCAGGAGAAAAGATTAAAGGATGTTGCCTACAAAGAACTCCATTGTATTCTTTGTTTAAGGGATGCAAAATGGGCAGCAACCTTTTGTGGAAACTTTTAATGATAATTGAGATTAAAAACAGTAATTTACTTTGTAGACATTTATTATGAATAATGTTATAATATAAAAATGTACGAACTAACTAACGAAATTACGATTCGATTCCCTGTAAAATCTTTGAATAAAAATATTGTTAATTTTTTATGTTAATCAAACACACACAGACGTGTAAATTTAGCAAAATATAAGACATTTTTATGTATTTTTCTTTGCAAAACATATCTGGTCACACTGGACACACTATAGTGTTAATTTTAAACATTACTACTAGAATCGACCAGTAAAATACGAGCATAAACAGCAATACACAAACGAGCTGGTAAGCAAAATGATATTGGATCATACCTGTTCCAATAGACGAGTCAAATGTTTGTCTTAATTTAAAGGAAAATTTATGCGTACTTTACAAAATATATTTATTTGCTTACCGGTCTTATAAAATTAAGAACATAATTTATAATACGTTATAAGCGCAAAATGGAGAAATTCTTTAAAATTTAGAAGGAACACACGTACACTCGGTTGATATAGAATCGACTCAAACTGCCATAAAACCCGTTAAAAGTATGCTTTATTGCGGCCCCCGAATGCAAAGCAGTAATAGTATGGTCAACTGTATGTAAATTACTACGTTTAAAGATTACTATCTATGTATATACAATATATTTTTCTATTAAATCCAGTTTCATATGCAAGGGATCATTTATAAATTCCTAAACCGATAATTTCTTAATGCGAGCTTAACATATGTTCAGTTAAATTGCTATCGCATACAATTTCACTATAATTTTTATTTATGTAATTAAGAAATTACATGAATAAGAATATGTATGGGGGCAAGATACAAAAGTTTGTTACATATTAGAGTGGATCGAAAAACGCGTTTTTTTTCTGCAATACAATTCTAATAACGCGGAAAACTTGCGCATAGGCGTCATTATAAATGAAAATTATTAAAAAAAAGTTACCGAAAAAGTCAAAATACCGGTAAATTTCAAAAAAAAATGCAAAAATTACAAAAAATACATTTTTTTGTTGTAATAGTGAAAAAAGTGTTTTTAAGAGTGTCCTTAATGCATACAAAAATAATTAGACCCATACTTGTTTTACTGAATTCGCGCAAAAGGTCTAAACTTGCGGGTTGTATCGCAAAAAAACGATATTTCATGATTTTCGACGATTTTTAAACATGTGCCAAAACCCATAAAAATTTTATTTTTAATTTGTAATAGTGTAAAAGCCATTCAAAATAGTTTTCCAAATACAGAAAAAATACTTTCAGACCTGTTATTCCTTAACTGTATTCGTGCAAAAGGTCTAAATTATAGTATAAGTTAAGTTATAGTCCCGTAAAAACGTCGTTCTCCATATCTGATGAGTGTTTATTTAATACATTAGGTTTGTAATAAGACTCTAACAAGTGATTTCCACATACACCCCACGCAACCAACCAACCAGGGTGAATTTTATTTACAATATTTACAGTAACTATTTACTTTGTACAATGCATATGTTCGTTGTAGGCAAAAGATTATTTACATAGAAGCCCCTTTGAGTTCTGACTTTTAATTAAATGTGGGCATCAGCTGTCTTGATTTTAAAGTAGCTCTAATATAACCATCTCGATTTTCATGCCCGCACACTTTTTCTGCTGCTTCTGTAACCAGTTTTACATACCTCTCAACTGACTGGGTGTGGCATGGGAATTTGAGGTAGTTAAACGCTGATAGCGCTTTGTCTTTCAACAAAGAAGCAATGTGTTCAGTTGGCATCTTGGACAGTAGTGGCGGCGGTGTTAACTTGCAGATTGACCAATCAATTACTTCGGTATAGTCGTTTGCACTAAAATTTATTGTAGGTATTTTGAAGTCTCTTACGTAACCTTCAGTCGATGGCTCATTTCTGGATTTAAGGATCCTCCTGTAGCCAAGTTCTCTAATGTGTGGTCTCTCATCCATTATCATAGCCAACATAATATTTTCAGGGCGGCGACCCTGCTCGCAACTTTAGGTCTTTTGCATGGATTCAGTAAAACAAGAATGGGTCTAATTACTTTTTGTATGCATTAAGGACACTCTTAAAAACACTTTTTTCACTATTACAACAAAAAATGTATGTGTGTAACTGTTCATCTTAAGTTTGTTTCGTTAAAAACACTGATTTTATTCGAGAATTTATAACAAAACACGCAGTAAATAAATAATAATTTATTTCAAATAATAGAGAAGGTAAACGAAAAGGCAGTCAAACTGAAAACAAATTAATACACAGAAAAAACTTTTTAATTATTGGTTGGTTCTGAAGACATTTTCTGTCATGCGAACATTCATTCTCTAAAGAGAATGAATGTTCGCATGATGGGAAAACTTGCAGAAAATGTCCTTCAGAACCAACCAATAATTAAAAACTTTTTTCTGTGTATTAATTTGTTTTCAGTTTGACTGACTTTTCGTTTACCTTCTCTATTATTTGAAATAAATTATTATTTGTTTACTGCGTGTTTTGGTATAAATTCTCGAATAAAATCAGTGTTTTTAACGAAACAAACTTAAGATGGACATAGATTCCTGTCTATCTGCTTCGATAAATAATTTTTCTTATGGTTCTAAAATTGATTTGTATTATTATTTTATTTGCGTTTATATGTCATTAACGGTAATGGGTGTTGGCAAGCGCTATACTACGTAATAACGCAGGTATTAAAAGTATCTGAAAAAGAATATATTTCTGCAGCGATCTTCCCATTCATTTCACATTACGTAGCTATTTTACCTGCTCATAAGCAAATTGCTTTATTACTACAAACATCCAGTTAAATGTTGAAAGTTTCTGTGTGCGACGTTAGGTCTACGTCGTTTGCCGGGTGAGTCGATTTTAAATCAACCGAGTGTACATATGTATGTATATCTGCATATAGTTATTAACTAATTAAATGGTAATTTTTTGACCAAAAACTAGTTATGGAAAAGGAGCTACGGTCTATAGGTCGGTATTCAATAAGAGCCTCGTGTGATGATGTATATACATTTGCGAAACATCGTGGATAAAATCAGGCTTATTCAGTGGATACCGATCTACAGATCGCATCCACTAAACTATTTCGAATTTTTCTTCTTTTCCCTGTATTAACTACACCGCGAGAGTTGCATGATAGTCATACAAGCGATACAGCATACGGAGTCATCGCAACCCACCACACATTAAAAAAATTAATATCTGTGTCAATGTATAACATATTATTGTGTTAAGAACACTGAATCGTATGTGTTGAATAAACAAATCGAAATAGTAACTTTTACTAATAATAATGGGTAATTGCGTTTAAATCATAAGGTTTACACACGAAGGAAATTGTAAATTTAACACATGTGTGTGAACCTAACTGGACGTACACGTGTGTTAATTTTGTGTAAACTATATACACTGCGTATAGATACATATATGGATTTACTTTCTCGAAATTTTACTTCTGGCGATGATATGATTCCTAATGTATAGGTAAATACATGATGCAAAATTTACGTACTCAAAATTAACTTTATGACTATCATAACTACTAATACTAATTAACAGAATACCTTTTGTATGCTTAACACGTTGTAAATTTAGTCTGAAATATACTTACTTCGGTAATTAAATTGTTATTACCACTTCAATTCATGTTATATAAAACGTTTAGTGTATGTAGTTATTCTTGTATTATAGTAACGCTAATAATTCCGAATGTAATTTCAAGCATTATAAATATCACCTACGCGTTAACGCAAGAAAGCAGAAAATAAACAAGAATTAAGACACATATTACGGATCAATTTTGAAACTCACGGAGGTAGATAATATTTACTCTGGTCATGCCAACATCAGTTTCCAATAAAATGAATATAATACACGAGAGCGATATTTTTCACGCAACGAATAAAATTTTAATAGAGATAGCGTCAATAAAGGGTATGCTTTCAGAACTGATGGTTTCGGTTGATGCGATTATTAATAAACAGAATATGGTCGCGACTTGGGAAATATGAATCTACTAGCTTAATATTATGTATGTACAGTGAGGTGCAAAGATATCCGGACACGTCTAGATAGAGAAATACCCTGCGCTCAATACTTTATTCCAAAGAGCCGCAGGGCACCTTACTACCTGCTGAGGTTAACCGTAGTTTTTCGCTCTTACGATAACATTGCAATATACAAATGCGTATAATACGTATATACATATATATACCTACATATATCTATATGGATATAACATAAATTAAAATATGGGAATTTAAGCTTCTGTAGCGTCAAGTAGATGATATTATTATTTCTTATAGAAGCATTACATAAGTATAGAAATGAATATGGCGACTCTTATTTGACTTATTAGTTTTAACGAAAATTAATATATAATAATATAATAAATATCTAAAATATACATATTACTCCTTTAGTTAATAATAAATCACTCAGCTTACTGTAATAGAAGTTATAACGGAAACTAAATTTTTAACGCTTCATAAAGGTAGTAATATAGAGATAATTCAATTCTGTTTAATAATAACTAATGTATTTATATTTATTTATATTATTTAACATGAAGTTAGTGTTCTTATTTATAGTTCTATTTTAGTTGCATGAGTTTTAGGTTAGTTGCAAGGCAAAATAGAAAACAACTTACTAAAAGTGTTTTGATAGATTAACACCTTTTAACTCAATTACATATTGAGAATAAAAATATTTCATTTATATTATAATTGGTGTAAATAGTAGATAAATACAGTTTAATCTGGAGCTTTCGCCGATCGCTTATTGAAAATATAAAAACCGTCATATCAGCACAAAATTCGAAACAAAATTTTGCAAAAACTAGCCAGTTCCACATAATAAGGATGTTGCAGTAATTAAAATTACATCTTAAACATATGCAAACGCGTATTGGCGAATTACGTGTAAAACCAAACTACTATATACTATAATTTTAATTTAATTTAATACCGTACCTAGTTTTAAAAACATTTTCATCTGAACATGATTCACTTAATACAAGCGCAGGTAACAACAGGTAACTTATTTCATTAGAAATTATTTAAATTCTTCTTAGTATTACTAAAACCGAAATACATATACATATTATATGAAGAAAAACGTCAGAAGAGATTAAAGATATTTGTATGTTATGAGTATTTGTCAAGTTTATAGGTGTTTATGATTGGATAATCCACAAACACAACTCTATTAATCTATATATCTTATTCTAGAATTAAAGTGTAGTATTCTGTTCAGCATTAATTATTTATTTATACACAAACATTCTTATTGTTGTTTTTAATGTATTTTACTATAAAAATTAATATACATTTTTTATGAAGTTTTACTTATCTTTTATTCCCTATCATTAATTACAACTTAAATTTATTTTAGTTCACATCTTCGATTACAACTTTATCGTCATCTTCTCTTTGAAAGGTAAATGACAAATAATATCAAAATTTAAACACATGCCTGTTAAAAATATTTCTAACCAAATTAATCATTGATATATTGAGCCATGAATGAACACTAACTTAATGTTAAAAAATTATTAATATAAATAAAGTGATTTTTACTAAACAGAATTAAATAATTAAACAATTTACATTCTATTATGATCTCTATTGTATTATAACTTCACAAAATATTTTATAAGTTTGCAACATAAATAATCAGGTACACTAAAGCCTAGGTAAAAAAAAATGATACCTAATGTATTCTTTCGCGAACGCTTCATTACTGCATCTTATAACAAAAGGCATCTGATAGCTTTTCACCTAGTAAAGATATATAATGTGAACATACATATATATTACTATTTTGTATCGGAGGACAACAATCTTTTTTTTTCGGTATGTATTTGCAAAAATGCAATTCCTCTTAATAGTAGGTTAAATGATTACAATTCAATAAAGGAGTCATATATTTATTAATTTTTTGCAAAACGGACAACTCGGAAAATATCCGTGATATAGAACAACCGTCCTAAATTCTAACATTTTAATTTACATATATAATATGTCTACATATATGCGTTTATACCTATAATACAATGTTATTGTACGAGTGACAAACTACGGTCCCACCCAGCAGGTACTAAGCTGCCCTGCGGCTCTTTGGAATAAAGTATTGAGCGCAGGGTATTTCTCTATCTAGTCGTGTCCAGATACCTTTGCACCTCACTGTACAACTTATTTCAAAATAAATGGCGTGTCTCTATAGATATGACATCAAACATTCTTCTTTATAGTAGCCATTCTTTTCGTGACTGTGTAGCATTCTTCTTTATAGTAGTGTAGTTTTTGTGTGTATAATTATGTTCAAATGGCTTTGTGACAGCATTGTTACGCTGTTAATCATCTTGCTCCCGACAGCGAATGGTAAGTCGATCGGATTTCAATATTCCAAGAAAAATGTCACCGTCTTTCCGCAGCTACACATACAAGCGATACAGCATCGTTGCAAAACCACCAATTAAAAAAATTATAGAAAAAAAGTTACTTTAGAGTTATGTCAATTGAGTAAGTATGTAGTTACTAGTCGAAAACCTACTTACTGTATTTTGTGGCATTCCAATTTTAAGAATCCATTCTGTTCCTAATCTAATTGATCAATCCGAAATTGAAAATATGATTGGTTATAGATTGTACACTACAAACGACAATTAATTTGAAAGTTAAAATATAAATAGAGCCATCTGATAAGAGTATTCTATTATTTGTTAAATTAGTTGAAAGTTTGTAATTAATATTAAGACTTACTAGTAGTTTCTAATTCAATAAATGTTTTTATTGTATTGTCTTGCGTTGCTTTCCCTTACATAAACATGGTTTATTTATATTAATTACATAAAAATAAACTCTCTATATCTAGTATAGTTCTATATATAAAGTTTCACAGTGCTTATCTAACATATTATATTACTCTTCTCCCCGCATTTCTGTTACTAATCCTCTAATCTCCTCTAATTTGCTACAGCGGCCCAGCTTATTGGAGAAACGTATGGTTTTACCTAGATAGTTGGCTGCCCCTGACGCGACGGGTGAGTCAGTACTAAAGCACATCACTGTACGTATCTCAATAAATTGTTATTGAAATATGCAGACAGTTGAAATTGAGTTTCATGTTACCTATGCAAGTAACTAGTTTTCATTAGACTTAAAAATCATACTACATATCTATAGAAGGAAACAAGGCGAATATATTTATTCATATAAAATACAAATTAGTTTTTTATATACTAGGAATGCTAGTATAAGTATAACAGGTTACAAGTTTAAAAAAATTAACAAATGTTAATAATCAGGATACCACTGAAATCGAAAATAACGGAAGCTTAAAGTTACTAAGGGTATTGATGATTAGGTAAATATATTAAGTAACTAAAAATTAGTCAGCCACTATTAAATAATTCAATCTGAATAATGCAATAATATGTTTTGGTATGCAGCTGTGTCCGCTCAGTGCGTCAGCGGAAGATAGCGCCTTTTTAAGACATGTGACGAAAAAACATTGAATACTTGCTAACTAATAATAGATGCAACAATGTAAAACTATATTCTTTTATAATGAACCGATGAACTTCATATTTTTGATTATTTGTTTGCTTTGTATTTCAACTTCAACTTAATATCTGTAAGTACCGTTTCGTCAACTTCAGAAGTGATATACTACATAATTTAAAAGTAAATCTTGTGCCATAAAGTTCATGAACATACAAGTCCGCAGTAGTAGATTTCCTTTGGTTAGTATTGAATATTATCATATGTATGTACATATGTTATTAAATGAATAAAATTTAATCTAACATTAAAGAAATAACTACTTATACAGAGTGGTCCATTTAAAGTGTAACACTGTAATATCTTCGAAACAATTAGTGTTTAAAGTTTAAGTTTATGAAGGGGCTCATTCAATGGCACTACTGTTGTCACTATAAAGAAAGACACAAAGGTCATAGCAATGTCAACTCTTTGTTTTTCAAATAGCATATGGTTTTTTTTTTTATCAAATTCTAAAAGAGCAATAAGTTGTGAATAGAAGAATAGTAAACCACATATGACCTCAAATTAATATATATATTTTTTTAATGTGGTGGGTGCTTAGTTGCAGTGACTCCGTAAACTGTATCGCTTGTCTGGCTATCACTGCAACTCTCGCGGTGTTTGTGTGTGTATGTTGTGTTCAATTGGCTTTGTGACAGCATCATATCGCCTTTTATGATGCCGCGGTGTTAATCACTTTGCTCCCAACAGCGAATGGCAAGTCGATCCGGGATAAAACTCTCTGAAAAAATGTCACCGTCCCTCCAGAGAATTGAACGCCGGCACCTATCGTCCTGTCACAACAATAGTCAGCCGCCTAACCACTGCGGCCATCGACCCGTTTTTCGAAAAAATTAGGACAATAAAAGTCAGCGCAGCAAATGTTTTTTCTTTGTTTGTAAAATGTAAAAGTGGAAAATAAATGTTGATAGTAACTACAAATTGTTCACATAAGGTAAGCAGTGGAAAAAAGCAGACGGCTATCGAATTAAATGTTCAAATTGGATGGCCACCAGCCTCAATGCACTTTGGCGTTCGCGCAGAAAAATCTCTATGCACACGCAGTAACATGACTTCAGAAATGTCTGCATACGTATGTCTTATTCTATGCTGCATATTTTCTGGTGTTGTTGGTTCCGTATCATATACAAGTTGATATTGTATAGTGACAACAGTAGCGCCATCGAATGAACACTTTTCATATAGTTAAACTTTTGTCTAATACTTTTCTTCATAACACTAATTGTTTCGAAGATATTACAGTGTTACACTTTAAATGGACCACCCTGTATACTCCCGTTCGTTTTACCACCTAGAGTGCGTTCGTAAAATCTACCGGTAACGCCGAAAGTGTATCCAAATGGAATACTACCGTTCGTAAACTCTGGGTATTACCTCGATGTTACCGTGACAGTTACATTTACGAACACAGGTAGTTAACAAAAGGTATTCCCCTTGTTACCGCGCTCTAAACATCGGTAAAAATCGTTCAGCATGCGCATTACATATCTTTTCACTATTTTGTTTTCGAAGCGGCCCCAAATTGTAACACGTTAACCTAATTTTTCGTTTAGTTTCAAATTTTCAACACCAGTCTCCTACAACGTTCTAAAACTACAAATAAACGGTACTCCCAGGGTAACTACAAAGGACGATCAGCTGATTCCCTTGGAGTTCTCTTCTCTTCACCTTACCCGGAATATACGAACGCACTCCTAAGTTTGAGATCCCGAAGAAGTTGAGCAACTACATGTCAAACATCCAAAGCGATATGCGGCAAAAATTTTAAAACATATCATCATTTAAGATAAGTAGAGCGTAGATTTTCACAACCGTCATTTACTGGATGAAAGTTTTCGGAATGTTGCGTAGATAAGTTTGCACTTGACGTTTCGTTGATCATGCTGTCAGTTTCTTTAAAAGGTTTATTATTTAATTTTAGCTCTCGATTCGACCGTTATATTTTGATCAGCTGCATTTGTTCTGGCATTGTGATTACAAGTTATTGGACGGCTGTTACTCATCTTCGCTGATGAAGTTCGGATTATTCATAATTTCCAGTAATCCTGGTATTAATTTTTGATGACACTGTCTGTCCGATGTAACTTTTTCCATAACTGGATACAAGTTTGTATAAGCCTTTGGTGTGTAGCTTTTTATTTGGTGTGTAGAATTTTATTTGGCGGGACTAAGTACTTTACCTTCTTTCAAAGTGCAAACTTATCTATGCAACAACACCCAGAGAATTTCATCGGATTTATTGATCTTTATAATTTTAGTAAGCACCAGAATATTGGTGTATTTTCAGCATGTACTTTTATTTGTTTATTTTTATTGTCCCAACTTCTAAAATTTGGAAAACAACTTACTATAAAAGTATAGTATCATTAATAAATTTCATTATATGCCAGGAATTTTACCATATGAGAAATCATTAGTTTATATACTAAACACTATACTACTGCAAACCGTTGAATTGCACTAAAAAGCAATTCTTGGAGTATGAGGATGCATGGTGGAAAACACTTTTTGAAGAATTGTAATGATTAGAATCAGCAACAAATCCAAAACTGTGATGTAGGTACCCATATATGGCAGTACCACCTATTAGGACAACGATATATTGCAAAACCCGCATTTGAAAGATTATTTAAGTATAAGAACGCATTGACGTATGTAATGGAGATCTCTATCAAGGTTAAAGAACCGTTTTGACGGAACAACATAAGCATTAAATGAAATTATGATCTATAATGTAACAGCAGACGGTAAAGAATGTTTAGTTTAAAAATATAATTTAATAATAAGTAATGATCTAATTCGCAATAGTTACTTATATATGTATGTATTTGCTACTGACGTTATGTCTAATTATTACGTATAATAGTAATGAACTAAGTTAGAGCTTAAAATATAGAAATCATAAAATATGTTAGACTAATAATTACAAAGGCTGAATATTATGCTGGTATATAGCGTTGCACTCCTAAATATCTTATTCGAACAAGACGTCACATTTTAAATTATTGTTCATTTAACGAAGGTGAAATTGTGAATTTGACGTTATTGGTTACGAAATCTGATATTACATTAGAAAAAGAAAACGCGAAAATATGCTCCAGTGTGCTAATTTGAAATTAAAATAAGTTTAGCGAAAGCAATTGTTGATGCCATTCCAATGAACGATAAAACTCACATGATATTGTTCCAGTTGTAAAATATATATTTGACGTCACTAACAAAACGGAATGCCCCATAGTCATATTTGTTAATAATTTATAACCTTGTAAATAATGAATTGCTGAAAACAAGTCCTCTACAAAAAAAAAACTTTCACGTTTTCCAATATTTTTCTACCTATTTAATGTAATTGACATTTTGTTCGATAATATCAACGTTGTTAAAAAAAAACAAAAAATTTAATTCTTCTGGTCATTTGCACGCACAAAGCCTAGCCTACGTATGTATGTATACTCAAAGAAAAAAGAAATGGGACAATTACAATACCGATATGTATTGAAATTGTCCCATACAACACAAAACCATATAAAAACTATTGGTTGTTAGCGAGAATAAGCGTAACTAAAATGGTAATATTCACTATTGTTAAACTGTGTATATCCTAGAAACTATAAAATTTCATAAAATTGTTACTGTTTGTTGCGTAATGCGCATATGTAGGTACATATTATATGTGTGTTAATACACAATTATATAAAACAAAATCATGCTTTGTAATCTACTCGAGCGAGCAAAACTTTAATTTAGTTAATAGTTAATCATTTTCCAATCAGTACTCGATAAGCCGCAACAGTTGTAGCTAATAGCTAAGAATTAGTGAGACATTTTGTGATGACTGTGAATTAGGTACAAAAAGTTCTGTTTAACGTTACGTAATTGAAACAAGCAATGCTTTGCAGAGTTCTTTATATTTTCCAGAAAGTGTCTTTATAATTAGATTTACACAACTGGTTTGTTGTAACAAAAATGTTAGTATACAGATATAACATTGTAAATAACTTACCCGTAAATATACATAGATATCTACAAAAATTCAGATGGGATCCGTTAAATACCTGCAGCATTGCGTATGTCTCTACTGTTGTTGTTGTTTATGTAATTACAATAATCCTGAACGCATTTACCAAGAATCATTATTATTAATCTGTCGTAATCTACTAGTGGCATTGACGATAAATGCTTCTGCGTTCCCAAAATCGACAAAGCCTTCCTAATTACACAGTAAGTTTGTGTGTTGCATTATTTAAATGCTTGCTACATTTATGTATTTCAACAAAATAAGGTTTGATTTTTAATTTTAAAGATACGGCTAATACCCTGTATATTTTTAATTTTTTAAGTCTCCTTTATTTAATTTTTTAAGTCTCCTTTATGAACTGATTTTAACGATATAATTAATATATATATTTTCTGACCTTTATGTACTTATCTTTTTCGATATATAAAACTTATTATCTAAGTGGTTGATTACACTAATTACAGGCATTAAGACTATCAGACTATGAAAGATTTTATTAGAATTACTGTTACAATTTAATGTATTAAATATTCGAATCATTTACTTATTGGCAATAACCTAAACTATAGTTAAAAAAGTGTACTTAAGTGTCTTAAAGCGGAACTTTTGTTTCTGAAGAACGATACTCTAAGAGACATTTTAGTAAACTGTTTCTTTTCAAAAGATATTTTGTCCTTAATAAACAATCTAATATTTAACAGAAAGTCATCATATAGAAACTTTGATGATGATCGGTTACGGAGATAAGTGGAAAAGTCAAGTGGAAGCTACTAATATCTTTAATCAGAAGTATCCTGAGCTGTCCAGTATGTCATAAGGAACCGTTTCCAAAATTTGTTCACAGTTTAGAGAACTTGGACATATCCGCTCGATAAAACGAAAACTTCATTTTGTGGAAGTAGACATTTTATTAATAACAAGTTTACGCCAAATAGCTCGAGAAACTAACGTTAGTCATCTAACTGTTTTAAAATGTTTACAGTAACAAAAGCTTCATCCCTATAAGATGATATACAGAAATTAACCGAAGATTAATGAATAAACTGAACAGAAATGAGGTAACCGTTGCTTCTATTCTGTTTTCAGATAAATCAATTTTTATGTTCAATGGAGAAGCAACTCGTCAGAACTGTAGGTACTAGTCTGCAGAGAATCCCGATGGGATGCGTAAGACTCATAAGCAATATCCCCAAATAGTGAACGTTTAAGCAAGTACCATCGGCAACCAGATAATTGTTCCAATTGTTATTGATGGGAATTTGACAGCGATAAAATATTCGGATCTCATTAGAAATGATGTTGTCCCTGTTCTGGCAAATTTATATCCCAATGTAATACAGTCCCTGTTCATATTACTTGGACCACCATATGTCATAGACTATTTATATAGTTGTAATAGATCTCTAGATTTTCTCAATATTTTGTACATCCACCGTGGTTTCTAATTACTTCTCGCATTCGTTGTGGCATACTTAAGATACAAGAGTTAATAACTTGCTTGATGCTGATCATTATGCCATACATCCAGTATATTTTCTTGTAGTATTGCTTTAGTGGGGTTTTCTCTTTCATACACTTTTCTTTTCAAGCAATTCCAAACATTTTCGATAGCATTATATCTGGCGAATTGCCAGGCCATGGAAGCAGAGGAAGTCCATTTTCTTTCAAGAAAATGATAACGTTTTTCGCAACATGGCATGGGGCGTTATCTTGCATAAAGATTTGTCGAGTTGGTATATGACGACCAGGTTTGAAATGGGGCAAGGAAACATCTGTCAGTACGTTTAAATATTGATCCTGTCGCATTGTACCGTCGACGAAACATAGCGGTCCGGGGCCTTTGGCGCTTATAACACCCCGCACCATCGCTTGCCATCGCTTTTTATTGTTCTTTGAACACAGGATTCATGAAGTTGTTCATTTGGTGTCCTTCTTACAAACTGCGGCCTCTCCTGTAGTACTTGTAACGTGCCCTTGTCGCTAAAGAAAACCTGTTAATTTGCCATAGAAATGTAATCAGAAATAAATAATTATTATAACCAGTAAATATAAATTCTTGCCTTCTTCCAATCCTCCACTGTAAAATTCAGATGTTCTTTAGCAAACTTCAGTCGAGCAACTTTCATTTTTGATTTTTTTACAACCGGCGCCTGATTCCTTTTGATTGTTCTAAGTGTAGCACTTCTATTATATATGTATGGAGGACAATTTCCCGGTCTGCTCGCGTCCAAGTTTTCCTTTTTCGTCCACATTTTCCTCTCCTTTGACTAGAGGTGCTAGCGCCTTGATTCAGTTTTGTTAGTAAGCGCTGCATAGAACTTATGATACATTTTGTAACCGAGCAATCTCTCTTATAGAATGCTTGCCAGACTCTAGAAGAGCCTGCATAGCAGAATTTTTAGACTCCGTTAAATCACGGCCAGGCATTTTATTGCACTGCCGGAAATAATTCAAATAACAGTTTCAACACAGTTAGCAGAAGAAGTCTAGTCGAAAAGCTACTTCAAAATATCAAAAGAATTTCAAAGATAACTACTGTATACATATACATAAAAGTTACAACAATTACGAATTTATGCGTCTTCTTTAAAACTGCGACGTACACACTAAAAGAAACAATCAACAACTACAATTGTCGATTGTTTCTGCAGTAACTGCACTGCATTCATTTCTAGGCCTGCTGATGTAGGTAAATAATTGCCCGTATTTCCTATTTATTTGTGATGCTTAACATTTTTTAAGAACCCCTTAATGCCCCTTGCAATGACTCCCTTTACCTGCGGCCGCTTAGCAATTGTATTCAATGTTTACAAAAATAGACGAAGTGTCCCAAGTAATATGAACAGAGACTGTAGATCCGACCCTACCAAGTGAAAATGTTTGGTTTCAGCAAGATGAGGCAACACTCCATTTTGTTATATTTTTAAGAAACTACTTAAATGGGATCTACTCTAAATGGATAGGTCGAAGAGGTACTATTCAGTGATCACATCATCAAACCTTTCACCTTTGGATTTATGGGGGAATCTCAAATATAAAGTGTATGTTACAAAGCCAAACAACATTGATGATCTCAAACAAAAAATACAAACAGAAATGAGAAATATTTCATTTCAAGTTCTACAAAAAGTTAGAGAAAAGTTTTACTATAGATTACGTTAACAAGGTTACAAGTAACTGCAGAACATTTCGAAGATTTAATACGTTAAACTGCAACAGTAACTTTAATTAAATTTTTCATTGTCTCATAGTCAAATAACCCCAGATGCTAAAGTCAACGGGGTTAGATCGGGAGATCTTGGACAACCGATCCCCTATCATACCTAACCAGATGTTTAGAGAGAAACGTTGCTGGTGTCTGGCTTCAACGGTAACGTGAGGATCCTCGTTACACCAAACGTGATTGTTGTGGAAATTAAATATTCCATTTTTAGTAAAACCAGCTTCATCAGTGAAAAGATTGTTATGAGCGAAATCTGGCCGATCAGCAGCGGTTCGCAAAGACTACTCACAGAAAGTCCTTCTCGCTAGATAATCCGGAGCAGTAAGGGCTTGTACCCGTTGGATATGGTAGGCGTATAGGAGTTGCTCATGAAGAGTTCTCCAAGCAAGATTGTTGCTTACACCCACTTGAGTCGAAATTCTTATAACACTAGTTTCGGGATTTTCATCGATAATATTCAAAATTTGATCTTCTATCTGTGGAGTACGTGATATTCTCTGCCGTCCAGTATCATAAGACCGCTTCTCAAATAAACCAGTTTCTCTTAGTCGTTGAAACACCGTCTGAAACATCACATACGGAGGCAGTTGGCGATCAGGAAACGTTTCAGCATAGAGGCGACGTACTTGTAAAGAATTCCCATTGGCACGACCGTACATGAACACCATATCCCTCATTTCAGCATTAGAATACACTACCATTGTAATTGTCACAAATTGGACAAAACGTCAAATTAAACTGTCACAAAACAATAGCAGATAAGCACCTGTTTACTGGGATATGCTATCATTAACTATTTCATGTACTACTAGGAACACTCGCTGTTATCTCGTAAACAATTAAGTTGCGGACCTATGTTTATTATGACTTTTACTTTATTTTCGACTGTACTAAATGCCCTTAAAATTTTTAAACGATTTTTTAAAACATTCTGTATGTATATGGAATTAATGAATACAGTTATCTATCTATAAAAGTTCGTACTGTTTCGTCGTATAAGGTGCTGCTACCGTCCAGGTTAATTTTATGATTGCTAAGTGCAATAGAGTGAATGAATGCTAAACTTTAATATTCGATACACATCATTTTTGTATCCATCCAGACGAACGATTCCCCTTAAGTACTTAATCATGAAGTTAGTCTTCTTTATTTTAATTTTAATATTGTTTCCTCTACTATTATATTTCTAATTTGAATATGTCCTATTCGTAGTATTGAAGTTGTTTGCTAAATGTTTATCACTTAATGTTAGTCAGTTGTCCATTTTTCTAACACTACTAAAATTCACTTCCACTGTCAAATTTTTTCACAATTCAGTTTATTGAACATATTTCTAAACAACACTTTTAATTATTCAAATTATGCGAAACAACATTAACAGTAAATAACTTGAGAAAACAACAAGTAGCTAAGTGGTACACACAGAGAAAAATGTTCTTGAATTAAGAAAATATACTGTTTTAGCCAAATATTTTTAATGCTAGAATATTTCTGTTTTGATTCAAACACATTTTCTTGGAATAACTAAATGCGTTTAATACAATCTAGACTATATTTGTTGTAAAATACGTATTTGATATGAATAACTTCCCTCTTGATAAAAGAGCTGAATTGCAAATTTCGAGCAGCTACGTTCGAGATTATATGTGCATACCTATGAAGCGTTTATACGTGCATTCGACTTCAATCTTTTTATCTGCGTGCACCCCATTTTGCAAGAATTAGATACATATAAGTTTTTTATAGTTAAGGCGTGGACATTTGCAGTAATAAAAGTACATATTTAATAATGCATTATGTGAAGTGTATTTTAGCTTCATGGGAATTGGAGGAATAATTTCAACCAAGCGTTGTACTTGAAGTAAATCTATTGGCTAAACATCCGAATGTCGACCACTGAATTGGCAATTTATAAGCAATTTAACGGAAAGTACAGGTTTGACTGAGTCCAAAACGGACCCCCTTTCTTGCGGAGATCAGTCTAAGATACCTAAAAATCGTTCTAAAAAGTGTTATTTCTAGGTTATGGTTCGCTAGTGTTTTTACATTTTTGCGAGGATTTTCAGTTGATATCCAGTCAGAATTACGAAATATCGAGCAGCAATTTTGAAACGTCGTTCAGGAATGAAAAAATTGTCATTAGTATCTTTTAATACAATTAATTGATTGATTGAAGTTTTGGTAACTAAAAAACATCTCTTCTTGTATTTTATTAAATTCTGTGCAAATACATTATATAAAATAGGAACGTATCTAAAGAATTAGCTTAGTTTTAATTGCAATTAATAATATTTAATAGAATAAAAATATTTTCAAATTTAGTCAAAATAGTATCTAAATATTCATAATTTTCTTCTTAATATTAACTTACACATTTAATTAGTGTGCATGACACGTAAATAATTATTTTAAAAATAAATTTCATGCATTAACATCAAATTTCACTGTGTAAATTTAATAAGAGACAAAAGAAGATATGTTTTTTAGTCACTGAAATATATATTACTTATTAATTGTATTAAGAGATACTGCAAAACAAAAAAATGATTATTATTTTTATATTCCTGGACGAAGTTTTTTTAAATTGCCGCTCGATATTTCGTAATTCTGACTGGATATCAACTGAAAATCCTCGCAGAAATTTCAAAACACTAGCGAAACATAACCTAGAAATAACACTTTTTTAGGTATCTTAGACTAATCTCCACAAGAAAAGGGGAGCCAGGGACTCCGGGAGCCAGGGGACTCAGTAAAACCTGTACTTTCCGTTAAATTGCCTATAAATTGTCAATTCAGTGGTCGACATACGGAAGTCTCACAAATCCATTATATTCTTACATTAAAACAATGTTCTTTTGCGTCACGACAATTTCCTTAGAAAATAACATTCTTGTGATAACACTATATAGTTTTGCGGATATACAAATACGGGATTGTTTTGAACTGAAACAGTCTGTTTTAACTCAAGATAATATTTCTCTGCGTGTACAAAATAATAATATAGTAAGAAATTAGAAAACCAACTAGACTAATCAGATATGCATCAAATATATGTATGCTAAAGTCAGAAATAGGATCTCCATTAATCCGGGTGGTTATCAAACAGGGTATAAGCACACGATCAAAAAAAGCATCGTGATTACTGGTGGAAGGTCATTAAACAGTAGACCGTTAAAAGGTTCCTTGCACAGACCATCTAGCAGCAGAATGTGTAATCTATTCTTAATAGGAAGAATAACCTGCACACACCCGGGATAACACGCATACTGTCAGTGTTTGCAAATTATGCATTATCATGCATACTGAGTAGGTCAAAAGAACCGAGAAACAGTATTTCATGTACTGTGCCATTGTAGTCCTTAATAGTAAGAATATTAAGAAAAATACCTTCTCCATCAAGCAGGCGGCCCCTTGTGGGAATGATGAAATTATCGTTTAAAGAAATATGGCCAGTTTTGTAGGGCGCTAGTTTTTAAAGATAATCGGACATATGTCGGTATCGGTGATTAGACGTAATAATAACGCAATATACCATGTGTCCGGGAAAATGTGGGAAATCTCTCGGATTCAGATAGAACATTAAAAAATACGGAGATACGGCCTTCTAAAGGACGCCACTGGAAATCAATTTTTCTTGAATAACTACTTATTATAATTTAATTAAAATTTAATATGATAAACAGTAGTAAGGAACTCTTAAAATACCGCCCTTAAATTTAAATTAGCTTGTTAAAAAAACAAATTTGGATACCTTGAACATTAAGCTAAAGAAATGTACTCTTGTTCATTGTCGATAAAATAAACCGTTTTCGAGAAAAAAAAATAAAAGAATTAATGTTTTATTTCTATTAAAAAGAACCATCATTTCTATTTTTTTTGTCTGCCACAAAGTGTGATACAAAAGTCACTCAAGGAACAAAAAAGTTTTAGTTTAGGTTATGTAATCCGACAAAATTACAAAGATTCTTAGAAATGCAGTTTTGTCCCAGAAAGGCACCTTAACAAAAATTATGTTTAGAAATGTACTCACTGAAGCTTGCAACGATTGAACCTAAATGCGCTAATTAGTAATAATCAATTAAAAACTTCATAAGTGGGTTCAACGGGTCGATGGCCGCAGTGGTTAGGCGGCTGACTATTGTTGTGAGAGGACGATAGGTGCCGGGGTTCAGTTCTCTGGAGGGACGGTGACATTTTTTCAGAGAGTTTAATCCCGGATCGACTTGCCATTCGCTGTTGGGACCAAAGTGATTAACAGCGCGGCATCACAAAAGGCGATATGATGCTGTCACAAAGCCATTTAAACACAACTTACACACACTAAACTACATCGCAAGAGTTTCAGTGATAGCCAGACAAGTAATACAGCTTACAGAGTCACTGCAACTAAGCACCCACCACACAAAAAAAAACATGGGCTCCGTGAACTCTGATACACTCGCGGGCATGACGAAGGACTGCTGTACTCGCCACAAAAACCCATCATTGTTTCTTATCACATCACAATGAAATGTAAATCTCTGTAAAAGTTCCTCACTAGTATCAACCGGAGAGGAATACACCAAGCTTTTGAGATGATCCCACAGGTGAAAATCCATTGGCGTTAGGTCGGGAGGCCGTGAAGGCCAGGCAATGGGACCTCCTCTGCCTATCCAGCGGTTTGGATAGACGTTATTCAGGTGGTCAATGTGTTAACAATATGAAAGATGACAAGCTTTAAAATTTACTCGTCAATGCAAGATATTTATTAATTCGTAGGTACTATAGTAACGTTTGTAAAAACAATGCGTTTTTAGTACTGAAAACAGTTTTATTTCAGACTTTTATATCACACTTTGTCGCAGACAAAATTAGAAATCGTGGTTCTTTTTAATAGAAATAAAACATTAATTCTTTTATTTTTCATTCATTCATTCATTCATTTTATCGACAATGAACAATAGTACCTGTTCTTTAGCTTAATGTTCAAGATATTCAAATTTGTTTTTTTGTAACTCCTTATCATACAGGGTGTTAAAAATGTAAGCATTAAAATATAAAACCTAGTCCGCTCCTGGTAAACTAAACAAGCTAATTTAAATTTAAGGGCGGTATTTTAAGAGTTCCTTACTACTGTTTATCATATTAAATTTTCATTAAATTATAATAAGGAGTTTAAAAGTTATTCAAGAAAAATTGATTTCCAATGGCGTCCTTTAGGAGACCGTATCTCTGTAGGGAGAGTCGCTAGGCAAAAAATTAGGGGAACTTGTCATCTTATTTTTTAATGTTCTATCTGAATCTGAGAGATTTGCCACATTTTCCCGGACACATTGTATTCAAATATTCTTACCAATTAGGGTTAAAGATCTATCAGTTCAATTATGTTTCAATGTTTTTCTAGTGCAACTAAGCTACCAGAGTTTTAATAGTCTAAATTGTTGTCAACAATACAAAGTAGGAAATAAACAAAGATAACACTTTTTATTTGATAAAAATTGGTGCTTAATTGACTTTTTTTTAGAAAATATTTGTTAAATATTTACCTATGCAGTACGTGTTAACAATTTAATTAAATTCTCGTTAACTTTTTCGGCAAATATGTTCTTAGCCATTGGCAATTTCAAGCAACCTTTTACAAATGACACAACTACATGGCTCGTAACATAGATCAAATAAGGGGTATGTAGATTGAACGAAGGCTAATATTTGTTTTTCAAATTACATTCGGATCGATGCTGTATGTTAAACTATGAACTAGATGACTAGGGACTTTTTAATATATCGTTCTTACTCAATCCCGTACTCAATTTCCAACAGTATGTTAAAATATCACCAGCCTATCTAGTTCTGTCAACAGAACTTCAGTTTATTCCCTCTCCGAGCTTAATTTCGCTTTCAAGTGAGTTACCTTTAACCTTTTGCAAGCTACTAATTTCATTAGTGAAATTTCCCTGATTAATTAAAAATTCTCGAGCGCAACTGTTTAATTTCGTAGGACAGTACTAAATTACAATAAAAACAAAGGAGATTCCATAAAAACATATCTAATATTAATTATGATGATGAATTACATTATTATAATTAAATGTAAGATGTAGCAAGACAGTGTTCTACATAAGATCACGTAGTTACTATAGATAATCAAAATTAACAAGAATAAACATCTCCCTCAATTTATTTATTACAACTTTAAACTATTCTATCAATTATCCATTTATTTTAGCTATTAGACTATAACATTACTTAATACATTTCTGAACTTAATTGTATTGAAGCATATTGAAGCATATTATGAACAACATAATCGCTTTGCGTATCAATACCACCAACAAACAATTGAGTGATCAGATATTTTAGAGTAATTTTGACATACATATTTATTTACCAGAACACAATCCTATCCTATAGTATATTATATATCTTTATATACTACAAAAAAGTTTATTCAAAAATACCATTAGTTATGCTTTTGATTCGGCGTAAAATACCGTGTACGGCCAGATCAATACAGCAATTCCATCTCCCACATAAGTACTAACCCACGCTCAACAAAAGCTACCTACCCCGACGTTTCGCTGTATGTCAACGACTACATTAATTACAATCTGCGTTGTGACTTGATGTGTAGTACAAGAAGTAATATAACATTTTGGAAGTCTTCAGTTTACATTTTTTGTATCTAACAAAACTCTTATTACATATTAGACCATTTGGCATGTATAGAATAACTTTATATGTGCGCACTGGCCAGACGAGTGACAAGAAACTAACAACAATACATGTTTCTAATACATTATATACACTACAGATGTGTATTAATAATAACGTCATAACATGGCGTCAGGCTGGTATCACCATAAATGAAAACAAGATAATCAAGCTAAAAGGTGACAGGATTATCACAGGACCGAGATTTCAACAACCAAAAAACGTTATGTACATATTACTAACAGTATTATTAACAAAAACTTAAAGGAAACCTAAAAAACTTGGTAAGAAGTCTCAGCATTTATTTAAAAGCAGCTTTGGATAAGCAAGATAGCAAAACCTTGAACCTCAGTTAGCGCAGTCAGATACTTGACAACACGGAAAAAAGACCTTGCATGCAGAATAATTTAGGTCTCTAAAATTCGGAGCCGCTGTCCAGTCTTGCGTATCTTACTAAGCGGTTTTCATTCCCAAAGAGACTTATCCTATATAAAAGCAAAGTCGTACTGGCCTATCAATCTTACTTCTTTGTTTTTCTCAAAATTCTAGAGAAGATAATTTATAAACACTTAACGGACTCATTTTTGGCAAGAGAGCCAATATGCCTATCAAACCGGAATATGCTGCAAGCAGGCCATCCATAAGCTCCCCCAAATAGTAGAAATTGCCTTTGACAACAAGAAACTTGCATTAATCATCTTCCTGGACATTGAGGGTGTGTTTGAGAGAACATCCTCGATGGAACATGGTCGATGGAAAAGGCGTTGCAAAACGGGGACGCCGACGGTGACGAGGTGGATCGAACAGAAGAGTTCCTATGTGGCAAAACATATGCATTATAAAGGCAATCATGGCAGCTGACTGCCTACGAGGCAGAGTGTCGTCATCTTTACTATGGTGCCTGGTGGTAAACGTAAACTCTAAGAAAACAACTACGGGTCCGTTCGCTTGGAAGCTCTTCAAACTCCAGTGTCCGACCATTATCGGCTTCAAGATATTCGTAGCAGCTGAGGTCAAATATCTAGGTGTAATTTTAGACGCTAAACTGACGTAGAAATCGCACCTGGAGCATTTGACGATTAAAGCCATGAGAACCTTTGGGGCCTGTAGAGAAATGTTTGCTAAAATCTTTTATGGTGCATGGTTGTACACGAGGACTGTAGTACCTCCTATAACGTTGCTAGTCTGATGGCACAAAGTTAGTCTGAGCTATGCTATCAACGCACTTAGTAAGGTTCAGATGACTGTCACAAGGGCCATGTTTTCGTCTCTGACAGCAGCCATGGAAACCATTTCAAAGCTTCCTTCGTTGCAGTTCACGTTGTGATCAGAAGCCTAAGTTTCTATGGCAAAAAGAAGCTATAGCATTTTCAACCACATCGAACAGACGGTAGTACTCTTCATAAGAGCGGATAATATCTCGTCTGTTTTCAGTTTGACTGGAGGATACTGTGTAGCCAACCTAAAACTACAAAAGCCTTCAATTGCAAATCGAGACGAGGATTTTTTTGCTGGCTTGTGGGGACACAATAGACCTTTTCGGCTGAGTTGCCTTGTAGCAGAAAAAAAAACTCATTTTACAGAACAATAAGTAACCCAACCACTTTTTTTGGTTATTGTGTTTTAGCAATGTTCGACGTTTTCAATTATCAACATACTAGTTATAGTCCTGACGTGTATTAATTGATAATTACATTACATAACGTACAAAACATAAATTTGTTTAAAGTAAAAAAAGCTATTTCAATGGGATGTAGATTTTCCTGAAACTGGGAACTGTAATGCATAAAACGATTTTAGTGTTCACATTACAGCAATTCTCTATCTAAAAGTTTTCAACTAACACATTATCCAATTTAGATGTGTATAAACACATTCAAAAAGGCATAAAATATAGTCGTATTATTTACAGTACATTATTATTGGTATTTGTCTACTCTTTCTCGCTATTGGTGAAAAAATCTAATACACCGCTGCGCCGTACATCTGCCTCAAAATGTGCATTAAGGAAAAAGCTTTCGTCATTTATAAAAGCAACTGTGAAAGAATATAATGTTATAGCACTTGGTAGCTGAATCGTTAAATGTGTACATATGCGCTTGTGTGCGATGTTTCCATCTGAATAAATCACAGCATGCTATTTCATTGTAGTGGTAAAAATGCGTATCGTCGCAAAATGGGGTCACATTAAGGGGTAAATTTCCAGAAGCGAGTAGAGATAACTGATATAGCGGAAAAACATGTTTTAGAGCACAGCGGTAAAACTTGATCATGCGGTAATAAAGGGTAGATTCCATTAGGTAGATTCACACAAGATAATACATAACAGTAACACAATAATCTATTTTATAAATATTTATAGGATACAGCCAAATTTTAGATGGATTCTAAAATTATATCCACGATACAACTTGACTACTAATTAAAGTACTCTCGTGGAAAAGTGAAAGTGGTAACGTTAGTTGAATAGAAATGCTATTTTATAGTAAGAAAACATACATATACAGACTGATACATTTTCGACCCGCACTGTGAGGATCTGGCTTATTACCCGAGGCAGATGGTAGACTTTTACAATTACAATTTACTGACCGGTGATAATTTAAGACGACTACATAGGCAACTGGATAATGAGAAGTTGGAAGACGCTAGATATGTTTTAAATGAAATCATCCGGTCATATGAATCAAAATTCATTAATTCTAAATGCTTGTCAAAAATAATATTAACATCACAAAACTTACGTACTTCTTGTTTAATTTTTGCTTTTGTATTATTTATATATGTATTTGCATTTATCAAATTAGAAAGTATCCACAAAATCAGCAACTTTGTCTCAGTAAAAATAGATAATTTAATGTCACTAAAATTACCTGAAGAATATTATAATTATCCATTAATTTCTTTAGCCTTGATTTTTTTGTTTATAAAAGTTTCCCAAATAAGTATAAGATGTTCATATAAACGTAAATAGCAAATACTAACTTGAAAAATACCAATCAAATATAAACATAAAAAATATTAAGAATGATGTGTAAAAAATATTTGAGAAGTACGTTACGTTTACAGTCTACACTTCAACGTTGCTTTAGCACATTCTACAGGCATCTGTGCCAGCGTATCCATTAGTAAGATTGAAATTCATCATCTTATTTGTGGTATTTCCTTCCATTCACTGTGTACATTATATTTAACTGATAGAAAAAATGATGTCTCGAATCCGAACAAATTATCAGCATCGATCTAATATACTCACAAGTTGTATCACAACTCTTATGAATTGGAAGAATGTAAAATAAGCAGTACTTACTTCTGTTTATTTGAAAGTATTAAAGGTTACAATAAGAGTATTCGAAAAATTGTATGGAGGTACAGCAGTGTTAATTCAGTAGAAATTACATAAATCAGATTAAGACATATCTTACCATTGCAATAGTTCGACTACATGCGAACAGATGCGCTGTAAAATGTTATCAGCAAAATCTATATCATAGCTCTATTGATAGATTACATAAACTTGTCTCCGAGAATAAAAACAGTTGCATAATATTTGTTAGCTTTTTCCGAACGATCACAGGAACATGATTCGTTCGGGGCGAGTAGGTTGTGTTACCGATAGGGATGCTACTGTTCGTTTATTTGCCCGGGGCAAAAAGTGTCATTTGTAAAATAAAATCCAATAATCCGCTTACCTTTTCATGACCCTGGAAGGGGAGTGGAGTTATGATCAACATACGCTCAACAGTACGTCTATTCATATCTGCGTCATATTTGGTATAAACCATAGGCAGGTCATATTTCTATTTGGAAATTTCTTTAATGACTCGGTTAACTCAGTACTAACCTCAAAAGATCGGGTTAGTTATTTTAGGTTGGCCAGTTCTAATATCTGAAAACTCCTTTAGCGGCAGGAGAGATATATTAGTTCAGGTACTTTCGATTTGTCCATAAGGGTTACTCGATAGGAACAGCTCCAGGAGTTTAATCCCGGATACTCCATTCGTGTGCGTGTACAGTGAACTAACTCAGTACAGTTCAGGTACAGATAAAGTGTAAACAAATAAAGGGTGGTGGGGTGGCGGCCATGTAATCGGTTCCATAAATTTATTAAATTAATTCAATATAAAGTGACAAATAATTATCTCGCATTCTAATTTAGTTTTTTCCACAGAAATAGCAAAAGATTTTTAAGGAAGTATCATTTCTGAGAATAGACAATAATTTTATGAGATACATCATCACACGATGCAAAATGATTTTCTATTTCATCTGTATCGCAAACGATTTTTGTAGAAGACTTTAAGAGTACTAAATACTATATTAAATGGTCCACTGGTATTATATATATATATATATTTATATATTTGCCCTATATATATATATATATTTATCCAACCGACGTTACTAGACCCGGCATGTTCATGATACCAAGTCAATCCCAGTGTATAACACAGAAGCGGACATTTAATATGCCTTGCTAAGCCCACTGATTGTACCGCTTTGCCAGACCCAGTGTATATAAAAAATATATTTTCCCGCCTTTTCATTCCCTGCAATGTTGCCAAGTGTATGCGACAAGTGTCTATTATGTTTTCACAGGTTAAATGTAAGCTCGAAGTGTTTTGAGAACAAGCACAAACCTTTAACACCTCATGATTTTTGGGGTTTACAAATGGATGTTTATATGGACTAGATTTAAGCTTGAAGTAATTTTTTAAATAATTATGAAGTATTTATAAATACTTAAATGTGATTTCACTTAATTTTTAAATAACGCAGTCGTGAAGTATTCATACTCTGGGTTTACATAAGATATGGTATGTGTCTACACATATTGAAAATAGCGAAAATTAATGGTTTTGACAATAAATTCTTTTGAAAATAAAAACTATTAGAAACTATTGTAACTGTTAAAAAGCATACTGTCTCCAATAACTGACAAATTTAATCAAAAATTTTGTGGTGTCTTAATTCCGTATGGAAGATTATTACGGAAAAAATGATTTAATATAATTTAATTCCGGGCTTTTCTAGCAATAACACCCTTATCTTGACAACAATATCAAATATAACTGGTCAAACAGAAAGAAATGGATTCGGATAAAACTTAGATGCACTTGAAGCAATTAGTATGAAGCACGTAATATTAATTCTTTTTTAGTTTTTATTTTATGCATTGCGATTTTACCAACTTATCATTGACATAAATGTATAGGTGGGCAAATTTCGGAGTTATAATAGGGGATCTCCGTAACTATAAGAACTATCAAAAAACGGACCACGCATCCTCGATCTGTTTTTTCGAGAAAAGGATGATGGTGAAAACCAAATTTGGCTATCGGCTTTCGGTTTCGAGTTATCCGTGAAAATTCGATTTTTCCCATTTTCGTTTTATCACGATATGTCGGTTACTTATGAAAATTGACAAAAATGACTTTTACGTTCTTCAGGCACTTTTTTAATTAGAATGCAGTGGCGTTGGGGATTTTTTGAAAAATTTATCGAACACTTGTTCCTCAAAATATAAATTACAGTATCAAGAATTATGTTCAATGAAGTTTACAATCATTAGGCAAAACACGTATTAGAACAAAAATATTGACTACAAACGTGTACTTTTTACCATTTTAAAAAAGATCTCTTAATTTTAAATATCCGCAATTAGGCAACTTTTCTAATGTCCGAAAGAAGGACCCTTTTCGTTATGACATTTTTTTGATCAAAATAAATGGCTTAAATTAAATTAAATCTTATTATTTAAAGTAAACTTACAATGAAACGTACCGAAATTATAATAAAAGAATTTATAATTTCTAAAATACACCACTCCCAGATTAACCGAAATTAGGAATTTGGTACTAATTAAAGTTAAGTCGTTCTGAAAAAAAGTATGCAAAATATTATAGCTTTCACGCATCCAACTTACTCTTTGAATGTCAAACTTATCTCTGATGTAGTTATAACTCTTCAAAACACAGTATTTTTATTTAAAAATTGATTAGTTCAAGAGACTCTAAAAAACTCAACCACACGCTAAACAACATTTCGTGATGTTGCCATCTAATCATGAATAGTAAAAACAAAAAATATACACTGAACGTTAGAAGTTTCATTTTTGAATAGATTAGATGTATTTTCAAAACGTGAATATACCTAGATCCTAAAAACAGTACTATGCGAAATTAGGAACCTGTCTGAAAATCGGCTAGTTCTCTCTAAAGTTGTATTTTTTTATATGGAACATATAGTTGGCTATGATATAATTAAAAAGAGGATTTTTTTGCCATTTTAATGATATATATCATGTGGGGTCTTTTCGTTCATTTTCACTGTATTATAACAAAAAATTAACATTTTCCATTGATTTTCATCATTTCATTGCTTTTTGTTAGTAGGCGTGCGTCATTCAACAAACATATGAATCTGTCAGTAGGTTTATAAATAGTATCAATAGTTCAAGTTTATTATTTGATTGTTGCTTCACCTTAAAATGATAAATTTGAGATAGCTTATGAAAATTACGAAAGGTATGATATGCTGGAATGCTTTATTCTCAATAACAATAATGCTGAAGCTGCATGTGAAACATATTTTAATCGTTACCCGGAAAGAAGGCACCCTAATAAATTTATTTTTGGAAGATTGAAAGATAATCTCATTAATTTTGGAAGATTCAACAAATCATGATCGAAGAATTTTAATAAGGAAGCCGGCAAATTGAAGTGGAATTGGGTATATCACGACGACGTGCGTTATCGGTTTTGAAGAAACGTAAGTTTAGGCCATACAAAGTAAGGAAACAACAGCAGCTCCTATTGACTGATCCTGAGCTCTTAGAATTCTGTAATTGGTAACTTCAACAAATTCAGCAGGATCCATCATTTTTTAGAAAAATTATTTGGATGGATGAAGTCTACATTAGCAGTGCCGGAATTTTTAACCAACACAATGAACATTGGTGGTCTGATGTTAACCCCTACCGTGCCGTCGATGTTCAAAATCAGGGACGATTCGGTTTTAGTGTTTGGTGTGCCCTATTTGACACTCGTATTCTGGCATACCGAATTTATCAAGAAAAATTAAATGGTCAACGGTATTATAACGTCATAAACCAACATGTAGTCGAAGAATTTTTGGAAGAACTGCCTTTGAATTTTTTTTTTTTTTTTTTTAATGTGTGGTGGGTGCTTAGTTGCAGTGACTCCGTAAGCTGTATCACTTGTCTGGCTATCACTGCAACTCTTGCGGTGTAGTTTAGTGTGTGTAAGTTGTGTTTAAATGGCTTTGTGACAGCATCATATCGCCTTTTATGATGGCGCGCTGTTAATCACTTTGCTCCCAACAGCGAATGGCAAGTCGATCCGGGATTAAACTCTCTGAAAAAATGTCACCGTCCCTCCAGAGAATTGAACCCCGGCACCTATCGTCCTCTCACAACAATAGTCAGCCGCCTAACCACTGCGGCCATCGACCCGTTAAATGATATGAGAAATGTATTTTTCCAGCACCGCCCCATAACACTGGAATCGTCTCAGGATTGCTGACTGCAAATGGAGACAACTGGATAGGCACCGGCGGACCAGTAAGATGGCCATCACGTTCGTCGGATTTGTCACCCCTAGATTTCTTTTTCTGGGGACATCTTAAATACCGGTTATACAAACAAACTCATAATAACATTAACGAACTGAGAGAGAACGTAACATAATGTCTTAATTCTGTTTCTTGTATTCATATTCACAATGCACTTCGGATCGTTTCGAGACGGTGTGAATTGTGTATTGTAAATAGTGGGCGCCAGTTCGAACTTCTATTGTAAATAATTTTTAATCATGTTTTAATTTATTCTAAACATGAAAGTCAAAATATATGTAATTCGTCGATCTTGATTTATTAAATCTTCCAAAATTAATGAGATTTTCTTTCATTCATTCAAAAATAGATTTATTAGGTTGCCTTCTTTCCGGGTAACGATTAAAATATGTTTCACATGCAGCTTCAGCATTATTATTATTGAGAATAAAGCATTCCAACATATCATACTTTTCGTAATTTTCATAAGCCATCGCAAATTTATAATTTTAAGGTGAAGCAACAATCAAATAATCAACTTAAATTATTGATACCATTTATAAATCTAGTGATAGATTTATGTTTGACGAATGATACACGCCTACTAACAAAAAGCAATGAAATGATGAAAATCAATGGAAAATGTTAATTTTCTGTTATAATATAGTGAAAATGAACGAAAAGACCCGCACATGATATATATCATTAAAATGGCAAAAAAAAATCCTCTTTTTAGTGATATCCTAGTCAACTATATGTTCCATATAAAAAAAAAACTTTATATCCTACCTCGAATTTCGAAAAATTTTTCAAAAAATCTCTAACGCCACTGCATTTTAATCAAAAAAGTGCTTCAAGAACGTAAAAGTCATTTTTGTCAATTTTCATAAATAGCCGAGATATCGTGATAAAACGGAAATGGGAAAAATCGAATTTTCACTGATAACTTGAAACCGAAAGCCGATAGCCATATTTGGTTTTCACCATCATCCTTTTCGCCAAAAAACAGATCTAGGATACGTGGTCCGTTTTTTTATACTTCTTATAGTTACCGAGATTCCATATTGAAACATCGACATTTGCCCATCCTATATTTAGTAGGCCGTATCTGTTTTTAACTACAATTACTACTGACTACAAGTTTTAAATTATAGGTAGAATATTTGTCTGTTGCAAGTGTACTACGCAATAAAGTAACTGAATGAAGTAAGTTATGAAATAGTGAATACATTCCGACAGAATATTCATTCTTTCTATATTCGCAGCGTTAATATGATTTAGATTAAAAAGATAATGGAAAGAAGTTGCTTTTTATAACTTAAACTTTATTTAAACCAAATTCATCAGCCAAATCGTGAATACATACTATCACACGCTAACTTAAACACATTCAGTTTTACGAATGCAAACAGGAGTGATAAACATTATAGATAGTATTGCAATTACAGTGTTGCCGATTTTCGGGCTTGACGGCGTTGGTATAATGTACCAGGCTTGACAACGTCGGTAGAAATGCTTCTTTAGATATACAGCTGGCCCTCTGGCAGAAAGCGCCGGAACTAGAGTTGTGTATAGGTTGATATTCTACCGCGTTGTCGGTCCCGAACAAAAAATTGGGAGGAGTCATTTTTAAGCATAACATTGAAAAATAGACCGAAATACACGAAGAACGTTGTCAGACCCGAAAGTGGGTCTGACAACGTCGTCGCGGGTCTGACAACGATTACTACATATAGCGGTTCGGGTCTGTATAAGCGGTTTAACAAATCTATATATATATGTATTCGTTCGGTAATGCTATGTTTGCAAAACTTCTGAGAAGTTATTCTTACTGTAGTAAAGCTCAATTTAAACAATTTCGATTATCTGAAACCGAACAAAAGATAACTATTCACAAAGTTCCTTTTAATGAATGGTAAGCATTAATCACCGCGGTTACAATCGGAGTTTGATAAAGAGTTTGGCATAGTTTCTCAGTGAGATTTATGATTTGGCTTGTATTGGAAAATATATCTTTATATAAAAAAGTCTGCGAAATTGAATTTAATGAAAAATTACTATTTTATAATCCATAAGGGGTTAAAATGAAAATTAGATAGTCCAACAAATATGATCAATAATTCAAAGTGCAAAAAGTATTATTTATATATATATTAAAGATACAGAATACACATTAATTTGTTAAAAATCAATCAAAATTAAATCTTTTAATTTGCCAACCTAGATTTGTTGTAAGTCAAGTGTTCCAAGTGTGCTTTCTAAAAACGCCAAATTTTATTTTTATAAAGTATGTATTTTAAAAGGAGTAGCAATGGTCAGGTAAAAAATTACCATGCATCACAAAAAACAGCATTGTAGTAGTATCGAACCGGAATAAACGCAAATAAAGAGAAAGGGCGAAAGTACTTGATTTTCTCACAATGCAATAGCAAATCCCGTAAATAGTATCGTTTAAATATTAATATCATTACTTGAATTGAAAATAAACGAATATACTATTTCAGAATAACTTGTATAATAATCGCTCACATTTCAGGTGAATCTTATTATTCAATATTTAAAATGTAGGTAACTAGTAAAAATACATAAATAAATTACTTACATAAATAGGATACTTTTTAACCAGAAATAAATGAAATAAAAAACATTCCTTCCTGAGATATTTTTGAAACTTCGCTTACTTATTTTTATTTTGCTTTCATTACTATTTCGTAATCTAAAATTTTATCTCTAAAAAGGAAATTCTTTTTTTACGTTTCATTCACTATTAGTTTTACTTTCAAGTTAGTAATATTAAATTGAAGCGAAATGGCTTTTCGTTCGTTCTAAGTTCAGAATATTTTATGCAAAGAATTTCTTTTAAGTCTCCAAAATCTAATAGTCAATATAAACTCATACCTATGTATGTGCAATACGACAATTTTGAATAGTCATCTCTTTTTTCCTTTTCGTTTTTCAATTTGTCAACTGTTCCGAGGATATTCAAAGTAACCACACGGACATCAAAGGTGCCGACGTGGGTTATCGTTACCATTGTTCTATAGTGCAAATAACGGTTGAGGCATGCATGCGATTCTTGAAATGATTTATACGTTACATTCGTGTATTCGGAAATTTCGTCGTTGATGAAATGTTTAAAACATTTACGAGATTTTTTCTTTCATTGTGCTTGTTTGTTTTCAAAAATCCTTTTATAAAGATATATGTATGCTTGTTTTTATTTATCGTATACTGTTATCATTCGATAATTGTTATCAAAATAGTTCCGTCCAAAACCGATCACATTAAGCGGCGTCAACTGTATTTCTATTCTATAGATATTAGCTGGTTTTCCCTGAATTGCATTTCATCTTATTAAATAAATGCACCCATCAATCGATAAAATTAGGGATAAAACGTAAAAGTATTAGGAGCCATTATCTATGTAATTATATTTCTTCGAATAATGTTCATTCGATAGGTTCTTGTTGTGATATTAAGGAACTATTAATTACACACACATTTAACAAAATTTATTAGAATGAGATAATGAGGAACAAATGTAATTCCACAACCTACAATAATACCACTTTCCATTTTAGTTTTTGTTACTTAAAACGCACTAGCTTGAAACGAAATAGATACCCTTACGAGTATTTAAAAGTGTAGTGAAAAGGATACTTATTGTTATTGATGTATGAATGCTTATATTCCAAAAATTTAAGAGATGAATAAAATATAGTACGCAATTGCTACCGTTAATTATTAAGCAGTTGTTATGTCAAATGAATTTAATTCTTCAGTTATACATACATATGTAAGTTTGTTACATACATAGGTAAAGGATTGATTCGTTTTTTTAATAATTTGTGATGTATGTATATATGTATATGTAATAGTGTGTACCTCTTGTATATCTTTTTGAAGCTATGGCAAATTTTACGATAAGGTAATGAAACGTTAGCATTTTTCGACTATTTTATTATCCAACTGTTCTAAAAGCGATCGCATCGGTAAGATCGGCCCCGCGCGACGTATAAGCTCCTCCCATAAGGAAGAAAGTTAGATATCGCCCCTGTAGACCCACGACATTAATTCTGGTATAAACTGTACACCTAATGATAGATTTCCTGAAAAGCAATTTTTCTTTAAAACCACTAGAATTTTATTAGATTTATAGAATGGGCTTGTTCAGCAAAAAAATTTTATTTTAATAATCGAAACCAAAACTCATTTTAAACTGATTCTCAAAATTTTAGATTTTTCCGTCGACGTTGAAACCCTCAAATTAATTAAAGAAATTGGACTGTACGAAAATGGGGCGTGGTTACTTGTGACGTCACACCACACGTCTGTACTATGTTACTCGAGCACTGCGAGCGGACTGTGTATTATACTTACCGAGTTGTCGTGTAAGAGACAAAACGCTTGACTGTTACGTTTTACTTTATTTCATAATGAGTAAGAAGAAAGTGGCATATAAATATTGTTTGGTTCCTAACTGTCCTAATACATCCAAAAATGCCCCAGAGAAATTGTCTATTAATGTACCCTCTGACATTAAAACTAGAAAAGTTTGGCAGAAAGCAATGCGTCCTAAAGTTTTTGTATCTGACAAATCCACTGTGTATTGCTGCCAAGATCATTTTAAAGTAAGTTATAGTGTATTTATCTAATAAGATCATTTTATATATTAACTAGCTGGCCCAGTAGACTTCGTTCTGCCTAGAAAAGTATTGATTTAGACATTTAATGTTTAATGTATTGTTACGGGTACCAGCCCCGCCCGTCCCGTACCACCACCCGTGTCCCGCCCGTCCCGTACCGCCCCTCTGTCCCGCCCGTCCCGTACCGCCCCCCTGTCCCGCCCGTCCCGTACCACCCCCTTGTCCCGCCCGTCCCGTACCACCCCCTTGTCCCGCCCGTAAAAAGATAACGATAAAGATGGCGTCGTAAAATCACTCCCTACAAAATGAATTTTCTTGATAATTTTTCTTTTCGGGGATATTTCGGGAATTTTCTTGTTTGGCCGGAGAGCAGTACGCATTGGTGCGAATCATCGAAATCGGTCCAGGCGTTCTCTCTAAGCGTAGTAACGTGCGGTAGGTAACTAACGGCTTTCTCTTTTATATATATATAGAAGATAATGTTGGTATATGGGGTATTTGTGAAAAATACAAGACATTTATTTGAACACCTTTTTATTTTATTTTGAATTTTTATTTCGTCTATTTAGAATGGGAGCGTATAGTGACGACTGGCTTAAATTTTCAATCGTATTATCGAATCTTATACACAAAGTACCCGCTAGCTCTTCTATGTGTCGATACAGTCAGTCGCGTACGACTTAAATTATGTTTTCTTTATGTTATTGAACGGAGTGCACCCTTCAGACTAAATAATGACATCATTGTATGACATTTTTGTATTATTTTCACAAATAATATCTCTAAAACTTAATCTAAAAATTTAGGATACGCACGTAATTTTTTTCAGCTTTTACTGATTTGTATTTTGAATAGCTTGAGAGTGTAGAAACTAGTTTATGAAATCATACTGAACTTTGTAATGTTACGAATAAATTTAAATAAACGTGAATTTATAAAAATTTTGATTGTATCTAAAATAAATTAAATTGAAAAACAATGTGTATACATATTTTTCTATTTTATCTCACAGTTTGAATAACAAAATTTGTATACTTTGCAAAAATAGTGATAACTATAACCTCTAGCGTTTAACACAAAAAACTTGTAGGTAGAGGACCACTAATACTTTTAAAATTAAAGATATTATAGCGCGAAGCACCGTCTTTATAAGAAATGCAACGGTTTGCTACTGAACACCGAACTACGACGTGTGGTATGACGTCACAGGCGGATCCCGCGCTTTTATCGGAATTCGGTTTTTAACCTTTAATATCTAAACAGTGGGTTAAGTTTAAGAGCTAAAAATTTATTAATTATTTTGATGAATTAGTTTTACATAATAACGTAAAAAAAATCGAGAAAAATCGTCATTGATAACAAGCCTATTGTAAATATGTTACAATTTTGTTATTTATTCGAAATTTACTGAAAATAAAATAAATATACGTAGGTACTTATTTCTAACAAAGAATGTGTATCATCCATTATATTTTGTTAAACTTCCTTTATTAATTATAACTAGTCTAATTTTGCATGCCATACTTCTAGTAGAATACTATGTCCGAACAATAGCTATCAACAAATGACAATTGATAAATCTAGAAGTGACATATTGGATGTTCTAAGCAGTATTAGAACATTTGTTAGATCCATATATGCTATCGGCACCGCACCTATTGAAACAGATCACTCATTAAGGTCTTTACATATGACTGCTTCTACATTTTTTCTATTATTTGTCTGGATATTTACTATTAAAATTATGAGACCTACAATAATGTTCAATAGTTTGTCTTAATCTTACAATATGCTATTTTAACATGCATGTTACTAATTTGCATATATTTAAATTGCCTGAACCTGGTTTGCACAATTTTTATTGACTTATTTCGTCAATAAAAACAAGCAAAAGACGTCATTATTGTCTACTATTATTCAGTTTTCAATTACATTGTTTTTTCTAGGTAGCAGCCGCTTGTTGTCTACGTTTGAAAACGCAATTCATATACATGTCTTAATTAGCTTTAAAAAACTATATTTGCATAACAAACAAAAATGAAATTTTTCGCGTATTACATAACTAACTACATATATGTAAACATCACCGACTGATTGTTCATTATTATTTCATGAGAATTTAACTGAACTTTTTCTTCAAAGGAGGTACACGGGTAAAAATAGGGAGATCCATTGCGTCCGATAAGTCTACGAGTCTCCGTTTCAGAGTGAAATTTTGTTGTCTAAACTCGTTTGTTTAATAGGCTCAGTTTTATGACGATACACTCTCTGTATGTAATTTTGCCATATGTATGTATTGCTGTAGGAGATAATACATAATTTTTATAGTGTAGTAGCAGTAAAATATTTAACTTCGAAATGGGGCCTCCTCTAGCAGAGGGTCATGATGGAACACCGTATGTTTATTTATGTATAGTATAACGTTACTTTGATCCAAAAAACAAGTTGCCGCGGAATTCTGTGTGTCGTCGCACAGACGTCTTTTTTCTTCGTTCGTTGAGTAACTATACAGGGTGGTACAACCAAGATGGGGTGGGGGATTACAATTAAAAGGTGAGGAATTTCGAAAAACTTTTTTGCAATTTGATTAAGGGCTGCATGGGCTACCTTCTACACATATTTTCCTTGTACGGAGTCTTCGAAGCAGTCGGTGACGAACCAAACTTGTTTTTATTTTAAATGAGACACTCGATATCAAAATACTACAATCGATTCTACAAACTACAAACAATTTGTAGCAATGGTGCACCCTCTATATTATTTTCGTATGTTAAAGAGAACTTCATCAGCTTTCTAAAAATACCATACACGTTACCCTTTTGACTGACGGTTTTTAACCAAATTCACCACAAATGCAATATTTTGAGATGTATTAGATTTAAAGATGTAGTCATAATGTAGTGACGCATGTAATTGGTAATAAGCAAATCATAAAAAGATATTTAATATGCAACGAAAATATTGGTAATCCAAAATTGTTAAATGTTACTACAATAGATGTTCAAATAATGCTCCGTGTAATCGGAGACACATTTAGAGCCGATCGCTAAATTAGAATTTAACTTTTTGTGAAGCATATCTCGAAATACTGTTAAAACTGCGCTTTTTTGAACACATTTTTCGTAAATGCAATTTTCTGGGATTTGCTACGAATTATTAAACTCATCCAGTTAGAGTATTTTAATAAAGATTTTAATTTTTTTAATGTGATAATTAAATCAAGCAAAACGAAATATAATTATGAATTCTTTACTAATTAAAAAAAGTTTTGATGCTAAGATTGTTTACTCAGTCGATGTTAATTAATAATTAAGTACGAATTTTGTTTTGCTAATGGGAATTTGTATTTAGTAAATAGACTTTGCCTTAAATCAGTAGTTGACTAATATATTTTACGTCAATTCTTTGTGTTATTTTAAATAAATATATAAGAAAACTAGAGCACCTGCACATATAAAGCTGAAAATCATAACAATGAAATTGTAACAATGATCTGTTGTTTGAATTTCCTACCAACTACATATATGTATCTTTTCAAAACAAGCAAGCTTCGGTTTGTTCACAAATTAGAAAGCATAATATTTTAAAGATAACAACCGCAAAAGCAATGAGTATTCTATATGATAATGTATGTATACCAGAAGAAGAACGAAATAGGACATACAGTGAGTGACAAAATTGAGTGGACACTTACAATAAATAAAATAAATGCGACTTTCAAAATATATACACAATGTATTTGGTTAATTTATGAACTAATACAAAAACAATAGCTTGTACAAACGTTCAAGATTTGAATAAATAAAAACATAAGAAAATAACAGTGAAATAATGAATTAAAAAAATTAAAAAGTTGAAGAAAAATAAGAAATAAATATGCCTTCTAACAGATATTAAATAAGGGGTTTCACTATTTTGTGTGACCCCCTGCTGCTTGTATAACAGCCTGAAGTCGTCGTGGCATGCTTTCTACTAACGTTTTTAAAACATCCGTGTCCAAGTAAATATTGCATTTCCAAGAAATATGAATTGGTTTATCTACGTAGTTTGCCTATTTGCATTTCAGATTGCGGGGAAGAATATCTTTAAGATTATGTTATACATATACACATATGTTTACGCATTTATTCAAATAGAAATCATACAATCATATTCTATATGTAGTTTTCGCGCAAGTGTCCACTCAATTTTGTCACTCATTGTATATATTGGTATTCTAACTGTCTTATTTCTTTTTTCTTTGAGTGTAGTATGAATATTTACTTTTCTCTATTGTGTATTAGCTTGAAACTAAATGCAATACTGGTGTATATACATTAAAACTAATACTAGACCTTATATATCGAATGTATTTTTTCTCAACAAATATAGGCAGATCTCTTTTAAATTTCAATATTAAAGCATTGAACCTATCACCTTCATGCACTTTTTAGAGACAGTGAGAGCGATGTGGATAATGATGGCGATATTGGCAGACAGCAGAGCAAGCATTTATCGCAAGATGTAGAACACGTAATTGTCAATATCTATCATATGCTGATGGAAGGAAATAACGGTGGACAATGCAAGAATATCGCACGAACCTGGCAATTAAGAAAAGTGCCTAGTGGGATACTACATAAGGTAATTAAAGGTGATGAAGGACCTCGGAAACAAAGAAGTAACAAAGGAGAAAAGTCAGTAGGGGCATTAGGGGTCATCATTAGGGAGCAAATATATGTACAGAGAAAATGTTGTAACTATGTACTATTGATGGCTTACATAAAAGTATTAATTACTAAAGACCGCAAATGTGGTTGCGTAGCAAAGGCGTATCTACATCGGCTTTACCGAAATAAGAATCGGCGTTATTTAGAGAAACTTTATACTAAAATTAATGAAAACACAGACATAATATACAACTTTACCGTATTAGCAAACAAACACGTTGAATCATTTGCACGAACTTTCGACATTTTAAATGCGTTGCAACCGAATTATAGGTACGCGTACTTGCAATGCATGATCATGCAACCATACCGTACGATGATTGTCTACAAACTACATATTCTACTACATACATACTTGTACGATAGGTGCGCGCCGTTAATGCCCCCGATGTACTGCCGCTGGAAGCTAACCAATTCTTGCTGTCTTTATTAATGACCATTCTATCAATATTCAGTGTCGCAAAACGACCTTGTGGTGGGCATTAAAGAAAGCTGGATTTAAGTTTGGCACGTTAGCAAACGCAAGAACTTCGATATGACTACTTAATGGCAGTTAAAAAAATACAAAGAGGAAGGACGCCTAATATGCTATTTAGACGAAACGTGGTATGGTAAAGTTCAAATATGTGTCAGATGGACGTGGCTGTTTCGAAAGAAAAGAGTTATTATTTGCCATGTTGAGTCAGAGAAAGGATGTACTGCACAGTGTCTAATATCAGCAAAAAATATAAAATCATCAAGTTTAAACTACGTTGAAAATATCATAATTTTATTTTTATTTGAAAAATGGTTTTATAATTCTTTCTTACCAAGTTTACCAAATGGTAGTATAATAGTGATGGAGAACGCTCCATATCATTTGCGGCAACAAAGCAAGGTTCCTATAAAATATACTGCTAAGAAAAGTATTTTTAGAAGCCAATCATTTATAGTATGAAGATAGTTATAGGAAAACCAATTATTGGAGGTGATGAACACAAAAGAATATGTGGAGGAGTATTATGTAGATAATAGAAACAAAAAAAGCAGAGCATACAATTTTATGTTTAACGCCGTATTATTGCGTTTTCAATCTAATAGAATTAATATGGGACAAACTTAAAAACACCATAAGGCGAACTAATAAAACATCAACATTTGACAAAAGTACCACAATATACATTAGGAATGTTACAAAACACATAAGTACTGAAAACTGAAAAAATGGTGGTGAACGCACAATTATAAAAGAACGGCCAATGGATTCGTATGCTTTAGGTAGACCAAAGTATCCATTCAATAAAAATGAGTAACTGTTGCTACACTCCCTGTGGTGATAATTAAAACTTGTAATTCTCAATGCACTATACATATGTAGTAGTTAACCGATATTAGATAACTATGTAGTATTTATTACGATCACTAATTTTAATACAAACAGTACTGCATTACTGTAACATGTTCTATGTGACTTCTTGAAAGTTATTTATAGAAAATTTGTAATTAGTGTAAAACACAACACCTCTCTGCGACTTGAATATTTAATTCTCTTCTTCTGATTTAAAAATATAGAGGTGGTAATTGGTAAATACGGTAAACACGGATGGTGATTACATAAGGAAATGTTGAAGAAAAATTATCGTAAAAATTATAAATGCAAAAATATTTTTCTAAATTAAATGTTCGAATTGACCACCGTTAACAATATGACAAAAGCCAAGGCGATTCAGAAATTCTTTTTGATTGTTGTCATGACATCCGAGGTTTCTAATTTGTGTGCTTTTAAATTTACTAAATTCGCTGGATGAGTCACATATACTTTACTTTTTGAGTATCCGTACAAGAAATTATCGAGAGGAGTTAAACCTGGGTGACCACTTAAATGGTCCCTCTCCTATCTTCTATCCAATGATTTAGAAAGTGTTCATCCAAATAAGCCCGAACAGGTAAAGCGTAGTGTGCAGGCGCTCCATCTTGGTAAAAGAAAAGGCCACGTTGGTGCAGATCGGGTTCTTCTTAGTAGAGTGGGGATGAATTTATTTTGCACAAAGTGTAGATAACTCGCACCCGTAACCGTTTCTTCAAAGAAGTAAAACCTAAAATTCTTCCGTCACTATACCGCACCATACGTTTATTTTTTGAAGGTGTTGAGAATGAAATTCTGTCGATCAATGACAATCTTCGGTTGACCAATAACGACAATTTTGTTGGTTCATATGACCGTTTAAAAATATTAATTCATCAGAAAGAAATGATTTCTCTTTACAAAACAATCGTTAGCATTGCATATTTGTTTGCATTTGCTCACAAAATTAATTTCGTTGAACAAAATTACCTTATACAGGTGGAACTTCGCTTTCTTCACTAGTTTATGCACAGTAGATTGCGATAAATTAATATTAGAAGCCGTTTCCGTAATTACGATTTGAAGAGTACCTATTTGGCATTGCTAACAAAATGTTAAACTCATCTTCTTCATTTATTGATGTTCGACCAGAGTTTTGAATTACCATGCTTTGGCTAATAGGCGGTTGTTCAGTCTGGATTGCATTAAATAACTGCACCGCTTCCGTTTGAGCGCGTTGAATTTTGGGAAATCTGTCTGCACACACGGGTCTTTTCGAAAAATTTTTGTTTTTTGCGTAACTTTTTAAATAGCTCACTACATTAACATATTAAAGTTGCAACACAAAAATAATCGAAAGTTACTTTAGAACTTGTCCAAAATTAAATAATGGAGAATGTGTATTTCTGGCAACAGTTCCCTAAACTGTTAGTTACTTATGCAGAACTGTCAAGTTATGTTCATACTTACATTGATAAACTTTGTGAAGTAGCGACAGTAACTCGTAAACCTAGCGATGGAGCACCTACAAAATGAATCAGAGATTGCATAGAGGATATTCGACGACGAATGAATAAATCACATGAAAAATCAATTGTAAGGCTTTCCCAATAAGTTCGGTTCTCAATGAGAACATACCATACCATTAAAAAAACAGATTTAATGTTGTTTCTACATAAAATTCAAGCAATTTATGAACTCAAGCGCATAGAATTCGATAAGAGAGCATAGTACTGTCAACAGTTTTTACATTACATTACAAATGAATAATGACAACATTTTGTTAAGACTTGGCAACATTTCCAACATTACTTTTTAGTTATTGTAATAAATTTTTTGTAATAAAATTTTTGCACACATTTTTTGTTATAAAAAACATAACCATTTGCAATCAGAAAAAGTTTTTGCACAATAATAAATAATTCAATTTTTAAAAAATAAGGTTAACAGATAATTAAAAACGAAATTATCTTTTTATTGTGATTTTGTACATTGAATGGAAGAATAGGCGCAGTATAATTATTTGTAATTATTATTTTTTTCTTAAATGAAAGATATTAATTTCAAAAGTTAACTTATCTACGACAATTAGATAATTGCAATTCAAAAACCTGTAATACCTCTCATCAGACAAAAGTCAATAGAATGGAACCATATTTATGCTGTTGTCTTTGATTAGGCTCAGAGTGTGTATGCAGTTACATATACAAAACTGTCGTTTTTGTTACAATAGAAAACACTGAATAATTTTGGCAATGTGGTGTGACAATAGCTTATTTCGGATAATTTACGTAAAAATGTGTGTATATAACTGAAGCAAAAATTAGAAAGAACAATTGAAGCAATCATGAGAAAGAACAATAATTGCTTTGTTCAGCCAATACCAATACGTTATATTGTACATCAGAATTGATGTACTAAAAATAAACTGAAATTACGGTGTTCACTAAAAACATAAACATATTTGGATATCCGAAAATAAACTAGGGAATATGAGTTATAAATAATATGACTTTGTACGAACTACATATTCGTAAGGTATTGATTTAATATCCTGTAGATATAGGGTGTCAGCTCACACACGGATAATTCCGTTCAATACAATGCATTTACACTACAGTCGGAATAGTAAATTTAGTTTTTCTCTAATAAAGTCGTAATAATTTTTTAGGAATAATACACGATTAGGACTCTACATGCATTCTTGAACTTGATCTAATTCAGTAGTATTATCATTGAATGAAAATATTTTCTGGCGCGCGTCCAAGTGAACGTCTATTTGCTTAACTCACGTTGCTTGTAAATCACAATTTAATAAATTTAGTAAAGAGGATATTGTTTACCAATGCTAAATGTTTCCCGTAGTTAGCTTAGCACTTGTTATTCCATTCTGGAAACTATTCGTTCATCTATTGATGTGTGTAAGTGCGTTCCCAAAACTGAAAAGTAGTTGACTACATCAATATTGCCTTTACAAATTGTCCGTGTTTATACATGTATAGATATCCATACACATACGAAAATGTACAATAGAATTAAATTGAGCTCAAAAGGACAGCGAACAAATATTAGTGTTCCATTAATAAAATGAATATATTGGCAGAGGTTTCATTTTTGCCGATAAATTGATGTGTAATTATTATAAAAAATCTAATGTGTTTATTACTGTTGTCAATAATTTGGTTACGTAAAGTTTAAACTGAGAACCAAATTTTTAATATACAAAATACTTTAAAGAAAAAATTTTTTAATCAATTTACAAATTTCTAAGTAGCTGCATTTGCAATTTGGATTTAGGAATTATGTTTATTGTATATCACCCTAAAAATGTAATTTGCGAGCGTAATTGCATAATATAATTTCTAAAGACCGCTGAAGAGTCAATGTTCTGTCGAAGATCGCAGCTCCAATTAAATGACTTCCCATTATACCACAAAATACCTTAAATCCGAATCGAACGTGATTTTCTCTAAACCAATAGTGGTCATTATGTCTATTAAACATTCGACAATTAGAGAAATAATATCCATCTGTCCATAACACTCGGCCTGAGAAATGTGTTTCTGTACTTCTGCGGACAAACCAGCTACAAAATGCTGCTTGCGGTTATAATCTTGTAGTCTTAAAATTTGGGCAACATAGATAAGGGTGAAACTTGTGCTTTTTAACATTCTGGATGCTGTAGATTTAGATACATTAACCTGTGCTTCTATTTCTCACTTCAGATGCTTGAATTAGCCGCAATAGAAGCCAATGTTGCTAGTTCACCATTACAGTTACGATCTTGAACTACTAAATTATTTTCATTAGAGTTAGTTTTGACTTTTTCAAACTTCCATACTGCTGCATGTTCTTGTCTAGTCGTTTGAACGTTTTGATGTTTAGTTGCCTTCTATCCGGAAGGTTATATAAATAAAGTTTGATTGGCAAATGGGAATTTTTATAGTACTTTATAAATGTGCAAAACATATGGTAGCATTTTTAGTTGAATAATTCGTCATATTATTTAAATTTTATACCTACAAGTAATATTTTAGCTTGAATTATTATTATTCTATAGTTTTACTTCGTGGTCAGTGCAACAGTGGTCAGCATTTTGAGCATTGCCTGTGAATAGTTAACATTGAGATTTGTGTTTTTTGTATTTCATGTGATTTTGTTTTAGTTCATGCAAGGCTACTTCATTAAAATATAAAATTGGTAATTACACTAGAATTTTGTTATTTAATTATAGGTTATATTATACAGCTTACGGACTCACTGCAACTAAGCACCCACCATATTAAAAAAAAATTATATGAATGAAGAAAGAATAAAAAACTTTATTCAGTGATATGAAAATACAATATGGCGCCCATTTAACTTGGGGAAGTTGCTATGGATACCTCGAGTGCCGCCATCTTGAATTTTTGTTTGACATTGATTTTAAATTATTCATATTAAAAATATTATCTTTTATAGGAAACTTTTTTTCGTAACTTTTAGACTTACGAAGATGTTCGACTTAGAAGAAAATGGCGATTTTTGATTCTTTCGACATAACTTCTGAATCGTTCAATATTTCGAATCTTTTAAAACAGATTCTAGGTCAGCACATAAAATTGCAAAACACTGCCCATTTAAACAAATCTCTATCTTCAATAATAAGGAAGATGCCCATGCAATTCCACCCGATTTGGGATATCCTGTATGTATTCTTCTATTGTATCACCTCAAATTAAATGCAAATTTTAAAGCGAGCAATTTTCATTTAACAAATAAAGGTCTAAAGCATATTTTATTTCTCCAAAAAGGGTATAGTCTTTATTTACTAAATTATACACATTCTCAGCTAAACAAATTGCATTCAATTTGAGAAAGATGTGCATACGTCTTTTTGCTTATAGATCTGAGATCTTACGATATCTTACACAAAACTATTTTTAGGAAAAATAATGGTTATTTGAAACCGTGTAATGAAACACAAGTAAATGGAATGTATATGGTAAGATGAAAATGATTTTAGTAATGACATTAATTCTTTGCCGTTATATTCCCATGCAAATAAATTAGAAGGACTCTAACGCTGGGTATCCACCAAACTGATTTACGATTCGCAAATGTCGACTTTGGATTTTCGACAAAGTCGCTAACTTATACGTTGTCTCCAATAAATTGACTTTTGGTTTGGATATACAAAATATAGTCGATTTATGATAAACTGAATCTGCAACCAACTTATCATTTAGTCGGAAGTCGAAAATCCGGTTAGTGGATATCCAGCGATTTTAATTGCGTTATTCCTCTGGCTTTATACATGTGTGTTATTGTATGATGTACATGCACCAAATACCAATACTCATACATCGTGAACCACTAAACAGAATATTTGAATAACCGCAATTTAGCATTTAATTCGCGTTAAAAGAAATTAGAATAAAATTTGTATGACTGCGATGTTTGTAAAGACTGGAATAAATATCTAACGCCCTGTAAAAAGATCATAAAGTTGCTTTATATTTTTATCATTTTGAATATAAACATGCTGAAAGAAAGTAAATAATACCGCGAATGTAGCTATATATTTGTCTTTTCTTTAAAAGTTAATATGAATCTATCTTGTCATACGCTTTTCCTGAAAGACGGGAAAACAAGAATTGTACCAGTACATAACAAGGAAGACTGGCTGTGATGAGGTACTTAAGTTGAGAATTAATGATGTAGAAGTTAAGGGAGAGTATACCCCGGACTGCCGATATTACAATCTGTAAAACGTCATAGAGGATGGAAGTTCTCTACCGTAGCTGAGAGCTACATTCAAGATTCAGTTTCGAATAAAGCAGAAATAGCTAGGGGAATACCAAGTCTGAATAAGCCAGCGGCATCAACTTCTGCTGAAATATCTGAATCATTTTATTTCGATAATATTAGAAAACAGAAGATAAACTAAATTCCAAATACCAAGGTTATGTTAATAACAAAATCGTATCTTTAAACTTTAAAGTTAATATCAATACACTACAGTTGTATGAAATCAATAAACATAAGAGATGTCAGTTGGTGATTGTTTTAATTAAGACGGAATATATTTCCTTATCTGTGCATTATTACTTTATTTCTTAATTTGACATATGAATGAATATGACATAAATATGTAAGTATATCAAATTTGACGGAGAAGTATTCGTGATGATAAGGAAAGTAGTTGGTTGTATGTAGGTTATTTCCACTTAGAAAAAAAAATTTTTGATGCATATTAATGTCAATTTCTTCCACTGCAGAAGTATTAACGAAAACATGTCTAATATTATATGTTCTGGAATAAATTGGTATTTAATTAATTGTCGTTTCATTGACCTATAAGTGGAAATATTAAGTAGATAAGTAGATAATACATAATAAATGGTACAAATGGTTATTAAATATAATATCCGCCATAATATTATTGTTACGTAGCCTACTTCGTGCAAATTGAAGTGGTTTTTTCGACAGTAACAGATGAAATATACATTTTTCTCTAAAACGATTGAAAATAAATGGGTACATTCTGACATAAAAAGAAAGAGAATTTAATTGTATATCCAACCCTCTAAACAAATATAGGGTGTCCCGTTAAAAAAACAGAGTTATTGGCATTTAAATGTTTCCAAATGCTGGCGGCAGTAACTGTATGTCAACAAAAGGATCCGTACATGTTAACATTGGACATAGTAAACGTATTCAAGACGTATCAATTTGCGCAAACCAAAATTTTCTACCTTTTTTAGTTTTGATCCTATACAGCTCATTAACGAGGGCGCTGCAATTGCAAAATTTTTGATAAAATATTTATTTTCTCGAAAACAAAAGCACATAGATCTAGGAAGGTCTTAATAAAAGTTACTTAAAATATCATGTACAATCTAAAAAAACTATAATATATAGGGTAATCCATTTAAAATAATAAAGGTACATACGCTTTTTCTATAATTCGGACATCCTGTATATTTGAAAATATTTTCTAGCTATGCATAGTATAAATAGGAACAACTTTTATTTGAAACTTTTTTCTCTATACTGTAAAATAAACAAATTATCAAAGAAACCGCGTCAGCTGGAATATCCTGTATTTAACGGCTAAAAAGCAATCTTGGCGATATTGTACTGATCGCGTGTTTATAAAGAAAAGTTATTGTAATTTATTACTCGACGTATACAAAGAGGTATATTGGATTATCTATTATAATTGTAATCTAATATCTGGTAAACATTTTATCATGTGTTTAAAAAGACTTATTTGTGGAATTGAGAAGTCAGACCTAGCATCAACAGAAAACTCGAAACCGTACGTGTGGCTGTGAATAAATTGGTATACAGCTAACGAAAAAGAATCATTATGATTTTATTTATTTTTTTATTTATTACGAAACATAAAAAACTTTATCGTCCTTTATCTCGATGAATTCTCTATTAACTTTTGTACTAACATAAGTTGAGTTATATTATCGTAGTTCAAGTACAGGTAACAGTATTGTAATTTAGAACATTTTCTTACAAATACCTTGTATAAAGTATACATGATGTCATAAAAAATCATTACTTCAATAATTAATTTTCCAAGTTTTTAAGTTTCAATTTTATCGTTTATTCGTATTCACGTTTCAAGTTAGTTTTATCAAAAGCGATTTCATTTGTGCCACCAAAAAAAAAGCAATTAATGCCTTATTAAACTAAAAAATTGATTTAGTAACATTATGGCTGATTAATAACGATTAAAAATTCAATTACTTACAACTTATGACACGTGCTCTTAATGGATAATATTATTCCAATTTTATACTAAATAGTTTATGCTTCTGTTAAGCGGATAAGGAAACAAGAATATAATAAGCAAGGATAATGATCCTCCAACATCTTTAGGCGAGAGTAATTAAGTTTTTATTGCGATACGGTAGATAAACTTATCTAGATTTTGTTCTCTGGAAAGCACGTACACTTATGTATAATGGCGGACATATGGATGGATTTTATTACGTATCTATGAAAGATGCCATGTAGCAAAACGATGTGTCAATTCTTTCGAGAACCATAAAATAATTCTACAATAGCAAGCAAAGTTAATCCACAATGAAAAGTCGTATTTATTATATAAAACTTTTAGCAACTATGTACATTTTAAGACAATGTACAGTTTTAATACAGTAACTCGTCGGATGAAAGTATTCACAACAATAGGTACTTGTTTGACAAGGGTCGTCAGCATATTATGTAAACCAAATAATGCACCATTAATTATCATTATTAGACATTTGACCAAACATGTAGCATCAATTACTTATTTTATCGTGGTGTTTTTCAAGATTGCGCTAACAACTGCTTAAATGTAAATTTTATTTAATACGAAATTCTTGAATTGTGCGTGTTTCTACGGTTTTATGTTAATTTTCTACTATATTTTTGTTGTTGTAAAAACTGTTGTGCTGAACATTTGTTTAACAGATGCCCCTAAACGTCGAAGATTCTGCAAAAGCTATTGGTCTTGAAGATGGTTGACATTTGTGTTATGTTGGCAGAATTCTTCACAGGTTTCAGATACTGGTTTGAAATATGTGGAAAGGTTTAGATTTACTGGCAGACGCACACGAAAACCAGGATCTGGTAGGAGAAGAAGGACACCTGTTACTGGTGATTACTTTATCATACCACGTGTACTACGAAACCGCACTCCTACATCCGTTGAGACGATAAATCAACTTAGAAAGGTGTATCGTGTTGATGTTAGTGTGTGGACAGTTCGCCGAAAATGAGCGGAATCAGGATTGAAGTGCTGTATACCAAAAGTTGACTAAAGTTGTTACCACAACATCGAAATTGCAATTTGCTCGTAATCACTTGTTGTTGGAAATAGTGCATTGGACTAATGTAAATACTATTCATAGATGAATCTAGGTTCTGCCTATATTCTTCAGACGATGGACAACGAGTGTGGAGCAGATCCAGTGAACGATAAGCGAGAGGAGGCTCAATTATATGAGCATTTCATTAGAAACTCGTACAGGACTTATATATGGAAGGACGAATGGCGAAGGACGAATTGCACAACGATACATTACAAACATATTGGAAGACTATGTGGTTCGATTTGCTCCATTTATTGGCAATAATTTCATCTTAATGCAAGGCCACTTGCTACAAGAATTGTTAATGAATATCTGGGCGAAGTCGAGATTTCCTATATAGCCTGGCCGGTATGTTCACCTGACTTAAATCCTGTAGAACATGCCTGGACATGTCGGACAGGTACATAAGAAATAGGTTTTTGGCACCAATTTTACTAAACGAACTGCTCTTCTTGAAGAATATGAGAATATTCCTCAAGACTACTTCCGCAGCCTAATTGAAGAATACAGAAGCACATGCAAGCTATAATTAGAGACAAAGTAAGTAAACTAACTACTGAAGTACATGCATCTCAGCCTGCTTTTAAAGGAATCTCTTTAATTTCATTTCTGTATTTTCAATTTTCTCATTGTTTTCAAATATTTCCCATTTTCCATTGATGAATAAACTCCTGTACACCATTTGTCTTGTTTCTTTAATCATTGTGTCTAGAAGCCTAAATTATTATTTATTTTAATATAGAACATAACCACCTCGCTTAAGCCTCAAAAAATATAATATAAATTGGTGGAATTGCACCTGAGTGAATATTCACTAGTGCAATATCTTTCTCGATACTCAATAACAAGTTTGGTCGTTAGACTAGATAATAATGAATCAAAATATAATCATGAAAATCATATTAATTGTTATTGGTATTAATGTCCTTAATAAAATACATTTCATTAAAGATGTAAACTTACTATGACTGTCCGGTTTATTAATAATTAAACTGAAAAGCAAATAAAAGTATTATTGTAGTAGTATGTAGTCTTATTTGCTTTATTAGATTTAATCAGTACGCTTATGGACAGTGATTTTTTAATATTTTTCTTCTTCGTGCCGCCCCCTGATTTTGCCGCCCAGTGAAAGTGCACGTTCTGTCCCCCCGCATCGAATGGCACTGCATAAAAATATCCTATTTCTCTATTTAGTTCCTTCCTCCAAAATGTATTTATTTCCAAAACATGTTTAAGTTTAATAATATGATTAGCCAAAGCACAGGAAGCTGTTCTTCTTATTACTTTTCTATTGATTAGTCCCTATCCTTAAACCATTATGAGGTTTGCCCCAACAATTCACGACTTTTTATTTAAAATTTCGCAGATAAAATAATATAGTTTTCAAATTTCCAAAATGCAAAATAAGCACAAATAAACTGGCTTGATTTTACGACGACACACTCTTTGTAAGTAATTTTCGTCGCATCAAGTATGTATTACAAGAGGAAAAAAATTTGTTTTTGAAGTACTGTAGCAGTAAAATATATAACTCCGAAACGAAGTCTTCTTTAAAGGAGGGTCATGATGGAATGATAACAGGAAACAGTGGAGGAACAAAGAAAGTATAATTGAAATACGGCTAGGACACTGTTGAAGTAGAATATCTATACGTGATGCTCCGTCTTACATACAATAATGTACGTCGTTTCATATTGAAATGAATGCAGGTCTAGAAGTAATATAATTTGGCGTAGCATTTAAAAATATAAGTGCCAATCTCATGACCGCCTTCGCAGTGTACATACATACATAGGTGTGTAGTATATTAGCATTTAATACTGATTTATTACAAATACAAATGTTATCAGGTTTAACTTCCGTTACATGTTATTGTGCTTGTTAGAAAATTATATATAAATGAATAAGTGTACGTAGATAAGAGAGAGCATACAAAGGAATGCTTTAAAACAGCTAAAAAAAAATTAAATGGAGGCACAGCCATTTGAAACAAAAAGAAATGAAAAATAAAATTTCATGTAATCATATTACGTGGATGTATATAATTGAATCAACTAAAATTTATTACTACTGCATTCACTACATATTAACACAGTAATAACAATGCTTATTTCTGATTAACAATATTCGATTGAGCTATAAGTAAATTGATGTTATTTCCATCAAGATACTTCGTACTGTAAGGCCCGGTTTTACAATCGCTGGTTAATAAATTTTAACTGACAGGTAAACCCCAACCGCTGGCTAACGTGTTTATCGATCTCACAGTTTAAACCAACTGCAGGTCAAAATACATAAAATCTAAGCTAGCAATTTAACTTGAAGTTAAGCTTAACTACCAGCCAGTTAACAGAAACAATTAACCGCCGATTGAAAAACCGAGCCTAAGTAAAAACGGAAAATATGATTTTCGTACATAGTCTGTAACAAAGCAATATTGACAAGGACAATGCCAATGTATATTTAGTATACCTAACTATTCGAGATAGATCTTATTATTGTCAGGAATTTTCGTCCTTTGGTAAGGTCGCAGGAGGGAGCCCCGTTTACCTCTACAATCACCAATTATTATTATATACTAATAAGCAAACTTGGAATAGAAATCAGTGTGAAACCTATTTATAGTCTTTCTAGAGATTTAAGAACTTTAAGAATAATATATAGGGTGTTCCATTAAAAAAAAAAGTGAGTTTCATCGATATGAGCTTAGTTGAAATAAACGTTAATTTTGGACGGCAGTAAAGTGCAAAATATGAAATCATGGTTATCGAAATACAGAGTTTTTATCATAACGTTGCAGTTGGCCCTATTTTTGAAAAAAAAATGCATAATTCAAAAACAGCTGTTTTTGGGTATAAGGTACCTTAATAAGTTTTGATGCAGAATTGCATGAGCGATCTAAAAAATGCATAAAAATATACTATGCTATTTAAATTAAGAAAGTTGACGTGAACTTCCGGTAAACCGGAAGTGATACAAAAGCGTAAATAATTTCCCCAATGAGACCAGATAACACTGTCCGCAACTACAAATTTTCAGAATTGTAGAATTTCAGGAACATCGCAAAGTTGTAACGAACTAGTTCCGTAAATAACTGTACATAAGCAATGTGAAACTCCAACTACCTAGTATGATTTCTAAAAATAGTTACACAAGTGACAAGTTGATTAGCCTTTCTGAAATTTTAAATAGAAGTGATAAAATATTAATAAGCTTGAAATCTATAAAGAAAGGGAACTTCCTCAACTACAGAGAATAAGAGCGAACATTAGAAGGAATTTTATTCATTTTACATATCCAAACAATTTGTAAGACACAATTTTACCTAATCTGATAAAGGTTGTTAGTACACAAAAAAATGTCAACGTCGAAACAAAATTCATTTTCTACATGTTCTTCACTTCGACACAAATAGAACATCACCAGTAGACACGAGATAACATCAACATATTATTTTTTCACATATAAAGTTAATGCTGGATTGATTAATACAATCGTTCAGTTCTAGTTGAAATATTAGTTATTTATGGGTAGCTAAATCATTTATTTGTATTTAAATCACTTTATTTGATATTTCAACTATTAATCGGATTTTTGTCGAAGTGCTTATTATGTATGTATGTATGTAAGTTATGCAGAGGAAAGATGTGGTATTTTATACGAGAGAGTTCTGACCAACCATCATACTGATAAGAATGTGGTTACTAACTGTACAATTAAGTAATTTGGACACAATTTACAATACCGTACGTTTTTGCTACCAAAGGAAACACGTTCTCGAAAAAAAACTACAGAGAAAATTTCCGCGATGTATTTATTAGTTTTGTAAAACAATCATTAATCAAAGATTTGTTGCGTTATTAATTTTCTGCTAGACAAAACTCAACAATAGTCAATCTTTCATGCTAAACGCATAATTTATACTTTTTCCTACTAAAAAATGATATGATTATATTTACAAACTATTCCCTTACCAATGTGCTTGCCGGTGTGCTAGTTTGCGTCAAACAACATAGCGCAACGTATCATTTTCCTGTATTAAATTGTTCAGTCATTTCCGGAATTATATACATAAATATAAAGTTAGATAATAATTTTATCAACTCCGCTGTTTTTATCTTACCTTACCACTCATTTTTACCTACAGTATTGATACGAAAAAAACATGGAATTCATTATTCGAAGGTATATACAGGATGATTGGTGAGAATCACCTAAAGTTATACAAATGGAACGAAATTTTAAAATAAAATTTTGTGGTTGGATATGGTTGAATATGAACTATCACGTGAAAATATTTTTGAATAAATATCGCTTCCGGTTAACCGGAAGTGAACATCAACTTAATTTTTCTAAATAGCATGATATAAATTCAATTACAAATTCAGCTTCTATGATATATTCTACACATATTTCGTATATCACACCCTATACCAAAACACCTTTCCTTCTGAATTATTCGCAATTAAAGAAAAAAGTGACAGATACCGATCTTACTTTATAGTGATAGTAGCTGGCCCAGCAGACTTCGTTCTGCCTAGAAAAGTATAGATTTAGATATTTAATGTTTTATTGTTACCTGTACCACCCCCCGTGTCCCGCCCGTCCGGTACCACGCCGCGGGTCCAGCCCATCCCATACCACCCCCCGTGTCCCGCCAGTCCCGTACCACCCCCCGTGTCCCACCCGTCCCGTATCGCCCCCCGTGTCCTGTCCATAAAAAAAATTGTCACAACGTAACGTAAACATAAACGTCATCTATCATAAAGATGGCGTCGCAAAATCACTCCATACAAAATTAATTTTCTTGATAATTTTTTCTTTCGGGGATATTTTGGAAATTTTCTTGGGTATTCGGTAAATCGGTCCAGGCGTTCGTGGGTTATAAGCGTATAGTAACTAATAACGGCTTTCTCTATTATATACATATATGTATATAGATTATATTAAATGTCAATTTCTTCCACCGAAGAAGTTATTTAACGAAAACATATTATTATATATTATGGAATAAATTGGTATTTAATTATTTATTGTTTTATTGACCTCTAAGTGGAAATAAATCAGGAAATAAAAGATAAGTACATAAAGGTCAAAAAATACATATATTAATTATATAGATTACGTCATGTAGGAGTAAAACAGACAAATGACGTTTTGCATACACACAGATGATATTGTGTAGTTATACTTACAGGGCTTGAAAGTCTTCTCTGTTACATTATACATGGTGTTTAAAAACTTTGTTAATTAAAAATAAGTTCAATCTTCCAAAAGTAGTTTTTTTTTATGGAAAGGCATATATGTACATATTTGCTTAGATATTCTAGTTCTACAAAAGATTCTCTTTTAATCCGTATTAGGTGTTCCTACCTAAAATGCTCAGATACGTCAATTTACAAGGGTGCTTGGGTGCTTAGCTTATTGTTTTACATACTTACTATTTATTTTGACGTCTGTCATTCAGTAGAAGAAATCCAACTATTTGCTTGTTTATTATTCGGAATATAAAGTGTTTAAGGAAAACTTAATTGAAAATAATAAGAGAACGTGGCCAGAAAGAAATTATACTTTTGATTTGTGCTATCCACTTCGTAGATTTCTTTGCATGATTCACCCCTGATTGAAGAAATAAAGTTATGTGTATTATGTTTATTGCACTCGCGAGCATAATAGTACTCTTTATTTTTGATAATTCTAATACTATATTCCACCAGAATAGCATTATGATCTGAAATATTTAAATTTACCAAGTTTTTTGTTACATCATCTGAACATTACTAAAAACGTTATCACTACATGAAGATGATGAACTAGACACCCTTGTGCTAACCTGTAAACGATTTATACCATAGCATCCAAACATGCTCTCCATGAGAAAAGTTAAATTTGAATTATTGTTAAAATTTACATTAAAATCTCCACAAACGCTTAAGTGGTCATACTGATTCATTACTACATCTGAAAAATATCAATTAAATTATTGATAAAATTTTCTGTATAACCAGAAGGGTCTCGATATACACATATTATAAGAAACTGCTTATTGTTAAGCTTAATATTAACACCACATAATTCAATGTCTCTCTCCGTACACACAGGACTAATGTCTAGTTTTTCATAAGTCAGACCACTTCTAACATAAATAGCAACTTCTCCCACAAGGCTCATATGTGAAACAAACCTCGCGCTAATGCTCTAGCACATACCACTCAATAATCCTGCCCATATCTCTCACAGTGTTTTGCTGCAACAACTAATCAATGTGTTCCAAAGCATGGAAAAAAGAGTTGGCGCTTGCACTAATGTTTATGGTGGATATTTTGAACACAACCTTTAAACAAATTTCAAGTTTTGTCACTTAAAAATCAATTTTATTAAACTTAAATTATAATCCAAAGTAATGGCATTTATTATTGGTATTCGTGTAATAAACTACAGATTTCTCTTAAACAAAATTCTAGTGTATATTGTCGATCACGTAATATGAACTATAACAGACGAACTGAAAAAACTGACAATATGCAGTGACACGAAAGGTGACTCGCCTTGTTGTATAATTAAGAAATGTAAACCTCAAATTCAACAATGTTGCTGCTCAAAACAAATACGGTATAGTTGCTGTAATTGTGAACAAGATGAGGGTAAAGATGATTGCTTTTGTTCAGAACTCCAAGAAGAAGGCTGTTGTTGTTTGCAACAAAAGTGGAAAATGAAGAAGCGAAGGAATGTTGTCGCAGTTGTCACGATGAAGCGTGTTGCCCTTGCAAATACAACGATGATAAAAAGGAAAAGAAGACTACATTTAAGGATTATTAGCTAAGTGAGAATGATGAGATGTAGCTAACAATTAATCGATTTTGCAGTTATAGATGCATTCTTAACGAATAAGTCGCACATAGATGCATCATAGTTTCTACAAAAGCGAATGTCGGTATGCTTAAATAAAATGAATTAGTTTAATTAGCAAAAAAAATCAATAATTTCTCAGATTTGTTACCCTTAGATTTCAATAGAAAACACTGATTCACTTTTTCTTTTTACAAGCAACATCAGTACTAAATTGTGAAATCATTATTCAGCAACAATGTGAATTATACTGACTATTTTTTATTTTTACAAATAATTGCAACAGTTAATAATTATTAGTCAATAAAAATACGAGTTTCGTTATTTATAACAGGGTTTTTCCTTTTTATATTCTGCCACTGTCTTAGCTCATATCAAACGCATAATATATACCTACCTACATTTTCTATATAAGCTGAATTGATAATCTCATTGCATATGCATCATTAGCTGCTTTCGAATTGCCACAATTCTCACTTTTCACTTCATTCTCACATGATTCTCACTTCAGCAAAACAAATCACTTACGGCCGTTTGCACCGTTCCTAGTTAAATCAAGTTAAGTTATAATTAAATTAAATCTTAGTTAAATCGGAATTTTAGTTGCACGGAGATCTAAACAAAAGATTAAAATGTAAATCAATAGTTAAATCTTTTGTTAAGATTTCCGTGCAACTAAAAATTCCTATTTAACTAATGTAACCAAGATTTAATTTTAATTATAATTTAACTTGGTTTAACTAGGGACTGTGCAAACGGCCGTTACTCACTTGCAAATAAAACGATGCTTATTAGTGAGAAAAGTGAAGTGAGGTGAGAATTGTGGCAAGTAGAAGCAGCTATTGTCATGCAAGAAGCTAACGGAAGCGTAATACAGATTGTATGCGTTGATAAGGTATACATAAACGGCAAACATACATACATATGTACATATCGGTCATTCGAAAGAACAGTGATACAACTCAAAAATTCCCTATTTTCAGGAGACGCATTTTAAATTATTACTACCTCTTTTTTGTTGATTTTAGGGACTAAATTATTACTTTTTCATTCATAAACTGTAATCATTGAGGAACACTTGAGTTCTTTGAGTACTCATAATGTATAGATTTAACAAAAGTTCAACATAATTGTATTTGAGTTGTGTCACTGTTCTTTCGAATGACCGATACGTTAGTACTATATCATAAAATTGGGTAAAATCTTTCGCCAATTACTTATTAGATCTGCCACAATATGCATGCTATTCTATTAGGAGAATACAATTTTCCAAAGAGAACAATTTTCATACTGTAGTGATAATGTTTAAGTAGTAAGTTTGTATCAGTTTACTTCAGAGGGTAATGTAAAAATTCACGAAACATAAATATATATAAATTATTCTAAATTTAAGTGCTTCGAGACCAATTCATCCTAAAATATTCAATATAGAAAACATTGACGAAAGGTAGAGCAAACGTACTGGAAGCGGAACTCTATTTTTTCAGCGAAATAAATTAATAATTCATCTATCACTCTTGAAATATATTGCTACTAAAGTCACACATATTCCATATTTTCAAAAGTAATGGTAAGTTCTTTCAAACGATAGATTTTTATATTTTTAAGTTTTAATTGCTTCACCTTGAATATTAAAACAAAGCGATAATGAATTGGCGAATATTTTCAGTGGCAAATGGATTTTTAAAAATCTCGCTTTGATGTCCAACAATAAAAATAAAACGTGTCGGGCACATAAAATCTTTAGCTATTAAAAGTATACCTTGATGACGTCACTTCTGTATATTAGTAATAGGAAAATGTTGTGTAGATATGACTGGAAAATAGTGTGGTTATGAAAAACATTTGAAGTAATTAAATCTATAATCACTGACATGGTTTAAGATTCATTAAATATTTTCCATTATTTAAATGGTTAAAACAAACTATTTGGTAAATATAGGCCTTTATTCAACCCTACTACTTATGATGGTCAGTGTTCCTACATTATTTCAGAGGCGTATTCTCTTAGTTATTGTTATCTTCTAGACTTTTATTAGAGACAATTTTTGATGTATATTATAACAACATACTTATTTGAATATTGAAGTAATACTTATTTTATTGAGTAATACACCTTTATTGATGAAGAAATCTCACAAGAAATCCGTCCCAACAAGGATCTTTTTTACAGTAAAAACAAATAACTGTATATTATTAATACAAAAAACGATAGCGTAAATTAAATCAAAATAAATTTCGATGTAAATTAAAATGAAATTCTTGGAAATAAAAATTAATTCTGAACATCATATACAACACACAACAATACACATACAATACGAAAATTTTACCAAATGAAAATACATTCTCAACAAAAATGAATAATACAAATATAGCAGAGTTCACGATAGTTTTGCAATAATTTTGCCCATTATCAACAGCCTTTTGAATATTGGCGAACGCTCTTATAATCGCTGCGTCTACAAGATTTTTCTAATAATTAACATATTTATTAAAGAAATTGTTATTTTGTCTATTGTATTATGTTTCCCTACAATAATCAACAGTAAATTCAATTATTTATTAAAATCTCACATTAGGTTCCACCACCTTAAACAGAGAAGAAACCGATTTTCTCCGATTTATTTAATCCTCTTATAACTAAGCAAATATTTGAAAATTTAAATTAACCAACGTGTAATTCTAATATTCAGGGATTTATTCAATGATTTTGAGATTAAGGGCTATTATGTTATAATATTATATTTTTTATAATGACAAAGTAGACATTAATGTAAGCAGGTTTATTGTCTAACTGTGTTATCATCTATCTACTCTATTTAAGCCCATAATTACAAAATATTGCATCTTGTAATTAGAAATAGATTAACGATGTTACAGACTCTTCGAAACGGCTCTTTATTAAAGGGGTAATAATGGGTTTGCAATATATCAGTTATTTGTTTTTACTGGAAAAAAGATTTTTGTTGGGACGGATTTCTTGCGAGATTTGTCGATCAGTATGTGTATTCCTCAATAAAATGAGTATTATTTCAATATTCAAATGAGTATGTTGTCATAATATACATTAAAAATTGTATGTAATAAAAGTCTGGAAAACTAACAATAACTGAAAGTATACGCTTCGGAAATAATGCAGAAAAACTGACCATTATACGGTATATAAGTAGGGTTTAATAAAGTCCTATATTCTACCCCTAGCAGGTAAATACACATATCGAGATTTAAAATTATAATTACACAGGTTATATACACGTTCGGCCTGTATTGTACCCCCTGTGGCCTCTTTCTTAGCCGAAGATGTCCGATGAATATAATATCCTAAGTGGAAAGTATTATTGATATGAATCCATAAGCAGGGGGAGACATTACTTTAAAAACAGATAGTACATATGTACCATCGGAAATATAAGAATTGAATTGTCTGTTTTGAGGGAAGCCTACAAGACTTTCATCTCTGATGTACCATTTTCACTATGAAGGAATTTTATATAAGTAGGTAAAAATTTGCTGTGCTAGAGACCACTACAAACAGCTTCTCTTTTCAGTTAGAACTTTCAGATTGTGATGCCGTATAGTGATTAAACAAGTAAATCGCGCATGTATCACTTCAAATCATTAAAGTATTAAAATAACTTGTATCATCATCATAGTTGGTTAAACATTCTTAGTATGCATATCGTTGTTAATAAATTGTATATTATTATTCAACATAAACAACCTTTCAATTTTGTACACTATTTTGTCATCTTTAATTTATGACATGAATTATTACAATGACTACAACACAACTTATGAATTTTGCAATACTATACTAAAATTATTTTATCAATTATTTTTGAAGTCGATGTTAACAGCTGTAAATAGAAATATTTTATTAAATACAGGTGACTCAGCGGACAGTCAGTTGATTGTTCTTAGAGCCGAGCTTATATCTTGTTTATACGTTTACGTTACGTTTAAAGTTTGTGGCAAACTTGTGTTGTGGAATAAACTTCAATGAAATAAAAGGAAGATACTGCACAGCACAGCAATAGATGTGGTATTGTATAACCAACTTACATTCAACATGGAATTAAGATTGATTGGGTATAAGTTCCCGTTTATTTTATTATATCATAAATCCTTTTGCAATTTTTGGGCTAAGTGGAAGTTAACTGGTAGAACTTTACGAATAAATATACCATCAGCATGTTTGAATACATCGACCAGACACTACCATTATCTAGAAGCCAGCCTTTAGTTTCTCTGGGGAATACGATGTATTTATTCACAGAAGTGAGACAGCAAAAGCTTACGTCCGCAAGTCGAGGCTAGGAATCTGCCGCCAATTTTTGAATGCCTTAAAAAGGTCGGATGGCCACGTAGATTGCAATTTAGAAAGAAGGAGAATCACATACATAGCAAAGCTATTAGCTTAGAAAGCCCTCTTTTCAGTTTCTGTAATCTCCAATCCATACAGAGCATTAAGTTTAATTCTGAAAAGTTTCTGTTTTTGAGGGGCCATAATATTAACACCTTTGAAAGGTCTAACTTCGCTGCTAGGCACCGTTTCTACTGAAACGGCCTTGCCCGCTTGAGTCACTGTAAAATTCTTAGAATTCATATAACCGAGAAACGATGCCGCAAAGCCGTCTCTATGAGCAAGATTACAAGTTTAAAGAAATTACTGACTGCTCATTACCCACTGAATAAGTGTGGTGCAAGTAAGCTCTTTTTTGTGCAGAAACTGTGGAAGTACGGAAAAAACTCCTGTCTTAAGAAAATGAACTGTCGACCAGTTTGTGGACTTTATACTGGGTGTAATCAGGTCGAGAAGGTGCTAAAATAGATCTAGTGGCGGAGTTATTTTTCGGGATCTCCTCGCTCATGACGGAAGGAAAAAAGATATCAGCGCGAGACAGCTGATCGTCAAACAGTGTTATTCTTAGTGTCATAATATACAGCTACTTGAACTATTAAAATATTTTGAAATTTAATGACTAAATTAACTGAAAATTAAATGATTTTAATTCAAGCTTAGGCTCTTTTCTACTAACTGTCAATTTGTCAACTTGGAATTATCATTCTTCTTCTACATTTATGTAGAAGCCGGCTTTTTATTAATTAAGACAAAATTATGCAAACCAAACTACTTCTAACAAAATCACGGGAGTGAAAACTAGTTATGCTTGTAGGAGCTTACACTACAGCGATAATTTTAATGCCTTAAATCAATTATTATTATTGACATTAAAACTACAAGACTAATGGATGGCTTATTAAAATTCTTGCATCATACTTTGCCTGAAAGAATTCCTTGTAATTTAGGCATTTTATTATCGATCATTATCGATCGTTTTTTGTAATTATACTTGTGCAAAAATAATAATAATGAACACGTTAGCTTTATATTTTAAATAATATATATATATATATAATCTTTCTACCATTGGGATCATCTGGTAATATATAAATTTCTTCCATCTAGTTCTACTTGATTATTCTTGCTCCACTTTTGTTTAATTTTTAAATTATATTCGTTATTACATCATTCCAGATTTCAGGTCGCTGTATTCTTGATATATTTGCTTACCGGTCTGTTGTCTGGCATTTGTATATGTCCCCACCAACTCATTTGTCTTGTTTGTAAACAGTGTTATTTTATTTCTTCTCTAATCTGTGTGTTCCTTATTCTATCTTTTCTCGTTATTCCTTTCAAAATATTTCATTTCAGTCGCTTGTATTTGTTGTAAATCCGATTAAAATATTTTTGTTTTATTTGAAATTTCCCTCCTACTAATAAATCTTTGTTCAACTAAGTAAATTAATAGTCTTCTAATTACTAATTTCATCTATTAAAATTCCCAAATATTTATATGTTCCAACTTGTTATTTTTGTGTTTCCGATCTTAATATTTGCTCGAAAGTCATTACTTTGGTCTTTTCAATATTTATTTTCATACGTTTTCGTTGTAGTATGTCATTCCAAACTTGTACATTATTTGTAATTGTTCTTCGTTTTCGGCAATCAGGACTTAATTATATCCTATTTGCATTTTCTTGGTCTTCTCGTTGCATTATGATAAATAAATATATTAAATAGTGTTGGGCCAAAAACCTTAATTATTTTTTAACAAATTATGTTTTGTATTAAATTTTTCTGCTTAATTACTTTTCCAAACTTCCTCTATATAATGATAAGCACCTCTTGTCTGCGTTGTCCTTTTTTCTATCAGTTGAATGTAAAAATGTGGTCATACACTACGTCCAGGTCTGAATTAATGTGGGGTTCTATCAGCGGTCTTATTTTATTAGTTATTATTTGTTCCACGATCTTAGTGGCTGTATTTTCCCCTGTATGTATCTCTGTTTATAACAGGTCTATTAATGCTGTTGTCCATTATTATTGACATACTTTAATTATTTCCAATAAACTACAAGACTTCTGTGGTTATGGATGGCTTATTCTTCTATCGTATTTCTTGCATCATACTTTGCCTGAAAACTTCTGAAAATTCATTCCATCTTTTCATTATATCTGTAATTTATTGTTCTTGTCCTTTATAGCCATTTCGTTACTTTTTTAATTAGTTTTAGGGCTCTGTAGAACAGCTTTTGGTTACTACTTCTGTTTTATTGCCAAATTACCAGGTTCTCTCTTTGCTTCTGCCAAACTTGATAAAATTGTTTTAATATGTAGATATACATTCTTTAAATAACACCTTGTTTATTATTATGTTGTTTTTTTATCTTTTGATTAGATATATATTATACATTGTTGTATGGTCAAGTTTTTCTTTCCTTATCGATCCTGTGGTGTTGCGTTGGTTTTCATTCTAGCTATTAAGAGATAGTGGTCGCTAACTCTAATGTCCACCACACTAATAATAATGAACACGTTAGCTAGAAATTATTTCTCACCTCTTCTCCATGTATCCCTAGTATTGTGTTGTACAGGATATTTTAAATAATAATGAGTAAAAATGAGGAGGAAACAAGTAGACTTAGCTGTTACCCCCTCTGTATATTTATGTAGTACGTACTTCTGTTTACTTTGTATACAAAAACACGGGTTCATATTGGCGTGGTAGAAGTATTCTAAACTGAGAGTATACAAATATCATTTATGTATGTTATGATGGTGTGGTATAATATACTGTCTGCTTAATTAGACTATTCATCGCCGTTAATTACAGTTTAAATAACACTTTATGCAAACCAAACTGCACTGTCGATCACGAAAATATTATTAACACCAAATTAGTCTTGTAAAAATGTTAAACTGTTTCGTAATTAACTTTTAATGTAATAGTATGTAAAACGTAAAAATTATCTGATTTGGTATTAGTACTAAATGCCTATATTTTCGACAATATTTCGAATTATGGTTACATTATCAAATAATATTAAAGCACTTATTAATGTAAAATTTAATGTAACTAACTACAATAATAAAAATGATTTGAATTATCACATATCAACATATCTTTTATCAAGCTCTCACGATTCAGTTTAATGAGTAGGGAAAAATATGGCGGGAAACCTACTCAAGAACCGAAATTAATAAAATTAAGGCATGAATTAAATTATGTATATAAATGACGCTTAAATTATCAATATCGGTTATAAAATTTACCGCGTTGTTGTCACTCCATACATTAATCCCTTTTTATAATTATTTTACTGTTTCTAAATCTCAGTATTTTCAAAATCAAACTTATATGCTCTAACTTTAGAGTACTTGGACAAAAAATTTTTAGCGGTGACGTTATGTGTAACACTCTGATTTTAGAAAAGAGAATTTAAGCAAAGTTAGATCAATAGTAGAAAAAAATATTTAGCCAAAAGAATTCTATAATAAACTAATAAAGGAAACTATAACTAAAATATGTAACACAGGTATATCATCAAATCATACATCACACCACACCATACATAAACAACATAAGTGAGAAAATACAAATTTAAAAATCAGATATTCATATAACATCTACAAGGCTCGATCAACACTATGATGCCGTTCGCGGTTCAATCTCGCTCCGGTCTCGGTCCGGTCAAATATTCTTAAACAAGATAGAATCAGAGAATTCTCACTATCGTATCGCTCTAGTTCCGATCCGATATGGCACTGGTACCGGTTCATCCAAAAGAATATTTGACTGAAGCGAGACCGCACCTGTCCTGACTTGACCGACAGTGTGAATACGCTTTTGTTTCAACTCCATACTTTCATTGGTCGTACAGCAAGACGTTACATTTTTCTTTTAATAATAGCCAATAATAAATCGTGGAATTCTGAAAAAGGTAAGTATTTATGGGTGTAATTTATAACATATGATTATAAATAGTTACACTATAATTATTTTTACTTTTTTATAAGCGTTTTGTTTTTGAAATTTTGCACTCAATTTTTTTTAATCATTTCAAATGTTCCCGAGTCCATTCGACAATATTGCAAAAATTTTTCTTTGTCATCTATCAAATGACGTGATATTCGCCTTCTTCTTTTCTCGTTAATAAATTGGGATGTATCCACATTCTTCTTCTTTTTATTTCATATTGTAATTTTTGTTTATTTGTATCCTGTTCATCCAAAATAATAGCTATTATCGCTAATTCTTCAAGTGAAAAACTAAATGCCATTTTTTGCCGACTCAAATTTATGTGATTATTTTAAAATACGTCCTATATCGGCCGTGGATCGAGACAGGCTGGTTGTGAGACTAGTGTAGACACAGCGAGATTTGATCGGACCGAGACCGGAGCGAGATTGAACCGTGGACGGCATCATAGTGTGAATCGAGCCTAAATAAGAGTGCGAAGATTAACTAATGCTAGATAGAAGACATAACTTTGATTTTGAAAATACTAAGACTTTGAAAAAGGAAAACAATTATAAAAAGAGATTAATTTATGCCTAAATTTTATTTGTTTATTTAAGCTCTTGGCTAGTTTTTTTGTCATGTTTTTTCCTAATCCTTCAACAGAGTTGTTAGAGCTTGAAAAAAATACATTGATATACAGATAATTCAATTCGCCAACATATGCAATAATAGGTAGTTCGGATAATCTAAAAACAGTCGATGTTTTAGTTATAAACATCTGATACCACCTGAACGTTTTATATAACATGAATAGCATACAGGAATAACAAGTAAATACCTAGTAGTACAATATGAACATGAACATGGAATTCATTTTAAAAGGCCTTTCCACTGTTTCCTCATTAATTGGAATACAATGTTCTTTGATTAACTTAACATCATTCATACCTATATGGCTTTCATAACCCTACATCCAACCACAACGGTACTAACGGAACTAATTTTTTATATAATAAATTCCGATGTCAACAGCCAGAACTATGCAATATGTTATTGTAAAAGTACTTACCCCCTTTTGCTAAGATACGCTAAAGAAGGAAAAAAAAAAATTTACGATCGACTAAAATAACTCAGAAAGAAGTTTCTACTATTCGCCTAGTGAGGGCTTTAATTGAATAATCTGAAGTGAATTAGATGAAATTCTATTCTAAGGAAAATGGGAAAATATTATTGTTGCAGCTGTGTATGGAATGTGAAACGATTAACTTCAAGCATGTACATATGCATGCTTTATTTAAACTAGTAAGCAATAAAATTCTACTTTTAACTAATCTAGAATATACATACATATAAAAGCATAATGATGAATTTAAAAAAAATAATATTTTCGTACTGCAATTGTTTCAGAATGAAACCATTATCAAAATAATGGAAATAATCCTCTATAGCACAAAGCAATTTTAAATTATCGATCTCATAAAAAAGTCAAAAAACTTTTCTATTCAAATATTTCCTATATTTTGTAGTCATGTTTGTATATAACACGCATATAGTCACTTTCAAGATTGGGCTATTAGAGTATAGGTTTTCATGGTTGTATGCAATTTCCTCAGTACATTAGTAGTAGGTACTAATTGAGAAACGATCGAATCAATGTTCATTTATATGTAGTTCGCCTTTCAGCAGTGCTTTCTAATGACCAATGACGCTATTCTAGTATGATTTCGGATGACTAGTGCTGAGAATCGAAACCGGTTTATGCAAACCGGCTTTTTGTTTGACCATTAACCACTATCAAAACGGAAATTATAATTGAAAAAAATCGGTTTTCAAATCGATTTTTAAAACCGGTTTTTATTGTGAGAATGATAGCAATTTTTTTAAATTCGGTTTTCATCCCTTTGAAATAAATTTGTAAAGCATAAAGTTCTAGCTTCATTTGTGATTTACAACATTTTTACAAATAATGAGTATTTTTTATAAATAGCCTTCTATTTATATACAGGGTGCCCGGATTTCGTAGGGACAACATGGGTAACTTTTTTATTTGAAGACATAGAGAGACGGTTAAATTAGCACAAAGGTGTAGATTCAAAAGCTCACTAAGAATCCATTTTCAAATTTTACTTGTCGTGCTTCATTTGTTTAATGTTGAAGAAAAACTGAAATCTTCTAATTTCTTTTAGTTGCCATAACTTTTTTTGTTACTTGAGATATTAAGATGCAGTTTGAAGCAATTTAAAGTGTAATCCCAATACTTTTATTGACGCTTAATAAATAAAACAAATTTCTTTTGCACGAATTTTTAGTAATCTCACCTCAAAATTTTAAATTGGAACCTTCCTTTAAAGGAAATTTTTTTCCTGAATACAATCATGTATCGCATGATATGGAAATTTTGTCAAAATTTAGAAAATTTAGCTTATCGTCTCAGCACAGACATAACAACTTTATGTTTATCGCGTTATCAGTGAAAACAACACGGTTGTCATTATACGAACCTATCATAAGTGTCAATGTTGTTACTTCAATTTATAACGGATAATTTTGAAAAATACGATGTATTTTCTACGTATATCAAAGGCTTGAAGAGCGTAAAACTAACCTTTAATAACACAAATTTCATGTGTGCGTATTATTAGTAACCTAATCTCATCTCAAAATTTTTTATTTTGCAAATCCGGGCATCCGTATATATCAATTCCAAAGCATATTAGGTGAATAACCATTTTATGTATAGTCATTTAAAAGCTTTACAACGATTAATACACTTAACATAGTAAGTAAGTATAAAGTTTTCTTATACTTCATTTCAAAAAATTATTTGTTGACTAGTTCCAGTTATTGCAATCTAAATCTCAAAGCTTTTGCAGCATACTTTGAACAACTGTATTATAATTCCATTTATAATTTTGTACACTACCATCTATAACTTTGAAAGCAGTAATAAATTTTAAAAAAAGTTTCTAAATTACTGTTTTTAACTAACACTTTATTTAGAAACACAAAGTATATTCAGAAACAATAACATATACAAAGAATACGCCTAAATTTTTGCATTTGGTACATTATTTAATTTATAAATTCTTTTCATTTATGTATATGTCCTCCTTCGGCTCGTACCACACGGTCTCGCAAAATCAGGGCATCCTGCTTATTAATTTCTCTAGTTAATTACGATCAATTTGTAACCAAGCTTCCTGCAAATAGCCCCAAAAAGCTGTCGAGCATTGTGTGGCTGTCGTGCTATAGCTTTTCTGTCTAGTTCATCCCATGGGAGATAAATCAGAACTTCGACGGGGTCAGACCATTAATGTAATTTTTGCCTGCTGCGTTTCTTTCTTCTACAATGTTCTTACATACATACCTTAGCTGTATGCTTTGTGTCGTTATCCTACTGGAATATAAACAGTTGACCGATAATGCAACTTCTGTCTTTTCGCATTTTTCCAGTTATTTTTACTAAATCACGCGTTCTTGCGCCAGCAAAACAACCCCAAAGCATCACATTCCCACCTCCATATTTCATCTAAGATACTAAACAATTTCCTTTAAGACGCTGCCCCGTTTGGCGACGAACGAAAATTCTACGTTTAGAACTGAAGCTTTCAAATTTTGATTCATCCCTCTATAAGATGTTTTTCCACTCATCTGTTGTCCAGTTTAAGTGTTCTCTTGCCCATAACAGTGTTTTCCGTTTGTGAACGCGTTTTAATAATGGTTTTTTACCGCAATTCATCCGCTCAATCCTGCAGGTAATAATCGCTTTTTCACAGTGGTAACACATACCCTTATTCATCGTTGGGCGTTAAGACGCCTAGTGATATCTGGTACTGTAAGTCGTCGGTCTCGTCTTTGCTGTTGTAACTATAAATTGATCTTCAACAGTGCTTGTTCCCCGTGGTCGTCCACTTCGCCTGCGATTACTAAGTTGTCCGGTTTTCCTTCTATAAAATACAGGACGTTTTCCTGAAGTTAATTGCTTTCTTTTTAGCATGTTTATAGAATAATTAACGAAACATCCGAAAAAAAAATTTAAGCACTGACTTATTGTTAGAAAAATACCAACTCGAACATTTTACAAGGAACTACGAATAAAATTGCTCGGTGCTGTAATGCAACAACTTCATAAATAATACTGAGCTCTTTGGTAGTTTACTTATCGTATTTAGTATAGTATTCGACGAATCATACCTGAGTGATTCTAATCTACCGGTAACAGTTTGTTTCAGCAGATTTTTTGCAAGTAAAAGTATAATGTTGTATATTATTTTTTCTTTAATTAAAGCAAAATTCGGAACGATAATTATTCAATGTAAACAAATACAGATTTACAGAATTTGCAAGTGTAGTGCAATTTCAAAGAAAAATTAATAATAATAGGCAAAGAAACCGAACTAGCAAAACCACAAATTTAGCAGTAGCCTTTCTTTGTACTTTAAAGTTTAAGCATATTTTATTCATTGGATAACGTGTTTGAAAAAACAAAGCGAACCAATTTGCAATTTAAAGCTTCGTGTCTGTAGTACGGTCTACGTAAGTCACTGTTATTTTAAATACATATGTACTATCGCGAGCACTTTAAACGACTCAAACTGCCATAAAACGTATCTACTGTAATAAGCCGTATAGTCGCAGGCCGGAGGGTAGACACTATTTAAAAGAAATTAAGCGAAATGAATTATGAATATATTTGACATGAATATGATGTACTGAGCGAAGGTAGACCGTACTCAAATTAATTGAATAAGAGAAAATGTCATCATTTTTCTCAGGGAAAATATTGATCTAACAACAATTATTGCAAAAATTATAAACTTACAGATTAGGACACGTAATTATGGAAAGAATTTAATATTATTTTATTAGTGTTTAGAGTATTAGGGTCAATGTTTTAATTGAAATAGGCGATAATAGATAACGTATAGAAATATTATGTGACTAACGTCTTGTTACAAGAAGTCTCAAATTAAACAAGGTATACTTCTAATACTAATAATAATAATATCTATTATTTCTTAGCCTTTTGTGAAATTTTATTTAAAATGTCGATTTTAATTGAAATAGTACTTATAATTTACTGACATTAACAATACAAAATTTGATGAAGAAATATACTTGTTTATAGATGCACGTTATGGTTATATAAAAGAAGATTAATGATATTATATGATATATTACGATATATTAATATTTGTCGGTGTTTGTTTTACCGGATTCTTCAGAACTTTAAACGTTTGTATAAATACGACAGTTATATTACCTTAATAAGAATTTAAAGCCAATAACAGTTATGTCTTAGAACAATTTGCGCTACTGAAGTAAATTCAATATAATTTCTTAATGTAGAAGTAATAGTCAAGCGTTAAGTACCTGGAAAATGTTTAATTTATAAAGACCAATCAGGTGCCGTACAATACGTTTTCAATTGTCTCGTCCAATGTAATGTTCCTAAATCAACTGATAATTTATCTTAGATATATTTCGCCCTATTAAAAAATAATATATATTCAGAAATAAATATTTCTTTAAATTGATATTTAATTTTAATCATTTCTTAATGTTTTGCAAACATTGTTTTTCCTTTATCAGATTTCCTATAAATACAATAGAAATATATATAAAAATATATTTTAAACTTGCACTGCGTATGAATGTTCTAGACATAATATCAAACAGAGCGAATTTCGTCAATAAATACGAATCATGTAAGATGTATTACAATTATCATAGGATATATATAATTTATTCCAAACCTTTCTACCTGCTTCTTATCGACCCCTAATTACAGTCGCCCAGTGCTACTTCTTAAATGTTTCGAGTAGCTGTATACGGCCATAACGCTTGAAGTTTGAGTCGTTTAAAATGCTCGCGATAGTACATACATATGTGTACATATACATATATGTATACGTATTCTAGAGGTAAGTATTCAGTTGTGCGCAATAAACACTTCGTTTAAAAAAACCGAAACAGCTGCCGAACAAATATTGCCCATAATGGTTGTGTACAAATCCGTTTCGGATCATGAATTTAAAGTTAAAAATGCATGCACTGTGTATTAATGAGATCGCATTAATGACATCACCAAATGAATCCCAAAGTTCCCTCGTCAATAAGCATATTAAAGAAAATGTTATAATCTTATTAGTAGTAGTAAAATCTGTTATTACAGTCAATATTTACCACTTAGTGTGTACATTACCGTGGCATTAACAAGTTTCTATCTCATTTTTAATGTGTCAATGAAATTATTAGAACCAATTGAACTTCTACTATCTACCTTTAAACTGTTTTGACAATTCTTTTTTGTCAGTTTCTGCGTGCCTGTACGGCGCTTTTCTTTCACCACATACACATATAATAATTAATTTAAAGTTAGTTTACCATTACAAAGCTACAAACCTTAACCTGGAAATTAATAATGTAAATGATGAGTGAAATAATGTTATAATTGCCATTTAAATTAATCTTGTCATTGTATTAAAAACAAGTATGTAAAGCTAAATGTATACGATCATAGCTTTACGCGTTGCACTAATGTACTAGCGATGTGTTTAGCCCAAAATTAATTTTTAACACATTTTGTGCTGATCACTGAGTTTCAATTACACTAGGCAACAAAATTTAATTGTCCAATTCTTTCTTTAGTAACTATGTAGAGTTTTACATTATCTTACAGTAGTAATAATAACAAAGACAACCTTATTCTAGCGCGTCAGGTTTTGCTACAAACGTTCTGCCTTATAATGTTTTTCATTTTACTTTTCTTTTATACTGTTCTACAGTACTTTCTGATATCGAACTCCAACAATACCTAATCAGCAAACATTTCACTGTTCCACTTGCCCTGATAACGTTTTTCAATAACAGAAATGTCTTAATAAAACCTTTCGCCGTGTTCATCAGCAACGTCGCCGAGGTTCGGGGAAAAGAAATCCAAATGCGAGTCTAAAAAATGTATTTTCAGGCTCATGTTCAGCCCAGTTCATGATAACTTTTAAGAAGTTCATTGACAATTGCTATGTAATTATCAGATTTTGTGTTTCCTAGAAAATTTTGGGTCACATTTTTAAAAACATTCCAAGCACCACATTCCAAGTCATCAAAATATTTTCAAATTGTACATCTTGTTGTAAACGTTTAATATGGGGTCTTACAAAACTTCCCTCTTTGAGTTTTGCATTTGAAATATTGAAAAATTCTTGTTGAAGTTATTGGAATCCACGACCATCCTTATCCATTGCTTTGATGAAATTCTTCATCAAACCCAATTTTATATGCAGTGGCGGTAGAAATATTTTATCAGGTTTCAGAAGTGCCTTATGACGTATATTCTTTTGTCTATGAATATACTGAGTCCTGACTGGCCAACCTTTAACAACGTAGTGGGAGTTTCTCGATCGACTGTTCCACTCGCTAAGGAAACAGCAGTACTTTGTGTACTCCAGTTGTAAACCGAGTATAATTGCTACAACTACGAGATCAGCGCTGATATTTATTTTGTCCATTATGTACACTTTGCAATTAATTTTGTCCAGAAGATGAATCATATTTTCGTAAGTTTTCTTCATATAGACGGCGTAGCCAACCGGGATGGATGGATAAACGTTTTTAAACTCACTTTCGAAGCATCGATAAAAAGACGTTATTCTTCTGGGTTGTGTTGATGTCAGCATCAAATCATCGACATTATTACAGAATGAAAGACCTCCTAAGGTTGAAAATACTATGACAGTTCTTTCTGACGATTACGATGGACAGAAATATGTATGCCCGGAGCTAACAGCTTCCATCCTTGATGTTTAGATCCTAGTATTGCTGCTTGAGTTTTTGACAAGTTGAGAGTAGAGATGGCAAATATTCATCAACGCTGGTCGATAATAACTCGGAAAATATTTCCTCTGCATTTGTAATGGCATATTCTTCACTCGAAACACCTATAAACATATAGGTCTTGGTCCTAGTACCTTGAATGAGGTACTGGACAAGTAACAGAAGACACACTAGTTTTCGTGCAGCAAATCATAGGTCTTGCAAATGGTATAGCGCTGTTCTTACCGTTTGACTAGCCCCTCAGTGAACAGCACACCGTGCAGAACAAATGCGAGGAGCCCATTCTTTGTCCTGGTATTTAATTTTTAGACTAAAATAGTGAAAATATCAATTTTCTGCTAGAGGCGTAATATTCCGTTTATGTGATTGAGTAATGAATTCTCCACACACATAACCGAAGCGGTTTGGATTACTTGCACACGCACGGGATATTATGAAATAAAAGGACGTTCAGCTATCATAGACAGACTTAAATTGAATTTAACGAGCCATGCGTAGCTCCTTATATACGAATATAGCCGGAAATCTACAAATTCCTAATTTCTTGGCTTCAGAGCACAAATTGGCGTGGTTTAAATGCTGTTACGTAGGAAACAGGCAGAGACATGTTCAGACATATCCACTCAATGCTCAGCACTACAATATATCTTGTAATATCTTTTTTATCTAAAAGTCACTTTGAAATTCTGTAGAAATTTTGAAAAAGTTATTTACTAATCAGATTTGGGTGGCATTCTCGATTGTGGTGTTTATATAGCAGCAGTTGAATTGGATGTCAGCAGTAGTCAAGTTATACTAGAAGCATAACTTTCGTTTTGTTTGTATGGACACAACTGAATAACTGTTCTAAGCCTCGTATACTTCCCTTAATATTGCCTGATGTGTTAAATACGACACTCAAGATTATTTAACCCTATAGAAACTGGTTGGCGTTGTAAAAGTAACATACCTACAAAAACAGGTTGTATATATTTTCTTTAAGTCTGTATGCTTTCACTTAATTGAATTTATTTTAATTTAATTTCTTTTCCATAATCGTTGTTCAAACACACAGTAGTTAGTCATGTACTTCGTACGCAAAAACGCAATTCTATTAGTGGCAACACTAATTATAAAACAGTGAGGTACAGATAAAAAAGAGGCAATAAATAATATAATCCCAGTCCTATCATGCAATTTTAATTTCTTTCGTTTAGGTACACAAAAGCATGTGCCTAAATGTACAATTACGTTCTGCTGTTTCCGCCCATTTCACCTTCTCATGCTCTTATTTAATTAGTTATCCTTGCCTTCTTCGCGTTAATTAAATCTAGCAACGGGTAGAACATGAGCCAGCTGTTTATTTCGTTGGTTTGTAAAACTCAATATTGTTCAGTGTTGCCTCATACTATTATTTAGTTAATATTTGGCGAGCAAGAATTTTGAAATTGGAACCTTTTTCCTCAAGTGGGAAAATAAATACTCGATAGGGTGAACATTGCGTAATGAAAACCATACATAACGTGGACAACATATTAATTAGATACGCTAGAGCATCGTATACCGTGAATATATTGTACTGTAACTTATGAAAACGAATATCATTTGCAAAATAGAATATTTATACGCTGCGTTTTGTTTTGGAGTGGAATCAGTGAACCTAACATTAAATTGTAAGAAATAACTGAATACATTAACTTGTTACGTTGCATTGATATTAAAGCGACAAAAGGACGAGACTAGAGTAATGATAAAAATAAGAACCTACAGTCAAAGCTTACCGCTTATACGGCTATACCTGAAATTCCAACATCTTGTTTCAGTCCTTACTCTAATCTCGTCGCTAGTCTCTCACTCCCGTTACTTCACTGTGAACGTAACCTTAGCTAGCAGTAATAGGTACACTCGGTTGATTTAAAACCGGCTCACCCGACAAGCGACGTTGACCTAACGTCGCACACTTTATTTGTTTTATTTATGTAGGTTGTATCAGTAAACTAGCGAAAAAATATACCCTGCCTATAACATTTGGCCGCGACTGTATGTTAAGATCGCATTAAGAAATTATCGGTTTAGGAATTTATAAATGATCCCTTGCATATGAAACTGGATTTAATAGAAAAATATATTGTATATACATATAAATAGTAATTTACATACAATTGACCATACTATTACTGCTTTGCATTCGGGTACGGCAATAAAGCATACTTTTATCGGGTTTTATGGCAGTTTGAGTCGATTCTAAATCAACCGAGTGTACAGTCGAATGATACTAACATTGTAGACCTCACAGTTATTAAGAGAATAAGTCAATATCCAAAAAATAACACTCCCCAGAAATAGCATTTTTATTCCTTTATTTGTTGCTTATGTTTATTTTGTTAATTATAAATATTCATTACATATTATATACAACCTTCGTTAACATGAATACATCAATAATGTGAAGAACCATTGTTTTTTTTCGGTTCATACTATCAAATGTCTACTGAATATCGTTTCTTGTCTTAATTTTGCTAATTGGTTAACAGGATATTTACTATTGGGCGAACAAATCAACGAACTGAAACTTTTGCATTACATTTTCTACAGATATATTATTTTTGCACATGAAGGTTGAATTACAAATATTTTTCGAAAACCTTCTTGCAGATTTTCAAAATAATCTACATTGTAGTACGCGCATTAGTAGGTATACGAATATATAATTAATATATATAATATATAATATAATATTATTTAATCCAATAACGAAATATTAATTTATGTCACTTTCGCGCTGATATTGAAATAATTGCAATAAATTGACAAAAAATTACCATTTAGGTTAACTATAAATCGAGTGTGAATAAGTGAAGATAAAACATTCCAACAATGTAATTACAAAAAATGTATAAGCTCTAGTTAAATTCGCAAAGGAACCACCTTTTTTAATACCTTTTATTTCCAGAATGGTATTTGAGTTTTCCAAAACTCTTTTGTAGTTCAAATAAGATGCTTTTCGACAGCAATACGACTTCAAGGTAACTTCTTAAGTTTACAAAGCAATTGTTCCGTATTTAATACATTCCCAAAGCAATATTTTTAGGTTCTTATCGAATTCTTGAATGTTTGTAAATTGTAATTTGGCAATTTGTTCATCAGTTCTCTATATTTTTCTTTAATGCTATATTTTATATCAAAACCTTTGCAAATGATAAGCTTCTGTATTATTTATTTATTATTTTATTTAGTAGCTTCTTGATAAATGCTTCCTGTAAATTATCAATAATTGAAATGAAATTATCAATAAATAAAATAAGTAAAGCTTATCCGTCGCGCTCCTAAAGCAGTATCGTTCACTCTTATCGAAAAACGAAGACGCATTTTTTTTTTAATATTTATTATTGTTCATTGTTCGTCGTTCTGGCGGTATATATTACCACTCGGCTAACGATTCAATACGTTGCTGCTTTCGAATGCAATGAATAAGATTTGTCGATGACATCTAAATTAGAATTTGGAATAAAGTAGATAGTTGTGGCATTACTAGAAACAAACTTTTCATATGAAGCAAGTGTTTTCGATGATATTAATCTCATTCAATTTTGCAAAACTAAAAAAGATATTCAAAGCTGACGGTCACTTTCAATGACATAGAAACTGGAATTAATTAATCGTAGAATGTAATGCCTAAAATATTAGAATTAACTTTGTTTTCAAACCAATTGCACTTGAATAATTTGGTGAACGATAGCTTGGCATCGCAGTATGTAGTATCAAACAAAGCAAAATAATGCACCTGATGACAATTTGTAAGAAAATTAATGTAATTCCAAACAAAATCTATCACCACAATAGTATTAGTGCAGGATATCTATAAATTTGTAAAAATATCAGTTGTAAATAAATCGAAACTTACAATTTCCATGGCTGTTTTCTGTACAACATACAAATATGAATATATGTATGTATATCCTAGAACAATTATGCAAATACAAACTCAAGTTATTGAATTGCCATTGCACATAAAAATTCATTCTGGAAAATAAAATTTTATGATCGTTATAACCTCATTGATTGTTTATTTCGTTACAGCTGATGTGAATGACTGAATAAAAGTAAACAAAAATCTATTAAAGTGCATACATACTTATTTTTGTTTTATTTTATGTGAAAACGAATAACATACAATGTGTCCCCCGATTACTGCCCGGAGAGGAAATTTTTTTTTATTTTTTATTTTACGTAGAAAAGTTATTCTTAATAAAAAGATTTGCTTGTCGAAATAGCCACTTTACAGCAAATAAATTTGAGCTATGATCTACAGGGTGTTCATAAATTAAGAATATAAGAAAACGGTTCAAGAGTGAAGTACATTCATATTGATGTAACAGAAAAACATTATAACAAAAAGTTGTTTATACTTAAAAAATAACACAAAATATAAAAAAAATCTTCTGTTCAAGAGTTAACATTTTTTAATTATTCGTAACGCAATTTTTAAATGACACACAACCACAAAAAATAGGAGCTGTCAATTAAATAATACAGTCGTAGATTGCTTTCCATTGTTTCTCTCATGGCCGCATTGTCGCATTTTTAATATCATGTAGATACTGTGCTACCTATTGCCTAAATGTTTTCATCTAATTTTGATTTCAAATTTTGTATTTTGTGTTATTTTTTAAGTATAAACAACTTTTTGTTATAACGTTTTTCTGTTACATCAAGCATGAATGTACTTCACTCTTGAACCGTTTTCTTATATTCTTAATTTATGAACACCCTGTAGATCATAGCTCAAATTTATTTGCTGCAAAGTGGCTATTTCGACAAGCAAAACTTTTTATTAAGAATAACTTTTCTACGTAAAATAAAAAATAAAAAAAATTTTCCTCTCCGGGCAGTAATCGGACACACTGTATATATAAGCAGCAAAACTATAGTGATCATTACTCATAAATGGAATATATGTATATGCGGTAGATCCTAACATTATTACAGACTCTTATGGTTTGTAAATTATAATAAAATATCCAACTTGTATACGTATACTGATATTCGAAGATTTATCGTTACTGTCTAAAAACTAAATAAAAATATTGTATGTCAATCGACCAAATTTTCGTTAATATATTGCACAATAATTGATATTGTACAACTTGATAAATATTGTTTCGTCTGTAGGCGATAGCTTTGTTTTGGTTCAGAATTCAGAATGGTTCTAGAGTTGTTGCGCACGCGCATTTACAGTTTAGCGTTTTGGTTAATTAAGAACGCGAACCGAATTTTTAGTCCGATGTTTTGGTTACTGACAGAATCGATTCAAAATGATTGTGGAACCGTTCAAACAGTTCTTGCACTTCCATGAGTACCGATTCTGAATTATTAGTTCGAAATTACGTCATCAGTGCATGTGTTCAGAAATTCGAGTTATTTCGATATGTTCGTCATCAATGACATTGATATTTACGTTGTCTTTTAAAGTTTGAGATTTTCTTCCGTTTGTATTTGATTTTTTTTTTGTTAATTACTGTCCTGGGAATAAAATTTATGGAAAGCGAGTGGTATCCTAAGACAGAGACAGGAATTGAAAGACTTGGCGCAGAACATTCGCTATTGATATTTTTTTGGTTTGTATTTTAGTCTGTATCTAAAAGATGGCAGTAACAGGCTCCTAAAATATGTTTTAGTTATTAAAAGTTCGGAACCATTCTGGAATGTTGTCGCTTACGTTCTGCGCAGTTCTGTTACTAATCCTGAATTCCGAACCAAAACAAAGCTAATATTGTGCAATATCGAATTAGTTTGAATGTTGCAGTCGTATAGTGCACATGAATCTATTATTTGAGATGGCTACAAACAAAGAAAAGGCAAATAAAGAGGAAGAAAGGAAATTCACTGCAGAATGCATAGAAGCTATATGAAACTTTACCAGCTTTGTGGAATATAAAAAGCAAAGGTTACAAGTAATAACAAATTTTCATGAGTGTTTTCGTTTCGTTTTTTAAACCAATCCTTCATCCATCTATGTTTCTTTTTCTCCTTTTTTTTTCAAAGTTATAATTAAAGCAATGGCTACACATGTTGACGGCAAAAGTGCCTGTCGTAAACTAACTTATTCGGCAATAATATAGCACCGTGTGGGTCCTCCTAGGTAAAATATTGTGCATTATATTGACGAAAATATTAATCGTCTAGGGGCTGTTTTAGTCAGTGTTTATCAGTTTGTCGTTCGAATTAGCGACCATTTTGTGTCAGTTTACGTTTCTTATCAATTATTATTGTGTCTAAAATGAATACCTTTTTCTTTCGAAGAACTAATCGACATTCTTCTTACTTATGGCGAAGCGAAATCACATTATTCAAAAATATCTTAATCACTCTAGTCTTCATATCATATTCGCTTAAATTCATTGGCAGCCCTGCAAGAAAAGCAAGTTAGAATGTGATAGTCATGAAGGATGCCCAAGAAATGCTAAACTGTATAGTACTGTTTTGTAGCACAAATTACAAAATCCTATTTAAATGAATGATATTACCACCTGTTTAGGTATCTTTTATATAAAAACCAAACCAACAATAAAGATAACCTGCAAAATCTACCCAAAATAGAAAAAAACAGAATTTAAAGATTTAGGATAAGATTTATTTGGCACAAAATTAACATAAAGCTTTTAAATAAGCACATCACTTTCAAAAATATATACTTTTTCCATTATCTAATAACGTTTCCTAGTTGAATCTGATTTAATTTTTTTATTGAGATAAAGCGGGTAAGCTAATTCTGTAGCGTCAATCCCTCTCCGGATTCGGAATGGATTTTCATAATCTTTATACGGGAGAATGTTTTAGCATAAAAATCGTAATATTTCATCGCATCTAACCAAATATGAGTTTTTCAGTTTCTGTTTAAACAATTTTCTTCTTTGGTAATCAGACAATTAATTATTTAAATAACTTCATTCTTACGTCATCTTTTTTAAACAAGAAGATTCTCTTCTACAATACAGTAATCCCTCAACATTCCCGAATTTGACATCCGCCAGCTTTGTGGAATGGTTACAAGTAATAACAAATTTTTCGTTTCGTTTTTTAAACCAATCCTTTTCTATGTTTCTTTTTCTCCTTTTTTTTTTCAAAGTTAGTTTTGATCATTCGCGATAATTAAAATGCGGATGAATTCCACATTCGCGACCTTTGGATTTGATTATTCGCGAACAAACAGTAAAAAATGTAAAAATGAAGTAATAAATATAATAAATGTTGTAAAAAATAGGTACGTTATATTTTAGTACATATGTAATGTGTCAAGTAAATAACAAGCCTACCCGGTAAAAATCTTCTAAATATAATATGAGTATTCATCCCATCCGCTTTAGTAGTAAACAGAATTCTCTCACAACTAAATAGAAATATTGTTTTTGCTGACTGCAGGTGTAAGCAACTTTATTGCAAGTAATAATAGCTTTGTTTCTGCAGCCGTTTCCAACGGTTGGAAGTATCAGGAGCATGCCCATTACAATGAAAGCGTTCAGTTTTATTGTAATGCGCATGCTCCTGATACTTCCAGCCACTTCCAACCGTTGGAAACGGCTGCAGAAACGAAGCTAATAAATACCCAAAATGTAAGTTTGGCCGACCGTTTTTTTAAATACATATATTATTATTAAACCGTAAAACAAATCACATATGTTTTGTCCTTTTATCTACCACTATGGAACATTACCCCCCTCCGCCATTTACACAGAAACATGGACTCAACATTCGCGAAGTTTTTCGTAACCCTCACGAATGTTAAGGGATTACTGTATCTATTTTAGACAAGCTAAAATTAAACTGGACAAATTGTATTGATAGATAGTATGAAATGATTTACATAATTGAAAATACTTTTTTTAGAAACAAATAAGTAATGTTAGAACTTTCACTACTTTCATGCTTCATTATCTTTCTACCATAAAAATATACTTGGAGAACACAGTATTTTTCAATATTATAGACAGTATAATATAAAGGTAAAGTACATATTGTTCGCATTTATAAAATGAAATAAACACACTTCTAATTCTGAAGGCCAAATTAAGAAACATGCTGTCCTGTATGTAGTACCATGTGTGTTATACACAGAGTAATGAACATGATTCATTATCATGTTACAACATCATTTTGAATATTTTTCCCAAGAATTATATGCACGATTCAAACTTTCCCAATCTTTATAATGTGGACCGACAGACTACATAAACAATAATAAAAACTGGTTTTATTCTTACACCTAACATTTACTATCTCCTTAACTTTATAGACGATTTCTGCGCTTAGGAATAGGTTGTTTTCAAACAATTCAAAGATACGACAGCATTTGTCTTCAATTTGGAATTTCCTAGATATTCTGGAAGCTTGCTGTAATGAAACCGTTACATGCATATTTTACGTGAATATTTGTTATTGTATTTTGCTGATATAGATGCATACATACTACTAAAGTAGGTATATACCTAAAATCACTTTCTTATAATATCATTGTTACAATGTTTTTCTATATTGATTTTTGCTGTACTTTATAAAGCGTTTATCTAGTTTTTAATATTTAAAGACCGCGAATCAATTTTTGATGGCTAGACATACAATAATATTCGCATAATAAAAATGGTTGTAGAATATATTGAACGAAATTATCGGAGCTCCATTATTCTTTATTTGTCATAATCTAGTCGAAGCACTAACAATAAATACTTTTGTTGTGTTATTGAATTCAGTAACTTCCATCTAGAATTGCATTTTCTGGAAACATAGTAGGTAGTACTGAACATAAAACGAAATCAAATACAAATTCAACATATAACTCTCCCGGTTTTATAATGTAAGTGTTGTGTGTCTGTCAAATTGAAGCATTTGCACTTCTTTTCGACAGGTTTAGTTGATTCTAGTGTTGGGCGATTCGACTCTTCTTATAGATTCCTAAATACAGGTAACATCACAAATGAGGATGGGATGTAGTACAGTACCGTACAATGGAATTAGAACCACTTGAAAGTTTCCTCATTTTTATAATACAATTTTATGAACGTCTTTGTATAGTACAAATTTCGCATTTACGACTATGTAAATACATTTCTAGTTACTGCATTGGTAATTCCCATTCGACAAAAACATAATATCAGTTTTCTTATTCTTGAAATATTATTATTATTAACAATTGGTGCCATTATGACTAAATATCGAGGGATCATGCCATGGGGTTTTCTACCTGCTCTAAATTACTTGTCGATGTGGAATTGTGCGAGTAAGGTGTTAGTAATATCAATCTGTTTTGTTTGTTAGTTTGTATTTTTAGTTTTTGGATTGTTATTAAATTTTTTCAATAGCTTTTTGATCATTTGTGTAAATGGGAAAGCGTAAAGACATGTTTAGTTAAAAGAGAGCAAGAATACAAGCTCTCATAGAATTAATGTACAGCTTGTGTATTAAGTAATGTCTTCCCCTTTGAAGCGCTTATCAAACTTTCTTCTAATCATGCCCGTTCGGTCGTTTTCATAAATGCTCCTAGAGTTGGATATTAAGAATACCTCGACGGAAAAAAGTTTGATATGCTCTTCAAAAGCAAGACATTACTTAATGCACAAAGTGTACATGCACATAGATATGCTATGCTCTAAATTAAATTGTTACATACTCTTATCTCAGATAATTAGGTACATGCCTCTTGGTTTTATCTAAATATTTTCTTTTATCCTTTATACTTTATATACATATATACTTTTTCGATGTATGTAGCAGATTTCTTTGTTACTTACTTTCACTTGATGACATTTATTAGTTCACCGATGACAAATGTCTTAATTTAACAATAAACACAATGGTTATAATAACATCAGTTTTTGATGAAATAATAATGATAATTTGAAGAGAAATATTTATTACACAATACCAAAAACGAATTAAGTAGAATGTGCAGTGGATTGATAGAACAGTTTACAGAATACAGGACATTGTACTGAGGATTCTTTCCTGAATATCTCAACACACTTCAAAATATGATAAATTTTCCAAGAACCTGTTCTGGTATGTTTTTTAATACGGTTTTTTAATACGAAATATCGGTTTTTGCGGAGTAAGCTCATGCCGATGAAATGACCATAATAGAAGAAGTAAATTTTGGTGCTAAAAAGGCAGGCGTAAATATAATTTACCACCCTCAGCGCTTACCACTTTATTAAAAAATAAGGAAAAATTGACTAAAAGTTTTGCTTACAATTCCAAGGAACGTAAGAGTCTGAAAACTATAACGTTCGAAGATCTAGATGAAGTTCTGCTTAACTGGTTCAAACAACAACGGAGCTCCAACATAAGTAAGCGGTACAGCAACGGTAAGCATTAGGGTATGCCGATGACTATCAAGGTTCTATGGCATGGATTTTTAGATGGAAGAAACGATATAACATTGGACTTGGTAAAATATCTGGAGAGGCTATGTAGGTGAATAAAGAAGTAACTTCTGAATGGGTAGCTAATATATATGGCCAATAGTTAAATTCAGTTATATGGATTGTGATATATTCAACGCCGATGAAATGGGATTGATAAATTAATTCCCAACAAAACCTTGAAACTTAGAAATAAGAAATGAATAAGGGGGTAAGTTATTCAAAGAAAGAATTACAGTTTTATGTGTGCAAATGCCGACGGATCCGAAAAACGTAAACTACTAATTATAGGAACGTTCAAATCACCGAGATGTTTTAAAACTATGACCAACTTACCGGTTACTTATACAAATAACAAAAATGCCCGGATGACATCACACATTGGGTGTATTAAGTGTTTAAAACAAAATTTTAGAAAAATGTTGGTTATGCAATTGATTGATTACTATTGCAATTTCGCATTCAACGAAATTCTCAAAACAAACAAAAATATTAACAAGAAGTTACTGAAATTTAATACATAATTTGCAATTAAAAAAAAACAAATAAAACGTTTATAACTTTTTTGAAAAATAATCTGATATATTTTTTGTATTGTCCTTTTTGGATAAACAACATTTTCTCAATCGCTTTGATGTCAAACACCTTTTTATTGTCGCCGACGCGGCAGCTGTTTTTAGAATTTTGTTCATTCTGAGAAGCGATATCTTTTCGTGTTAAGCGATTTTTGTTTCGTGTTAGGAGAAAAAAAAAAAGTAGGCAAATACATAATTCTTTTTCAGGACCGGTTTATTGTTTTCTGCTAACCGATATTTCTTATTAAGCGTTTTCGTGTTAAACGGATTTCACTGTATGTCGTGTGCATCTATGTATTCTTCTCGTAACCTTATTCTGTTTTGTAAAAAATTATAACAAGTGCGGCCGTTAATTATGTGCTTGCAGTAAATGAGCATTGTAGCCATTAACTTAAGAAGAAATTTTAACTAATAACACAAATTCTAGTCAATAAATAACAAATATGTTAGATTTATATACGGTTAAACTGCTTGTTGTAAGTGTCTGCGCAAACAAATTTACACAATAATTTTGTAATTCTTTTTTTTTTTCGTTAAACAAGGAAGCTCTGGTATTTGTTCTCAGTGAGGAGATGCGAACTTATAGACACCAGACCTCACGTCTAGCAGAAGTTAGGTAGATAGGCCTAATGACTACTGCAATACAGCCACTGTTCATCTATCTAATCTACCCATCAAATGTGTTAATGCAATAACATTCGACACAGGATTCTGTAATCATGAAATAGTAATGAGTTCAATGTTAAAAGTTGTATCTGGTTAACACATAAATTAATAAATGTTACTACATAATCTCAGAAATACGACTTTCTTGGCAGAATATTTTTATTTTCGATAACTCATACAAACATACGTAGACGTTTTACAGCAAACTATACAGAGATGCCACAAATACAGACAAGCGTAACCAGTGGCTAATATAATCCAATAATAAGAGCAAAGATGCGGTGGATAGTTAAAACTCACATGATTACAGATACATAGAGTGCCATACCTACAGCCGAAATCTGCAACAGCTTGCCAACGGACTTAACCAATCATCTGTTAATACATGCAAGCTCTTGAAATCCCTCTAATACTAAGTTAGTTAACTACTTGTTCTTTCTATTATTTCCGTTCTAAAACGGAATACGAATTCATTCCTGCATCATGCAATTCTATAAAATTCTATAAAAATGTTGTCCTAGTGATTTTAATTACTACAGGCTGTAGGTCTTCTAACTAGCTTCTCAAAACTATTCAAAAAGGTGTAGTATATAATTGCCTCTATAAGTCGATGATCAATCCTTTCCAACATTTTCTAAATAAGAGTATTAAAATTGTTATGTTTGATTTCAGTCAAACTACCCTGGAGTTTGTGGAAAACAAAATAATCCCTTCCGATACACTTACTAATACATATAATACATAAAGTGAATCATTGCAAAATATCTCCATACATACACCATAAAAGCAATATCAAAGCCACTTGATGTTTAAATGTATACTAATTATCGTTGTCATATTGTTTACGGATGTTGTATCAAACGGAAATAGAAAGGAATATTATGTATGCATATATGTACACTAACTATAACAAGACTTTCAGTTCTACGTAGTTTAATGAGTACTTTAATTACCATACACAGTAGCATACAAAGAGCGCAAAACGTGACTTGAATACCACTAAAAGCAAAGGTATTATTAGTTTGTACATACTACAGAAAGAAAAATGATGAGTTGCTCTATCCATGACAGATATAAATTCAATTTTTCGTATCAACTTTTTACAAAATATTTCTACATTTCCTCTGATATTAACTTTTCCATAAAATCATACAAATGCCGAAACTTTTCTTTTAAATTTAACTGATCGTTGTCCGAAAAATACCACAACTTTGATCTTCAGTCATTACTTGGTAAAATGCTGAATTACAACTTCAAAAACAATAGAAAAACTCTGTTCGATAATAATGGAATAAATCAGTAGTAAAGTATTATGTTTTATTTTCGTATAGAGTATATAAGTCTACTTAGTATATTTTAACAAATCTTTTTAATATCCGTCCCATTAATTTCTCTCTAAACTGACTTGACTTGATATCTGAATATTGATGTGGTATTTCAATAATATTACAGCGATTATATAATTGTTGAAGGACAACATGTTTCTTCTGATTAAAAAAGAGTTTCATGGCATGCTGTATTGAGCAACGTTTACGCTTTTTCTACGAGTTAGTTTTCATTGCAATAAATGGAAATTGTTAACAGTACGACAATATTATTACTTATTACTTACTATTACATTATAGAGGCTTTCAATTGAGTTACTATAGTTTATTATGTCATAGGACATTCGGTCCTTGTTATTTTTTCCACAATTCATTTTTCATTTATATGAATTAAAAGATCTAAGTTATCGACAAAAGTCATTATCCATATCGTCGACGCTTGCCTATGTACATACATATACTTGTTTGCAGGTGTTGGCTTATTCGGACTTTTCTGTTTAGCAGCTTTTTCTGTGCAGGACAAAAATATAATTTTATTTTCACAAATTACATTTTAAAACTTTATTTCTGCATATTGCTTCTTAAATAATAATCTTTGGTGATATAAAATTAGTTTCCTAGTGCTTTTATAGTTCGGTCAATTTCCCAAACTATTTCCAATAGTTCACAGTTTTTCGTAATAGATATTTCACTTTGGTCACAAATTGTAGACGCATAAAAAGAATGCAAATTACGAACAATAAATATGAATATTTGCATTGAAACTTGAAACCGAAAATTAAAGTAGTTGTGATTTGGCGTCATTTTGGATCTATTCTGTGTAGATCAGATAAGACATCAACCACCACAAACATAACTTAATATTTGGCCAAAAAACTAAATATACTAATTTACATAATCCAATTATTACCGCTTAACACTATTATACTATATAATATTCCATAAGAACTTATTGCTATGAACTTCTCAACCAAACTATGCATCTATAGGTCAAGGATATTTATATTAGGATCTATCTCTAACTGACGTATTTTGAACGATGAAAAGGAAGAAAGCTACAAAATCATATACCAGCCGACAGCGAGATAGATATAAACAAAAGTTTTGTGATATACATTGTATTTGCACATGCTCATAAACAGACACCATTCAAGCGACGTGAAGCACCCAACGATGTGTAGATATGTCGCATTTTTTAAACGCGTAGGTTTAATTAATATCGATTTTTAAATGCTTCAAATAAAAGCGAGAAATAAAAATGTAAGTGGGTGTTGCGTGCGAAAGTTGAAAGGCCATCGACCGCCACAATATAATTATACGAAATATTTTAATTGACTTACCATATAAAATCTTTACAATGCGAGCAGAAAGTTGGTTGCTTGAAAAATCTCGGAATGAATTTGTGGTCTTTGACATTGTAAACATTTCGCTTCTTAAGGGCGCCTTTTCTGCCTCTCAGGGCAAATTTTCCTTGGTAGATTTCTCTCTCTTCAACAACATCTTCCTCGGCCATAGTGTAGTTGATAGCCACTCGTACAAATGCAGGAAAAAATAATTTGCGATACTGTAATGACCGATTCTTTAAAAACACTTATGTATGTGCAACAAAAGTTCAGAAATACAACACTATTCTAATAGTAGGTATCGAGAAATATTAAAATTCACGCAAACTGACGAATCTTATGCAGGATGTTTAATTATTAGTTAATTATATAGTATATGTTTACGTCGTAGTGCCGACGTTGCGATGATCAGATCGTGTATATACGTCTTCTGAATCCGTCCACCATACCACCTACACGAGCGTTAGCCAAATGTCAATATTCAGCGCGGGCACATTCAGGTGCTTCTATTGAAATACATTTTAGGTGAGACGTTCCCGAAGAATTTTCGTAAGAGAGCGATCCAGCGCTCTCTATCCCGTCAGTACAACAGAATACGCGCTCAACAGGAACAGACAGTTCGAACAGAACCGAATCGCACGTAACCTAGACGACGCATGCGTTGTCTAACTTCACCAAGCGTTCCGTACACACTACGCATCTCACATAGTTCAATAACTAGGCTTCTCTTCCACTTTGATTTATTTATTGTAGGTAATGAACGTAATGAGTGATACGTCGAGGTCTAGTCGAACATATAATGTTTATTTACATTAAATTAAAATCGATTCATCGTTCCCCATTGAATACAATAATCTATATCAGGTTTAAGTAGCTATACGTTATACATAGGTATAATCGTAATACAAAGATTGCTTCCGGTATACAGGTTAGCGGTCTTCTATAGGTGCTTTAATAAAAAGCAGTTTTAAAAATGCACTCAGCGAAATTTCTATAATACTCTATGAACTTTTGAATCAAATACTTGATTTTCTTAATATCTTTGCAAATTATGCATCAAAGTCAATGCTGAACTACAAAAAAAAAAAAACACAAATGCAAGAAAAAATAACATTAAAAAATAAATACATTTTATACAGAGAATATTTACAAAATTTATGTAGGTCAAAATTATGAAATAAAATAAATATAGGTATACAAAAATTATAATTCCCTTTAAGGTCTATCCAGACACATCAGTGCTGCGTCCGTTCAGTATCAGTGTCAGTGAAAAATACTATCTACTTAAACACGTCACTGTGTCGGACGTGTGTGAACAAGTCTGGTTGAAGCAAACGCAACGATATTTTATTTTTCACTGACACTGATACTGAACGGACACAGCACTGATGTGTCTGGAGAGACTTTTAAACTTAGTAGCGAATATTAATCTTTTATTCAAAATAACTTCAAACATTCCGGCCTTCATACTGTCTGTCAATTTGGTCAATGGTCGAAATAGAAAAACCATTTTAACATCTCGTTATCGCAGATTCTAGTTTTTTACGCAATTGTCTTGTTTATTATTGACATATAGTTCTCTTGCCAATATTCCCCAAAAATAAATTGGTTTTCTTTTGATGGTACTAATCCTTCGTTTGTTTGTACGTTATGGGTAGCTGCATTGTCTCGCTGAAATATCCAGTCTTGCGCCGGCACTTGTTCACCCAAGTCTATTAAAACCATTTCCAGAAGTTCTATTAAAAATTAGAATTTATTCGCGCAGAAGTAACATATAGAGGTTCTATTGTTATAGGTAAAATGCGCCCAAACCATTATACTACTGCTATCAAAATCTCGGGTCATTGCAACTTCAGTGTTTTGTCTAAATCGTGCATGAATGAATAATATTTGAAACTATCAAGCCTGTCCAAGTTAAATTTCTTCACGTCAGAAAATATGACGTTATTCTACTCATGATCCCATTCTTATATGATCTTACGAAAATGTCAGTTACATTACCATAAGAGGCTAAGTGAAATATCGATGAGTGCTGCTTTTGAGTTGCTTTTTTATTACTCCCCTTAGCATGAAATTATGTGAAGAAAAAATGAATATTAAGATCGATCGTGATGATATAGAGCGATGTCACCGAACAGGTGTTAAAACGAATGGCAAAATTGGACCTATAATTGTGAAGGTGCTGAATTTTAAACGGAAGCGGGAAATATTTGCCAAGAGAAGTTTATTAAGAGGATCAAGAATAGTGATGGCGGACGATCTCACCAACAGGAGGTACAGGATATTCCAGGAAGAAAGGAAAAGATGCGGCAGCAGGAATGTCTGAACCGTGGATGGCAATATCTTTGTGAAATCCGGGAATGAAATTATTAAATGGGGCGCTACAACCGATAGGATAAATAATAAAAAAAAGTAGATGTAAGTCTTAGTTTGATTTAATTTATTTGTTATCTTTTTTCGGCCGTTGAAGCAGCATTTCAACTATCAAAACACACATGTATTTTTCCTTATGTTTATGCTGCTTGAGATAAAATTACTTTCCAATTTTCTTTGCCTTTATCGCTTATTAAATAAATTAATGATTGATTGCCAGAAATTGTACATTGGTGGTTGTCTTTGAATTGGCGGTCGGGCGGCAGCTTTCTACGTTGTTTATTTATTGTTTAATATTACTATTCACTAGTTATTCGTACCATCATAAATAACTAAGACTTTTGTCCTGTCTTGTTGCGGTATTGCATCCTCTTAGGTATAGATACTAAGATGGATCCATATATAAGAGATTATAATTGTACGGAGAGACGTACGCACGTGATGGGGGATAGTATAGAGTACATAACGCTTGCGCAACATACTGACTCAACATTTAAAATCTTTCATAACAATATACGGAGTATCTCAAAAAACATTGATGAGCTTAATGTGTTTCTTAAACAATTTGACGACTTTGACGTGATAATTTTAACAGAGACTTGGAAGATATGTGATGTTAACCTATATGCTAGGGAGGGCTACAACATTTTATACAACGAGGGCAATACTAATCAAAATGATGGGGTCGTGGTTTATGTAAAAAACAATTTTAAATATAAATATAATATCGTGGAAATCGGTAAGGTTAACGGCCTACGAGTGCGACTTGAAGACGGTATTGACATTTTGTCCATATATCGTCCTCCATCTACATGCCCCCATGCATTTAACAATGATCTCAATGACTACTTACTCACAACCAAAACCACCTCCTCACAGGTACAAATTATTATCGGAGATATTAACATAGATATTAAAAAAGAGGACGACTTTGTGCATGAATATCTTAATATTCTAAATACCTTTGGCTTTGTATCATATATAAATAAAGACACGCGAGTAGTCGGCTTCTCGCGCTCATGCATTGATCATATATTTGTTAATACTAAAGGAAACAAACCTTCCCTGTTGCCTATTATATACGAATACAATATTACAGATCATTTTCCAGTGATGTTACATATAAATAAGAAATTACAGAAAAACATAGATAATCGAGCGAATAATATCAAAAAATACTTAGACTACAACAGCTTAAATAGAGACCTGTCGCGCGAAACATGGAAGCAGCTATACGCGATGGGTGACGTGAACTCGGCTACGGATTATTTCATAAGTACATTAAAATATTATATTAACGGTAATACGAAACAAGTAATCATAAAACAAACGGAAAAAAAGCGAACTAGTTGGATTACTAATGGACAAATTGCGAGTATAAATACAAAAAATAGATTGTTCAAAAACCTCAAACTACAACCTGAAAATGAATTTTACAAGGGGAATACAAGAAATATCGAAACAAACTTAATTTAATTATAAAGAACACAAAAATTAAATACTACAGAGATCAAATTAACAACAATAGCTCCACAACAAAAGAACTGTGGCAATGTGTAAAACGTATATGCAATGAGAATAAACTAACAAACGAGCCAATAAAAACCATAAAACTAAATGAAACCACTAACACATCGGACGAACGGCAAATTGCTGACACCTTTAATAATCACTTCGCACACCTAGGGGAATTACTTGCAAAGAATATCCCGAAGCCCCCTAAAATGGACCATAATGTTACAACGGTCAATAACACAATTTTTCTTTCACCCACTGATTAGAATGAAGTCAATAGAACAATTCTGCTACTGCGGACGCGCGCCGCGCCGGGGATTGTTGAACTTCCTGCGAGTGTCTTAAAAAAGATTGCGAATGATATATCGGAACCATTAGCTTACTTAATAAATTTAATGTTTGAAATTGGAGTAGTTCCCAATACTAGTTTCAACACAAAGGAGGTAGATGCAATTGCATACTTAGCGTCTGTAGTATACGATTCCATGGATAACAGCAGCCCGATCTTGGGTATATTTGTTGACCTGGCGAAAGCCTTTGACACGGTCGACCACACTAAACTGATAGATAAGCTGGAAAAAAGCGGCTTTCGTGGTAAGGCATTTGCACTCATGGAAAGCTATATTAGAGATAGGCGACAGTGCGTCAAGATTAATAACATATACAGTAATGAAGAAACTATTACATACGGTATTCCGCAGGGCACTGTTTTAGGCCCCATCTTATTCAATCTATATCTGAATGACTTATATACCCTGCGAACAGAAGGAGACATATTTAGTTATGCGGATGATACGGTCATTTTGTACAAGGCAAAGACATGGAGAGAAATAAAGGAATTAGTTGAACGTGACTTTAAATCAATTAAAACATGGTTTGACTCAAATATCCTAACAATAAATTTTTTGAAAAAACCAACTTCTTAAAGTTTACACCGTACGAATCTTCCTCACCCAACCTTGGAACTATCGACATAATTGACAACAATAATAGGTCCGTAAAGATCAACGAGGTTCCCTCGATTAAGTATCTGGGAATATTGGTTGATAATCATTTCAAATGGAAACTTCACGCAAAATACGTAATCAAAAAATTGAGACCGTTACTGGGTAAATTTAAATATTTGAAACAATTTTTAAGCGTTGAAATGCTGGAGACCGTATACTACTCCCTAGTGCAGACACACCTAACATATGGAATAATAGCATGGGGCGGGGTTCTCAGTACACATGTACAAAGACTCAACCGTATCCAAAAATAGTTCTTAAAAATTATATATAACAAAGAAATAACATTCTCCTCCGATAAGCTTTTTCAAGAGTCAGGGAAAATGGACATCAGACAACTATTTGCATTTTCAATGCGTGTGAGAGTGTTCAAGCACAAAGACGCTATCCGTTACCCTAACCACTCTTCCCCGTGTGTGTACGTCTCTCTCAGGATCTCAGGATCCGGATGGTGTATGCTGGTACTTATCAGAGACTGTATAGTCTTATGTTGCCTTTATGCACAAACAAGTACTATGTACTTCTGTGTTTAATTTAGCATTTATTACTATGTATTTATTTATTTGTCATTTATTATTATGTATCTATTCATGTCTGGCCGGCCCCAGTGCCGCTACCGTATGCGGAAACGGTACAGCCAGTGACGCCAGCTGTCCGCTGACCCCCACCCGTCCTCTTCCCTTTCCTTTCTGTTCCCAGGTACAGATCGGCAAGCGTTGCGGCGACTCCGGGAGTGTCTACGAACCGACTGGCCTTCTCATCCGGCTGGGGAGTAGGCTGATGTGAGCTTGCTCTGCCGACGAGGATCCGCGACGCATTGTGAGGAACCAGCCACGTCGGGCCCTGATCAGGTAGTGTATGGTGGATGCAAGATGTCGGAATCTGCATTGCCCCGGGCGAGTTCCAGTCCGTCCGTATATTCCGGGATTGGTGAAGCGAAGGTCAGGCCTCAGGGAACTGGGGTAGGATCCGAGGGTATACCCGCTCCTGATTTTTTCGGCCCGCCCCTCCATACACGAAGCGCTGGCGAACTACTCAACATGGCAACTTTACCAACCAACAAGAGAACGCCGAAGAACAGCACAGAAGAGAGCCCCAACGGTGCCTTCAAGACACCAACGGCGCAGCACGTTAGGTCGCCGATTACGATAGATCTGACGACATTTAACATCGTGAAACCAGGAGGTAGCAGTGACGACACCACATCAGCTCCAGATATGTCGCCCACAAAAGAAGTTATCTGCAAACTGCGATGCGGCGAAGAGGAGCAATTGCAGAAGTGCATAGGTGTCATCAAGACAATGAAGGCAGCTATTGGCAGGCAGAAGAACGTCTCGATGGACGTAAAGAACGGCTTGAAGGAGCTAGAAGAAGCAGTGGAGATGATCTCTGATTGCAGGAAGAGATGGAAGAAGGCCGAGCTGCAAGCAGGAGAGCACGCGCAAAAGGCTTCAGCGCTTGCAACCAAGACGCAGGCTACTTCTGCTTCGGGCAATAAGAACGTGGAGAAGAAGGAAGTGCATCCCTCCGAGAACGTGTGGATGAAGGACCGAGCAGGCAGGAGAAAGCAAGCCCAAGAAGAGAAGAAGACAGCTGCAAAAGCTTCTGATAGCAAACAGCAGCAGAAGACAGCCGGTGGTCAGAGAAAGGACGACGCCACCGACAAGAAGAGGCCGAAGAAGAATAAGCAGTAGAATCGGAACACGAAGCCTCGACTAGATGCGCTTCTCGTAAAACCTGCGCAAGGAAAGTCGTATACCGACGTACTGGGAGAGCTGCGCATCAACGCGAAACCAGAAGAGACAGGCACCGAGATTAAAGCGGTGCGGAAAACACGTGCGGGAGATATGCTGCTGGAGTTAGGTCCCAGCACCAAGGATACTGCAGGTTTCAGCAACGCGTTAAAGAAGATCCTGGGCGAGAAGGCTAACATCAGCACCCTAGAGCCCAAAGAGACGCTAGAATTCAGAGATCTAGACTGCTTAATGACAACGGAGGAAGTCCGCGCAGCAGTTAGAGCAAAGCTAGGAGACATGGACGGCGAAGTGAAGATCAGCCTCACCAACGCGAACAGCAGAGGGCTGAGAATCGTCCAACTTAGTCAGCGTCAAGCCCTTAAGCTGCTGGAAACACCAAGAATAAAGATCGGCTGGATAAATAGCAGAATAAGACGCAGGGTAGAAGTCGCCAGGTGCTTCCGCTGCTTCGGCTACGGACATCGACAGGCTGCTTGTCCCGGACCAGACAGAAGAACTCAAGGCCTTTGTATCAACTGCGGGGAAAAAGGCCACCAACGGAAGGATTGCAAGAACAACGCAAAATGCTTTCTCTGCACGGGAGACACCGCGACACGCAACCACGTCCCTGGTTCCGGCGCATGTCCCTCCTTCAGAAGGGCATTAGATCAGGCAAAGAAGAGTCAATGACCAGAATCCTGCAAGGCAACATGCACCGAAGCAGAACAGCAGACGATCTCCTCATCCAACTACAACTGGACACCGGAGTAGATCTGCTGCTTATCAGTGAACAATACCGGGATAAGGAATGCACCGGGTGGTACAGGGACACACTCGGCACTGCAGCTATATGGATCCCGGACACGAATACAGTCATCGTCGACAACCACGGAGCCCGAAACGGATACGTGTGGGTAAAGAGCGGCACCATCACCTACGTGAGCTGCTATCTCACACCCAACGAGCCGATAGCGGACTTTCAGGGCAAGCTCGACAATCTGGAAGACGACCTTCGAGAAATGACAGGGTCCATTATTCTAGGAGGAGACGTCAACGCCAAAGCCGTGGAATGGGGTATGGAATATACCGATTCTCGAGAGAGGCGTATACTGGACATGGCGGCCAGACTCGGACTCAGCGTGGTAAATGTCGGAGACACAACCACGTTCAGGAGACCAGGCTACGGAGAGACGATACCGGACATCACATTGGCCTCGGAGGACATTGCGCGGGACATCGTGGACTGGCGAGTCATGGAGGATTACACCGGAAGTGACCAGAGAAATGGAGAAGTGGAGAAATCCTGCTCCGCCCGGTCCTCGATGGAACGTAGCAAAGCTGAATGAAGACGCCCTGGCTCATGCAATCGCTCGGGGAAAGGATGCCGTCGTGGAATGTACCGGTTCAGCGGATACAATTGCGGACGCGACCATGGCCCTCATACGTCGCGCCTGTGACGCCTCTATGCCGCGGAGAAGGAAACACAATAGAAGATCTGCGTATTGGTGGCGCGACGAGATTGAACTAGAGTCCGAGGACTTTAGGAACGCCAAGAGAGATCTCAAGAACGCCATCTACAGGAGCAAGAAACGTAAGTGGGAGGAGCTGCGGCAGGACGTTGACAACGACCCATGGGGCCTTGGGTACAAGATCGTCATGCAGAAGCTTACGACGAAGACGGCAAATCCAGTCCTCGAACGAGATCGTATGCGGAACATCGTCGATACGTTGTTCCCTACCCATCCGGAGAGAACTGCGGAAATGGAGGACGAGCGATTGAACGACATCCCGCTTTTTAGCGGAGATGAACTGTCAAGAGCGGCGAACTCCCTACAAAACCGCAAGGTACCTGGACCCGATGGAATTCCGACGGAAGCTCTGAAGATTGTGGCGCACGTCTGCCCAGATCTGCTTCTGAACATGTACAACCGCTGTTTAACAGAGGGAGCGTTCTGCAAGAGATGGAAGGTACAGCGACTAGTGCTGATAAGCAAAGGCAAGGGCGACCCGACCACGGCATCGGCATACAGACCGCTATGTATGCTGGACACGGCTGGAAAGCTCCTAGAAAGACTGCTCAAAACGCGACTGGAGAGCAGCATAGACGACGCGGGAGGCCTGTCCGTGAGACAGCATGGCTTCAGGAAGGAACACTCCACCGTCGGCGCCGTAACGCAGGTAGTGGAAACCTTCGAAGCAGCTCAACGGGGAAATCATTACTCGAGACCCCTGGTGATGATCGTCACATTGGACGTAAGAAACGCCTTCAACTCGGCGAGATGGGACGTCATGTTGGACGCCCTGCAGAACACGTTCGACACGCCATCCTATTTACTTAGGATGATACGCAGCTACCTTAGCGACAGGAAGTTGGTCTACGACACCGCAGACGGGCCGTGCACGAAGAAGATAACAGCAGGAGCGGCGCAGGGTTCCATACTGGGCCCCGACTTATGGAATGTGTCCTACGACGGGGTCCTCCGAATGGAGCTGCCGCAAGATGCGTATCTGATAGGATACGCAGACGACGTAGCGGCAGTCATCCTAGCGCGTGACGAGGCGGATGCCCAGAGAAGGCTCAACCAGGTAATGAGAAGAGTCACCACATGGATGGACGAACACGGCCTGACCCTGGCAACGGAGAAGACCGAGGTCGTTCTACTGACCAGGAGAAGAATCCCTAGGGAGATCGAGATGACGGTGGATACGAACGTCATAACCACTACAACTTCCGTAAAGTACCTCGGACTGCGGCTCGACAGCAAGATGACTTTCTGGAAACAGATTCAGTCGTCGAGCGATAAGGCCGCTAAGGTAACGACGACGCTGAGCCGACTAATGGCCAACGTAGGAGGATTGACGGCGAGTAAACGCCGGCTGCTAATGACCGTCACCCATTCCATACTGTTGTATGGAAGCGAGATCTGGGCTGACGCCTTACAGCAGGACAAGTACAGAAAGCGGATGGCTTCAGTACAGCGACGGGGAGCACTCAGGATCGCCAGCGCATACCGTACGGTTTCCGAACCGGCGGTGCTCGTGATCGCAGGAGTAACCCCGATAGACTTACTGGCTCAAGAAAAGAAGAGAGTCTACGCGACACGACGAGACGTCGATGCACGACAAGCAAGAGCGGACGCTAAAGCGCTCACACGACAATGTTGGCAAGAGCGCTGGCAGAATGACACGAGAGGACGGTGGACGGCCAGACTCATCCGCAACCAAACGGAGTGGATGGACCGAGACCACGGCGAGGTAAACTACTACCTCACCCAGTTTTTCAGCGGACACGGGTATTTCAACGAATACCTGGCTCGAATGGGTAAAGCAGAGGACGCGACATGCCAGTATCACGACTCTGCGGAAGATGATGCTCACCACACCTTCTTCGAATGCGAGAGGTGGAGTGACTACAGAGACGCTCTACAAGACGAAGTAGGACCTCTAACGCCGGATAACGTCGTGCAAACGATGCTGTCCGGGCACGACCACTGGCAGAAGATCGCCATGTTCGTCGAGAAGGTACTGAAGGAGAAGAAGAGAGAGACCCAAGCAATGGAGGCAGCCGACCGAGGCTAACTACGAGGTGCCATCCTGAAGTAATGCGACCAGCGGTTCCGGGATGGATTCTACACCTGACAAAGTGAGGTTTTTTAGTGGGTGCGAGCCCCACACACCGGGGACGGGTCTCGTCCCTGATGGTGCGTTTAGGCATTTTTCCTCACTCAAAAAAAAAATGATGTATCTATAGAGCAGGTTCAATAAATGTTTATATTATTATTATTATTATTATTATTATTATCATCAATCTATTAAGATCCATTTTATTATTTTATTATTATTAAATAATTATTATTATTCATTATTTTGAACAAGTAATGGCACCCATAAACAATTATTATTATTATTATTATATTGACTAAATAATTTCTCTACCATCTTTGAAGGAAGTTCAATATTTGTCAACTCTAAATTTCCATCACTGCCCTTGTCAAATTTTAACTACATATTTCAATTTGTGACAACTTTTAAATCAGAACTATAGAAATTTCGCTATCACTAACATTTTTTCAGTATAACCAAAATTTAATTTTATGATGAATAAAACTCATTGCGGATATCGACAATTTTATTACACAGACGGAAAAATCACAAGATGAAATTAAACATCAGAACTTGTGCTTTAAAAAACAAAGATTTCCCAAAAATTTATTTGGATAAGAATTTAAAGCATATAACAAAAACGTTTTTATAGCTTATTTTAAAACTTTGCAATAAAAAAAGAAATTAAAAATTTCTAAAACACTACATACTTTTAATTAAATAAAAATTAATATTGAGAGTTTTGAAAACTGCGGGCCTTTCAAACGACAATCGCGTCCAACATTTTAAATTAAACGACCTTTACGATGCATTTACGAAATAAAAACTGACTTTATTAGAAGTATGGTGGTGTATCACTTGTTCAACTTTTTTAATTAATCTAACGTTTTTAAATCTCAATTTTAATTACAATAATTCAATTTAGTTGGGCTTTAAAATGGCCACAACATAAACAATAGCTCTATAGAATTGACTGGGATGAAAATTATTTACATTTATCTACTTTTAATGGTCAACGCACCAAATACAAAAACAAAACGTCCAGATAAGCATTGGATCATAAATTTCAGAATGGCAAAAATTTGTAGTAAACAAAAAATTGGCATCAAATAAAATTGTACATGATCTGGCGGAGATGGAAGTAATTTTTAAATATTACCATGGATCCAATCAGCTCTTTGCATCAAATTGCAGCATCTTTTCGACTGTCTTACTCTCGATAAAAGTCAAAAAATGTTATCCCTTTAAAATGCAACTAACACAAGAGCTTAGTGGAACGATCACCAAACCTAACTTCATCCTTTGGAGTTATTTAAAGTCATAACACACAACTAATAGATTGACGAATTATTAACGAGTGATACAAAAATTTGAAAATTGGCTTTACTACTTCATAGAGAACAACGGTGCTCGTATCGAGCAGCGATTGTGAATATTGTAATTTATTTTTTTTTTATTGTTAGTTTTATTTTTTTTTAATTGTTATTGTTACACTAAAGACTTACTCTTCGTATCCTTGTTCTTACACTTTTTACGTCCAGCTGATTGTACGATTGTATAGTATAAAACTAGAAAATTTTCCATGCTGATTAAAAAAAAAATTGAACAAGTGATACATCACCATAATCCTAAGAAAATAAGGACACCTCTAGTATATCAACCATTCGTAAATAGCTCACACCTCCAATTACATCATTACTTAGGCGGGTGACTATCGTTGTGGCGGAACGATAGGAGCCGGGTTTCAATTTTCCGGAAAGACGGTGACATTTTTCCCGAAGAATTGAAATCCGATCGATTTACCATTCGCTGTTGGAAGCAAAGTGATTAACAGCGCGGCATTATAAAAGGCGGTATAATGTTGTCACAAAGCCATTTGAACACAAAAACTACACCGCGAGAGTAGCAGTGATAGCTATACAAGCGATACAGTTTAAGGAGTCACTGCAACTAAGCACCTACTACACATAAACGACGGATCTGAATATACCTCTATGACTTTTTAGCAATCGAAATCAAACAAAGTCATATTTGGTGGGTGCTGCAAAAAATTCAAAGAGATGAGATAACCGAAGATTATACTTCACAGAATTATTTCTGCAATGGACTTTTATAATATATATTCAGAAAGTCTTCGTCTAGGGTAGCTATGGATTCTAAGACGCATGTCGGTACTCATGTTATATTCCACGCTGAAAAATGGAATCTACTGACTTGTGAGTTACACTTTAATAACGAATTTCTTTAACTTAAGAGTATACATTATTAACTGTAAATAATATAGCTATTATATACAATTAAGTAGATATTTTGGAAAAAAGTATATATTTGTATTAGAAATATATTTTTTTAAAAAGAAAGATGCGTGATAAATGGACACAATGAAATATTTTATTTTCAAAGAAATCTTTTTTCAATGAAAGAGAGTTAAACAAATAATGTTACCAAAATTATATATTATGTAGGTTAAAGGTATGTTTGCCACCATTAAAATTAGGATATGATTGAATGAATGCATATTCATTTGATTAATGACCTTGTTTTCTCTGTGTGATTTGGGAACATTTGTTGAAAGAGATAGGACTGTTTACAAGATATCGACAACTGCATCTGTCAGGTCAGTAGAACTATGTACACCCAGCAAAATATCTATAATTCCATGTAAATTAACTACAAACAAAGCTAAGAAGCACACACAAGTAAAATGAAACAATTTTTTTTTATAGTTATTACAGCAAATATTTATAGAAAATAAGTTCAAGCCGCACAATATGTATCTATAATTTGGATTAACGCAAAATGGATAAATAACAAAAAATTATCATTTGATCAAAACTTAATAATGAGTTATTGAACATTTACGGTAGATTTTAATCCTCTGGCGTTGTCGTATTATTTATTACTGACATATACCTATTTTGTCAATCTTTTCAATAGTTTTCCATGAGGTTCATTCGTCCGTGTGGAAATGAATGTCTAAATTAAATTTCTTCCAGAAAATATGACAATCCTTCATCTTTCAGATCAATCCAACTTTTTTCTAACGAAACACTTGCGATAAAACATAAATTGTAATAGTAATAACCTATGTACGTGAAATATATAATTACTTAAAAGTAAGAAGATCTGCTTAAATGTAAAAGAAGTCTCTATCTAATTCAATAACATTTCTGTGTATTTAATGTCTAATGATCCCAAATATTCTCAATAAAAGTGTAGATTATTTCAAATTCCAAAATATAGAGGTACATTGCTACAATTGCTGTAAGATATTATGTCTGCTCCAGTTGATAACTTATATCGGTGAGGAAAAATCAATTCGAAACGAAGACAAGCTTTCGTATACAGCATAAGACTCAGCATCACGATTGCACACGAAATGCTTTACTCTCAAGATAGCGGTACCAGTAATGTGATTATTAAACTACAGTTTCCCTGATACACATATTATGTAGTAAATACATATATAGTTTCTGTTGATAACTTTCTTAACAATCTTGTCAAGAAATAAGTTACTTAATTGTAGTATCGTTACGATTTTTAATGTTTAGGGAAACAATCAAGTAATCAGCTACAAAATAAAGTTTTCAATGAACTACAAATTCAACTTTAACATCAAAATATACCAGGAGTGGATTTAATTTAATTATAAAGAAAGATTTGTAAATGCAAAGTTTATGGAATATTATTTTATCCCATATTTATTCCAAATTCAAGAGATGAAACATATTTCTTGTCTTCTGAATCAGTGTCTACCAACGGTAAGAATTACCATTTCAATTCAAAAAGAAATAATTCCCAGTGTCTTCCTAAGAACGATAATAACTAAAATTACTCCGGTCAATTTAGGCATAAAAATAGTGATCAAATAATAAAAATTCCGACAGAGCCAAATTTTGGTGGAGACCTTGGGTTTACCATTAAAAATAAAAATTTAAAAGTCCCCATCAATCCCATGTGTGCTAAGAAAGTTATTTGGGGTCAAAGGTCAAAATTTCAGAATTTTTGGTTTTTTCCCGAAAACGGTAAGTTTTATCAAAAAATACTTCAGACAAATGTTGTAGATGTCAATTATAAGAGTAACGTTCTACATAATATGCACACGTTTCCACGCCACCTCTAAGGTAGTGTCGGCGCGTTTTTTTTAACGTGGTTTTCCCGGTAGGCCTATTCCACGAACCGTTATGACGTAATTTTTAGAGACAATACTTATTTAACTGCATGAAGATTATTAATATTGATATTGGTTATTGAGTTTAATTGTCGTTCTAATTTCTTGTGATATTTCAATCTGATTCATACGCTTCATAGTCAACTTCAACAATCATGTCTTCTTCGATTTCTTCTTCTTCTTTTTCTTCTTCCCCTTGCTGTATATTCATAAATTGTTCAAATGAAGATGAATCAGTTGTCTTTTCATCAAAATCAGATGAATCTTCCTCTGTTGTATTCAATTGGACATTTGAGCAAGACTGACCTTGGCAATTGGTACACGCTGGAGAACACTGTAACCGTTACTTCTGTAAAACCTACTAGTTTTAACTACAATATAATTCTCGTTCGTGAAATTTTACAACAAAGTAAAAACTAAAATACAGAATCATTTACGATTCTTTGAAAACTGTATTGTAAGATGAACGTTTTGAATTCTTAGGTTGCGATGTACGAAAATTTATCTTAAGCGATATACCACTTTAATTATGTCTACAGTATTTGTTTTATTCAAAATAAACGTTGCAAGTTAAAATTTACATCGGTTTACTTATTAATATTAGTAGGACATTTTTGCAAAATTTTATATATGTACATGTTTTCGATGCTCGGCCGGCATAAAATAATAATAATAACCCATAAAATAGCGTCTGGCAATGTAAAAAAGTGAAATTACAAGTTGTCAGTATTCCCAATGAAACGTGTGTGACTTGTGTTACAGCCGGGTCATAAAGTTCTAGATTAAGTTAAAGAATTTTAGCGTTTTCAGGCGGTTTGTAGTAAATAAACTACAAAGTAGCTATTCCGTATATTTGAATGCGGTCTGCGCCAATTTTTTGCTAAAGTATACTATGCTTCTATAAAGCCACTTTTCTAAAATTAAGTTCTTTTTTAAAAATACAGACTTTAGAAATTCCCTATTTTTAAGTGCATTATTTAGAAACAATATTGTATTCATTACAAATGTACCTCTATAGAAGTATAATATAAAATAAATCGATAATAATAGTCCTACCTACCTGTAAAAACAAACTCATAATTTAAGTACTCCAAACCCCTTACATCGGTAATTTTTTAACATTTTCTCGCTGTAAGCTGGCGACATCTTGAGCAAACACAACGTAAAAGGTTTGCTTTAGAAAATGAACGCATTTAAAATATTTTTGATCAATTATATTGGCTCTAGATATTTAAAATATTGATAAATATACAGAGTATTACGTAACAGCAGTACAGAGTCAAATTATGTTGTTTTAAGTACAATTATAACATTTTTGAAATTCCTGGTTGGTTTAAAAGTCTAAACCATAAAAAAGTTATTGTGCAAATGTTACAACGACTGTCGATGACTATTTGTTACCATTGATTGACGTAATTTTAGCATAAGTATAATTCACTTTTATACATTTTTCCTTGAGGTTGTAAGCCTAATGCTTTGTAAAGTTTTATACAAAATTTGTAATCATAGTGCACGTATATAAATCTTAGGATTTGCATATGTATATGAAGCTACTAGCACAACAACTAGTGATAGTACAACATAATTAGTAGTATCACTTGACCAGATGATATCTCAGATTAGCATACTTCTTGCTTTACGAAAGCTCACTGGGAGAATACATTTAAAGAGAATAATTTCGTGTTGTTACTATTCTTCCACAATGCAGTCACCAAAAATTACTTCATATTGAGTCCCATAATTATTGATTTTTTTTTGTTATTTTGTAATTAGTATTTACTTCACCATTTTGCAATTTGGTCCTGATACTTTCTTCAGGTGTAAACAATCTTGATGCACGGGGAAATAATTTTACTATTTCTTTCCTATTTATTAGACTATCACAAATCCACCAGAAACGCACGGCCCTATTGTTCCGACCAGTAATAATAAACATCGAAATTGGTGCAGAGATTGGAAAGTTGTTCGCGTTTGAAAATGAGGAAAAAATAATGAATACATTTAAAGAAACAAATTTTGTGTTCATATTATTCTCCACAAGAGTCTCTGAAAATTGTTTCATATTTAACCCCATAAGGAATCTACACTGCGAATAAACAGTATTGTTTTTTATTTGTGTGATCATTATTTACTTGACCATTTTCCTTCCAACTTGCTCCTGATACCTTCTTCTTGTTTTACTAGGACTCTATTTTAGTAAATGCTTTTTAACAGCATAAATGGTTCGCTTGGTATTATGACTGACTAAAGCAGCAGAACACCGCGTCTGGTAGGTATAATCTTTTCCTACAATAATTTACGCTCTTGTAGAAAGTGAATTTTGGTACAGTAGAGTTACACTGCTCCAGAACGTTATTATTTACATAATGAATTAAATTTTATGATTGCTTTGCTAAGTACCTAATTATTATAAAATAGGAGCTTAGTATACAGTTTTGTAGAAACAGTTGCAATTAGGTTAAAAAAAGAGAAGGAGATATATTTTCGTCAGAATTTGGATTTTCGGTCTTAAAAATGGTTTAGTTAGTAAAAATAATAATAGTTCATTGTTTACATTTTGTTTAATGACATTTACGCATTTTTCGTAAAGTAGATAACCACAAGCAAATTTTCTTACCTTCAAGATTATTATTAGCGTCTTCCAATACTATCAAGATACAAAAACACAAATAGATAAAATATATTTCGAACAAAAGAAAAGAAAAATGCAAGTGTTTAAAAACATCGATGTGCGGTCGGGCGTTGTTGTGTGATGTAGGCTCTACTGAAGATAGGGAAGCACAACGGGTCGTAGCACCATCATTGTCTGCTGTACACGCAGCAGATATGTAACTCCACCATGCGTAGTCACACCCCTATACCATAATACTCTGCTGGCAATGGATCTGGTGCGGTTGAACGTACTTTTCGAGATAACGCTCACCACGTCCCCGATGAACCAAAATTCGCACGTCACCGACGCTCAATTCGAATCTGGATTCGTCAAAAAACAAAATGTGCTTGCACTCGGCAACCAACCAATGTCTCGCCTCGACCTACTGGCGGCGTGTACTGCGGTGTTCGCAACTCAGTGGAATCTGTTGCAACGCACGGCGCGCTCGCAGTCAACTCTCTAGTAAACCCCTCCGTAAAGTTCGCGTAGTACACGAGTACGCCTTGCTGCTGGCCAAACAGGTCCAAATTCCCATGAGGAGGAAATATGCGACGCTATTTGCGCTAAGCACAAGTGCGGTGGTCACGCGAAGCCGTCCAGCTCGCGGCTGAAGGCGCATACGTCCTTACCCATTCCATTCTCGCCATGCTGGTTGTCCTGCCGAACGAAACGATCTCTCGAGGCGCATCTTCATGGAAGGATACACCTGCCATGTACAGTGATGTACTTTAGTACTGACTTACCCCTCGAGGGCAGTCGGCTATCTATCGTCGCACATAAGGGTTATATTTATGAAGTTTTATGGGACTTTGAGTCAGTACTAAAGCACATCACTGTACATACCCATAACTATTTCTTGCTCAAACTCTACCTGAGTGAGTTTGAGCAAGGAACGGTCATTGCGCATGAAGTACCCCTTCTCAATATGATAAGAACGGCTAGTTTCTCCCACCCGGTTCGTTTTGTATGAAATGTTGTACCTGTCGGAGCCGCTCAATAAAAAAATCACTTATAGAAAAATTCAAAACTCGACCTCGAAAATCGCGTGCGACTCGCGTTACAGAAGGTTCGCACGTGATTTTCGCCTCTATTTCGTAAAGTAAAAAATTCATAACTTTGGAACCGCTGCAGATAATCAAACCAAATTTGGAATGTTGGATGAACAAATCATACTCTTTCTTTTACTGACACAAATTTAATTCAACTTTCACCAGAAAGGAGGGGTGAATTTTTCCATGTGTACTTCAATGCTTGTAACTTTGTTCATCATTAACTTTTTAGAGAAATATTCCACATTTAAGCTGTTGTGGTCGTTAATGATCGATTTGTGGTGAAAGAAATCGTTTTTCAGCTTCTATTTGTAAAACAAGCGATAATATACTGTGTCCCTATTTTATTGACCACAACTGTATACTTACGCTAAGAAAATAAATACACTTCGGTGTCAAACTTGTTGCCTATACAGGATATGCTCAGCACTTTTTTCCAACAGTGTAAATACGCATTATTTGCAAAATTTTGCAAATCGATACAAACTGAGTTTTAAAGAATATATTAAAATTCATTTTAAAAGCAGCTTTAAAACCGGTTTGCATAACTGATTCGCAGCACTAATAAGATTATATTTTTATTCGCAAGTACTACAAAAATTATGTATGTAAATATATTACATACTTGTCCTAATATATTATATTGTATCCTCAAAAGATACAAGTTCTTTCCTATCTATGGTGAAATAAATTTAAATCAACGCGTGCGCCTCATGAGATTGCTCTATGGCTTCGCCCCCAATAGTATTAGAAGATACTTCGTCCCACGCCCTGCAATTGTGAATCTACAACCTTAAAAAAGTTAGTAGTTCTCAACTTTTAGTTGCTACCACAATTACAATGTAGTGTTCCGTAGCAACACTAAATAAATATTATGTATGTATATAACAAAAACGAGAAATAGTGCTCTTTGTTGAGATACACAGTAGTTTTAGAATTAACTTGCAATTTCTTCGTTAGTAAACTCCAAGTATATTAATAAGTTTATTTTTGAAAGCGCTTCTATGAAAGAAAATCTACGAAATGAGAGTCTACTGTTATCATTATAGATTCAGACAGACTCGTCTTAAATTTAAACTTAAATATCCCACCTATAGTTAAAAAATTTCAACTTTAATCATTTCTGTAATGATTTTTATAGAGTGACAATTTTTCCTCTATACTTGTCACCTGTTTATAATTATATATATATATATTTATATTATATATTATATTATTTTCTTTCCGCATTTAACACATATGTTTAACATTACTTATACACAATTCCTTTAAATTAACAACGATAATTATTGTCAGGAATGAATACAATCGCGAAATCATTAACGTAATATTACGAACCAAGTATATACTAGTGAACGAATAATTAGTGACTTAAAAAGGTTTTCAACAAACAAATATTTATTTCATGTTTGAAAGGAAAGTATTGTTAGAGTTATTAACTGATACGCTAAACAGTAATAAAAATAATATAAAGAAAATATCATTGGAACAAACATTGCAATAAAAATATATAATTTTCTCATTACATTTGTTACTCAATATTTAGCCACTAGTCCATAATTGATTCGGAACATTACTTTAATAATCTGATTAATTAATTACCTATTCTTAATAAACATTATCACAAGGAAAAATTAGCAGTTTTCACCAACTTGTGTGTGGCCTTGTATAACTTCTACCGACAATTCTCAAGTTAATTCCCAAAAAAATTTTCATACAAGGTATGAATTAGTATTTGGGTTACTGAACCAGCTCACTACTTTTGTGTTAGGTTATCTTTACATTGTAAAGCTAGCTGTTAAACTAGAAATAAGCGAGTCTTATTTGTTTATTTTACCACAGGCTGCTGCTGTCATTATACCTGGATCATTCATACATTGAAATAACATTTTACTGTAGTTACTTTCTTATCTATGTATCTAACTTAAGTTAATATAAATATATTAAAGTGATTGAATAAACTATAATATGTAAATATTTATAAAAAATTGTTAATGTATAACGGCATTTTATTTATATATTTTACATTTTGTAATAATTTCGTTAGATATTGTATGTATACTATCTTACAAAAGAATCTGTGGGTGGCCTTTGATGTATACTCAGATTACGACAGAAAATTTACTGCTTCCAGCGTGGTAATAATCCCGTTATAAAATTTAAATAAGGGAAAATTAAAATGTTGTAAACTTGCAGGCTATTAAGCAGCGAATAATGAAATTACTATGTATACCCAATGTACCAGTAATACACCTTCGTTTTGCCTAGGAATGTTTAATTGAAATGTTTTGATATAATCTCATTACAAAGCAGATATACATTTAGCATCCATTGAATACTCTATCTTGTTTTGACGTTGAATTTTCGCCATATAATAGCATTCATCATTGCATACATTTTCCGGCGTCGAGTCGTACACTATTCATTGCCAACGCATGTTTAACATTCTGAACCTTAAGCAGATACGCAACAGCGTATGAATGTTTCTTCCTCAATGCGATTTTCCTATCTGTGTCATAGGGCCGAGTCTGGTATAATTGGATTTTAAAAATAATCTTATTTTGTACAAACGTTCAAAGTTCTTGTAAGACTTCTCTTCTTTATGAACTGACTATTTTCTATAATTAGATTGACCACCATAGTGTACCTTCACACATATCTTTATTGAATCAGCTAACACCCACTGTAACTAATGCAGTAATAACATTTAAACAGAGCTCCTTTGTTTTTTTTAATTTTAATTAGTTGCTATAGAAGTCGTTTCCATTAATAAAATCTAGTCGCCTAGAAAGTTAATTGGCTCCAATATCTATAAAGTGAATCGAAAAATTCCCTTTGCTAACGAAAAAAGGCACCTGTATTTGTTTTGAACATGATATCAGTCTCTTAGAAGCAATAGAAGAAATAATTTATGTTAGCTCGGAGAAACCTCCAGGATTCGACTTAATAAATAGAGATGTATTAGAACCTAGGTTTGGAATATATTAGGCAGAATAAATTGTGTCTACAGAAATAGAACAGATCCGAACAAATTTAATGAAATCAAATTCTGCCCAATTCAATCATGAATGATAAGAACTGTGTTGTTACGAATCTTCGTATGTATAGTAGTATAATATACATGGTGTCTGAGCGAAAACGTTCATTAGAAGTTTATGGCGTTCTGGTCAAAATATAAATTCGAAAATTCAGAATTATATATATACGATTATGTTCTTTTCAATGAAAATATTATTAAATTTCTTTCATCTACATTATTATTTTTAATGGAACGTCCTGTATATTTTTACACATTTGAATTCACCTATTTTTAACCTTTATGAATATCTTTAGTTTTTGCAATTTGATTCGGGCGTTTTGTAGTTAATCGATTTTTTCTGAAAAAATTTGCTATAGCAGACATTTATTCAAAAAATCAGAGGACATTTTTTCGGATTCAAAAAATCTTAAACATTATGTTGGAGGACACATTGCGACTTTTTATGGATAACTCAATTTTGAAAATAACTTCATTTTGTCAAATGGCATCCCCCTATTTTATTACTTAGTCGTCTTCGGGGTCCAATTCTACATCTTTTATGTCCCGCATGTACTCTACCTAAAATTAATAGTTTAGGAGATAATTAATTATTTTGAAAAATTGCACACCTAAGTCATCGATACTTATCCAGTGGGCACTGGAAAATAAACGTTCTGAAAGATTTATTGTCAAAGTCTAACGTTAAAATCATTTTTCGTTGTCTGATGCTTATCAGTTAATAATTATCCGTTAAATGCCTCTACACTATTGCTATAAAGATGAGTTAAAATGGATAACAATAACGAAAACAATGTTTACACAAATCAAGAAATTCTTAATTTATTTTTTAAGAAATGGGTGTAAAAAGCTAGAAAGAAATTATAATAATTGTTCAAAATGGTGGCCGTTCGCATTCAAGCACAGTATAAACGTGAAGAAACACCCTCAAGTCTTGCTCTTTGTAGATCTTGAGAAAAGAGTCTCTCGAATACTGCTCCTCAAAGAAGAAAGTCAACATATGTCATATCCAGAGATCTTACAGGCCAATTCCAAACAGACTTGCTCACCTGTTTTCGAATATTAACGTGTAAATATTGTTTTCATTATTGTTATACATTTTAACTCCTTATTGCAATAATGTAATCGCATATTTAACGCGTAATTATTAACTGACAAGCATCAAACGACGAAGAATGATTTCGACTTTAGATGTTGACAATATATCTTTGAGAACGTTTATTTTCCATGGCACACTGGATAAGTGTCGATGACTTATGTGTGCAATTCTTCAAGAAATCTAATTATCTCCTAAACTATTAATTTTAGAACCCCGAAGACGACTAAGTAATAAAATATGAGGGGTGCCATATGAAAAAAGTTATTATGAATTTGAAATAACCACGATATTTTCGAAAAATCTCCAACATGATGTTTAAGATTATTATGATTTTGAAATAGATATTTGAAAAATCGAGTGTCCTTTGATTTTTTGAATAAATTTTTAGCAAATTTTTTCAGAAAAAATCGAATAACTACAAAACACCTGAATCAAATTGCAAAAAGTAAAGATATTCATAAAACTTAAAAACAGGTGAATCCATAATTTCGATTTTGCGTAGGTATGGAATACATCGCAATACTTTGTATTTAAAACGGAATTTACGTTGTTTTCTTACATTTTCTATAAATAAATTGTGCCAAAACGATAATTTTTTATCATTTAGGTTGACTTTATGACATATTGATGATTCGATTAGGTGATTTTGTGACAAGTTTGGAGCCTGGCATACATTTACGTGGTTATACTGTTCCAAAATCTCTTCGCAGAAAGATGACATTGTGTTCTAGTGAAAGCCCAATGCTGTCACAAAGTCACCCCAAACGATGGGGTGAATGTGTGACAAGTATACATCAAAATTCTGGCTAAACCACTATTGTTTTTTGTTTCACATCGTCATTGTTTAGTAGCTAAATGACTACTTCATATTATTTACTCGACCTTCCAGCTATAAACCTAGAACTAAAAAAATTATTAAAAGAGTCAAATCTGTCACAAAGCCACCTCTTTTTACGGTACCTTATATCCAAAATTAGATATTTTTGAGTCCCACAAAGATGTATCTTTCGGGTGTTGCCGTGGTCGTTGTAACAAACTTGACGTTTCGCTGATCATACTGTCGGCTTCTTCAAAAGTTCTCTAAAGACTGGTGTTGATGTCTTCTGCTTCTCGTTATATACCCGTTCTCGTTATATATATAAGTCCCTGCTCCGCTCTAGTGATGCGTATCCGTTCCAGTGCGCTGAATTATGTAATAATCTGTACGTCAACGTCAGTTCCAGCACAGTCAACAAAATAAAACAACTGCTTCCACCTAACAAAGACTTGATACCGAGACTACAAGCTAAAGGCATCTACGAACTTCAATGCCAGTACGGAAAATCGTATATTGGACAACCTGGGTGCAGTATACAGTGCAGAGTCAAAGAGGATCGCAGAGATCTCATACAGGGAAATACTGGAAAATCTGCAGTAGCTGAACACTACCACACCGGAAGCAGTCACGTAATCGGCTACAATAACGTGAATATACTAGAAAGAATCAATCACTACTACCCACAGATAGTCCGAGAATCCCTGGAAATAATGAAGAACCCGAACAACTTCAACCGAGAAGACGGATACAGATTGAGTAAGGTATGGAAGTTGGCGCTGAAGAGCCCGGAGCAGCAAGGAGCATCCGAGACCATCTAACACGAATCGAGGAGAAGCATCGGATACGGATCAGACGACGATAACGGACACGCTTCAGTGCACTGGAACGGATTTTATCACTGTCCGCATATCCAACAAGGGATGTACACTGGATGTTCTATCGACGTTCACGTGCTGATTGGTAAGTTTGTTACAACGACCACTGCAACACCCGAAAGATACATCTTTATAGAACAGTGGCCGTGAAACCCTACATCCAATTGTTTTTGAATTTAATTTTTTTCTGCCAACTGTTATGTTAAAAATTCTGTATTTCTAGAACCATTCCAGTGAATTCTTGATATTTGACATGTTACTAGCTGAAATATAGCGCAACAAATCTACGCCTTCAAAACTATGTCGGTATATACAGGGCCGTTAACGTTCATTTCAACTAAATTCACATCGACGAAAGTTACTATTTTTAAATGGAACTCACTATATATTATTGCATTTTTGAATACACTTAATAATTCTCTATCATTCATTATTAGACATATTGGCTTGTATTTTTTACGATTTCCGAATAATAAGTGCTTTTCTGGTGAAAGTCTGAAAAATATGCTTTTTTGTTAATATAATACAGGTAGGTGTTTTGTCTCTAAGTATTAGTTAGTAAATTCAACTGAAAATATATTTCAAACGGTACTGCAAAGACACTTTTGTTTCAGAAATTGAAATTTATAGTTCAGCTAACATATACTCCTGTATTTCGCTAACCCATATAACGTTCTGTGAATTACAGAGTCGGAAATTGGTAGCAAACGCAGATGTTTCCTTCTTAATAAGTAGAACCGAGCTGGATTAGGAAATTTTACGAAGCGTAATAACTACCGTAACGATTTCTATGAAAAGTTAACATTACAGCGTCTAGACTTCAAGATCTGGTACGTTAAATTAAGTTTCAATTTTAAAGGTTTTAATGAAACAAGGTACAATAAAAACAGTAGTCTGTACTATAAAATGTCCACAGTCGAAAAACATAAAACGAATTCCTACTTATGATACCTATTACACATTCAATTCACCTGCAATTTTGCATTGAGCTATATAAATATACAGAATTTGTAAAATGGAAAAATCTGATTAACACTGTTGGAAAAAGTGACGAGCACACCCTGTATAATCTAAACGTGTGATTCTAACGGAATGACATTTCGTATCGAAGCAGTACTAAAGTAGCATAACTTACCCTCACCTGGAGAGTAGCGCAGTCTTACTAGGAGCGGATGAATAAATAGCGGAAGTATCACCGCGAAGAACGCGTCCTATCGCTACACGACGAGGCATAGAGTCAATAAGTTGTTGTGTGGTAGTGGAAAGGATGGCCAACCATGCTGATTCAACTCGCCCCCATAACTCGTCAACGTTAGCCGACGAAGACAGATAACGTCGAAGTGTCCAACCGATTGTACCCCATACATGTTTGATCGGATTCAGATCCGGAGAACGAACCGGCCATGCGAGCATTCGTATGTGGTGCTCTTCTACAAAGATCTGTAAAAGTCAAATGTGGGCGCTGCTGAACGTAGGGAAGCACAACGAATCTGGATTCGTCGAAAAACAAAATGTACCTCCACTCGGCAACTCACCGATGTCTTGCCTCGACTCACTGGCGCTGCATGCGGCGGTGCTGGGGTCCAGTAGAATCCACTGAAACGCACGGCGAGATCACAGTTCACTCTTTAGCACACACTCCACACAGTTCACGTAGTGAGTATGCTTTTCCTTTCTGCTAGCCAAACAACTCCAAGTTGTCTTGTATACGCGTCTGTATACGCGATGGTATAGCGGTATAACATAAAGACACGGACCAGGTACGATGTGGTCATCTAAGACCGTTCCGCTTTTGCGGCTTAACGTGCGTACCTCCTTGCTCATTCCATTCTGGCCATGCCCTTTGCACTGCCGACAATAACCGGTCGACACGGCGCACGATTTCACGGAAAGATACACTTGCCATGTGCATACCCACAGCCATTCCTCGCACAAGCTCGCTCAGGTAACGCGAACGACCTTCCATTAGGCACAAAGTACAGTTACATAGTACCCCTTCGCACCACGGTAAGAACGACCGCTTCGATTTCCATGCCGACGGAATGTTATACGTGTGGAGGGGCTCAGTAAAAAATGTAGCTATAGAAAAATGCAAAACACGTTGCATCATCTCATCTAGGGGAAACCTTTATGCACCGCTAAAATTATGAATATATCGTTACGTCTTCAGATTATACAGGATGTGCTCGTCATTTTTTTCCACCAGCGTATAAATAAATACTTTGGGGTGTATCAATAATATAATAGAATACTTGAGATGTTATGCGTCGTTGCTATTTCCTATCAAGAATTTTCATCGAATGCTTGAATTTTATTTATACTTTTATTTATACTTATCAACTGCTTAAATGTTAATAAGCAATGCATTTCAATGTTACTAAGAACCAAAACACCTACATACATATAATTCTTTCTTCTATCTTGCATATAATATTTGAGCTACCGCTCATGGAAGCTCATCAATCAGAAAAATATATTTGCTATTACTCCAAATATACATATTTATATATGTATACAGGGTCCGGCAACGAAGCGGGGACGGAAGATTACACGCTTATTTGAAAGTTTGTCAAATATTTAGTCATCGGATATTCTTCCGCACCATCAAGTGCACGTTTTAAAAATATTTTATTTTACACGGGGTGTTCCAGATGGAAATGCCAGACTAAAGTTGCATTTTTTTAAATGGAACCCTGTATATTAATAGAGAAAATGATCCGGGATTGAAAGCTGGTTACAACGATATAATGTTGTATAGGTCTAAAGTTGATAGTTTCTGTGTAAACAATTATTTTACTTGATAAATTTATACATTTCAGTAGGCTATTCTGCATAGGGAAAAACAAAAGATTCGAAACCAACAGAGTAGAATATTTTTTACTAGTATGGACTGTCGTTACTATGTGAAATAAATTCTGCAACTGCTCGCTTTATACAGGCTGTTCACAATTTTGCAAAATCGAAGAAATCTCGAAATTTTTAAATGGAACATCCTGTATATTTTCAGCTCATTAAAAAGCCCTTTTACTACGCTTTATATTGATAGCTCATTTGATGCACCTAAGGTAGATCATTTTCTAATTATTGTTTATTTTTAAAGTTGAATTAATGAGAAATGCTTGTATTTTTAATAGCTAATTTGGACTTCAAACCTACTGTAAGATTGGATATTCAACAAATAATCCATGGTGCGGAAGAATATCCGACGAATATTTGACAAACTTTCAAATAAGCGTGTAATCTTCCGTCCCCGCTTCGTTGCCGGACCCTGTATAATAACATAATAGAAAAATGAAAATAATTTAAAATAAATACTGAATTACTTACCTTACCTACTACAACATACTTTATCATTCCCTACCTTTCAGAAAATATATAGGTATGTTTTTTATTAGCAATATTAAAAAAAAACTTGAATATTGCCTGAGTAACATATGACATTCTTCTAATTTATATTTAGATTTTTCGACCGGTATATTATTCCATTCGTTTTAAAAAATATTCTGAAACTGTTACTTTGTGATAAAACTTGTTTCTCCGGCCCTCCAATCGAGTTCGTCCTACATTAATTCGAACGACGTTAAATCTTGTTTTGAAGTTGATTAAGTCAGTTCCAATTTTTCTTCATGCCAAATGACCATAGGCCTGAGCGGTCTAAACCCCGCAACATGGCGGAGAGTGTCTGGTACGTCTGAGCGACTAAACCCGCAATATGACACAAGGTGAAAACCGCTCCGCGGACCAACCTCCCGACCCAGCTGTAGTATCGTGGCTAAGGGCTTGCTCCGGGATAACGATGCCAGCCTCTGACTCACTAAGTGAGCAGTTGCTGTAAAACCATACTCCTCCGCTGTTCGTGGACATGTCTCACAGGTGGACGGAGTGGGGGGTCTTGGCTTAACTGCCCGGACCGAGAGGAGACAACCTCAATAAAAACCTAAATCCTAAGCTGGAGAGGACCAGGGCGAAAGGATGCGTGGTTGAATAGAAGATCAGTCCCTTCTGGTCCCAACCTCGGATACAAGGCGCCCTCCGAGGATTAATAGCCCTCCGATAGCAATGCGGGGCTCTGCTGCCGGTGACGACATTTTCCCCCGCCACTCGTGGGAACACAATCAGCGACAATCCAATAAATCCAATAAATGTTGAGGTCGATGATCCGATGACATCATCAATCTCCGAAGGGAAATCTAGCATTCCCCAACTCTTCTATATTCCAGAGGCTACAAATCCTGCAAAGCCTGAAGAAAAACATTCTGACTCAGAACAAGAACCTATGGATCAGGACAGTAGGGATAAGGATAAACCAAAAAATCCCAGACCCAAGCTTGGAAGAGCAGCCCGCAAGCGACTCAAACGGCTCATCAAACAAGGGCACAAACCAGAAGAGGCCCGACTATTAGCGCAAGAACCGATTGCTAGGAAGGCGCCATCGGACAAGGGTGACAAAAGAGCCCGATCTGAAGGTAGCATTCCTGAAAGCAATACAGTGAAGAAGGCAAAGCAATCACATGACGCTGTGAGGAAGCCTACCACTGTACTGAGTTCCAGAAGTGTAACGGAGAGCATCAGGGTTGGCATATTACACGCGCAATTCCCTGATGTGCTGCTAACTACGGAGCAACTAGGAAAAATACAGGATGAAATCCTGAAAACCATAATTGAGCAAAAGGATGAGGCTGTAAAGCCGAAGTTCCTTGGCTCTACATTCACGCCAGGTTGGCTGATGTTGAAGGCGCCGATCTGAGGATGGTGGACGAGTCCGACCTACCTCGAGCACAAATCCTCGTTGGCTATTTCCCCAATAGCGAAAAGGATAGCAATGACATAATCTTTAGTAAATGAGTGGAGAGTACTGCGCAGAGACTCAGCAAAAAAAATCGCTCAACTAACCATATCAACTGACCTTACGTCTTTTGACAAACTTAAATCCAGCGAGTTCAAGGTTAGCTACAAGTTTGGTCGGGTCCAACTAAGGCCAAGGAGCAGCAAACCAAAAACGTCTCCAACCCCAGCCCACAGCAAGCGCCTACGACACTAGTACTGGAAAGGCTTCCTCGGTGTCCGGCAAACCAGTACAGAACAAGCTGGAGATTCCTAAAGGCATGACGAAAGCCAAGGCCAAGAGAGCATCCAAAACTACCGCTCATCCAGAGGGAGGCAGCAAAAAGGGGATCCTCGAAACCCCCACGGCAGCTCAACCCCCGAAATGAACGGAAACACAAAATGCCTGCTAGTAAATCTGCACCACGCAAAAGCTGCATCTGACGTGCTTAGCAGGAGATTTACCAACAGTCAGTGACACATAGGATTCATTCAAGAACCCTGGGTGTATAAAGGAAAAATCCAAGGCTTACCCTCGCACGTAGGTAAGTTGATATACTCAAATGAGCACGAAACTCCAAGAGCGGCGTTACTGCTCGCAAAAACCATTACTGCACTTCCAATTCCAGAGTTTCTCTCAAGGGATCTTGCTGCAGCAGCCATTCAAGTGCCAACAAGGGGAGGAAGGCAAGAGGTAGTTATCGCCTCGGCCTACTTCCCTGGTGATACAGATGAACCACCACCAGAGGACGTTCAACGACTCATCAGACACTGCAAATGCTCACCACCTCGTATGGGGGAGTACCAACATAAATATAAGAGGTGAGTCTCTATTAGAATATCTAACTAGCAATAACATTGGCATAGTTAACGTAGTAATAAACCTACCTTTATGAATGTAACTCGACAGCAGGTACTAGACTTAACCTTGGCCAGTATTTACATAAGCACCCAAATAAATAATAAAATTCTGCCAGTACTAGTTAAACTCTTTAAAGCTAGCTTCGACCTAAGTCACATTCCCCAATCCTGGGGACAAGTTAGGGTGGCGTTTATACCAAAGGCTGGCAAACGACCTGCCGCAGAGCCTAAATCTTATCGCCCCATTAGCTTAAGCTCATTTCTCCTCAAATCAATGGAAAAAGTAATCGATTTGCACTTCAGAAGTGGAACTCTTGTAGAGAAACCACTTCATTGCAAACAGTTTGCTTACCAAAGCAAAAATCCACAGAATTTACCCTACACAATCTGATCTATAAGATTGAGAAGGCTTTTGTGGATAAAGAAATTGCTCTGTGTGCATTTATTGATATAGAGGGAGCATTTGATAACACCTCATTTGTTTCAATTAAAAATACAGCAGAGAACATAGGTATTGAACCCGCCGTCGTAAGATGGATAGAGTCAATGCTTAAAAGCAGAATCATATCTGCAAACATACGCGACTCTACTGTAAAAGTCCTAGCCATGAAGGGATGTCTCCAGGGAGGGGTACTCTCACCTCTGCTGTGGTCACTGGTTGTAGACAAAATCCTCAACAGGCTATCACGCCTTGGCTTTGAGAATACGCCGATGACCTAGTAATCACTGTAAGGGGTAAACACGACGGACTATTATCAGCCCGTATGCAGAATGCCCTCGACGTAACCTGGTCATGGAGCTTGCAGGAGCACCTGAACATCAATCCACACAAAATAGCTGTGGTACCATTCACCAAAAGAAGGAAGCTTACGCTTACGATGCTCTTCGCAGCGACTCACAACACATAAAAGGAAGATAGTGGCAGAAAGGATCAAAAACAGAGTACAATGGAAAAATATATGAACAACGTTAAACTAAAAAGATCTCCGACATGCACGTATCCGAATAAAACCGCAAACATTTAACGGGTCGATGGCCTCAGTGGTTAGGCGGCTGACTATCGTTGTAAGAGGATGATAGGTGCCGGGGTTCAATTCTCTGGAGGGACGGTGACATTTTTTCAGAGAGTTTAATCCCGGATCGACTTGCCATTCGCTGTTAGGAGCAAAGTGATTAACAGCGCGGCGTCATAAAAGGCGATATGATGCTGTCACAAAGCCATTTAAATACAACTTACACACACCAAAACTACACCGCAAGAGTTGCAGTGATAGTCAGACAAGTAATACAGCTTACGGAGTCACTGCAACTAAGCACCCACCACACATTAAAAAAAAATTCCAGTCACAACAAACAACGTCACATCGACAAGCTATAAATAAATATAAGCAAAAGACTTGCCGTACAAGCTAAACTACAGCTAAAATACAGTGCGTAATTTTTTTATTATAATTTAAATTAAATGCAAAATTGCATGCGTAAGCCACTAGTATGTCTAGCGAATTGGGCAAGTTTAATTATTAGTTATTACTAAACTTGGCGAATTCGCTATACATACCAGCAAATTACGCATGCAATTCTGCATTTAATTTAAATTATGATAAAAAATGTACGAACTGTATTCACCATTGAACGGTTAAGTGAACTCACCGATCGTGCCATATTTAGACGTCACGGCGGTATACTAATTTCCAATTCAGGGTTGTTATTCTTCGACTGTATGCCGGCCGCCCGCAAACCGCATAACTCTTCTACAATGCATGTGGTAAGCATATGCCATGTTCAGTTATTACTAGAGCCCACCAATTTCCCTGCGCGTCATGTGCGCCAATGTGAGGATGATTGTATTGGATCAGAACTAATAAAAAGCATTCAGTATGTGTTTGGTGCATGTAAGTATAAGCATATGTAATAAAATGTCGTCGACACAAATTGAGAAAACGGCCGTTGTCAGACGGTGGTGTGTTTATGCATATTACTTTAATAGCAGAAAACCAAATGTATATTTAATTATTTCTGATAAAATTAATGTGTCTACTTCTATACTTCTCAGTAACAAGCTCATGTTGCGTCCCTATTCTATCGCTTGTTCTAATTCGAATTACACTCCCATACCGGCGCTCACGGAAATTGGTCTGCTCTAGATATTACATCTCATTCAGTGTTAGTTTACTTTAAGATTCTATAATTCTGTTTAGTACACTTCAGTGACTCCTACATGAAAAAAAAACAGGGCATTGTTTGCAGATGTTATCGAAAAAATGGAATCACACATAGATATATCTTAATTGTGGAAAATATTTTGTTTATGAATGTGTGGAAAGTAAGATGCATTTCACTAGATTAGACGTATTTATGTATTAGGTACGCATATAATTGTCACTTTATCTAGAAATGGTCCAAAATTGGCAAACATCAGAATGAAAGGTCAAATGAATGTATTGAATTTTACAGTTTGCAGGTAAAATTTAAATAAAATACTACATCTTTATTAATTTCTTGGACTAAACTAACTATAGATAAAAAATATTACTAAAGGATGAAATCGAGGCATAAATAAAATATTCAAGACAACATCAATGTCTAATAGTTACCCTGATCCTAACAGAATGACAGCTCCTTAAGCACGTTTCATGATTCAGCTATTATTTTTTAAATATGTATAAATAAACAAATCGTTAAGCATTTTAAAGCTTTAATTGTATGTACTCGTTACGATGTGCTCATTTGCTAGAAAATTATTAAGTTTCGATTTTTCCAGCAGAAAAAAACACAAATAATACCAACATTGAATGGACATTTTTCGAGCGCATAATTTTTGGTTAGTTATGGTTTTGAATATAAAAAAAAAGATTTTATTGATCCCGAAATAGGAAATATAGAATCACAAATAGAAGGGAAAAAAAGGTTGGTGCATATCTCAAAAGATTCTATATTAACAAATAATTTACTACCGGTTTCAGGAAATTCCTTTCATCAGGCAGAATCGAAAAAAACACAGTAAGGCGTATTTCAGCAATATTTACTTACATAAGAAGCCTACGGTCGTTAACAATATTGTAATTCAAAGATAGAATTGTATTAATAAATGGATGCAAACTAATTTTCCATTAAATCTCTTGACACCTGAACTATTAAATCATTGTTTAAAAATCACTGCAAAACTATTATAAAACTTGGAAGGACCCACATAAACACATTAAAAGCCAATACATGTATGTTTTATAATAGTTTTGTAGTGATTTTAACGCCTTACTGTGTTTTCTTCGATTCTTCCTGATGATGGGAATTTCCCGAAACCGGTAGCAAATTATTTGTTAATATAGATTCTTGTGAGATATAGACCAACCTTTTTTCCCTTATGTTTGTGATCATCTACTCACACGAGTCATCGTGTTTGATTTTTTTAATATAGAATCAGTTGTTCATTATACTATCAGAAGAAAAGACGACTCGTTCTCGTGACTACTAAATGCAAATGAAAAAAATAAATTAGAACAAATAACACCATACTTTTAAAATAAATATCATAATAATGCGCACAATAGTTGTTTATTGCACATTTTTAAGTAATATTTGCCATTATAATCCCAAGCAACAATTTGTGACTGAAGTTACAATGCGACGGAAGTTAATTTTGTAACGTTCTTGTACCGTAATATTGTAGTGAACATTGTAAGCCGGGTCATAGGAAAACTACATTGTTACTATAATATTGGTATCAAGTGAGTGTCATTGGTAACTACCAATACTAATTGGTAAGTACTATATTATTACCTTACGGTCGGGAAACGGAAACATTCACTTACATCCGCTCAAGAGGGATCCTCACTCTTATCCCGTTAGCGGAGAAGAAAGGCCGTGCTACGCGCTGATTGGTTCACGTGAATACGTGCACTATCGGGTGGTGGATGCCGAGCGGATATAAATGAGCGCTATAGTGCGGATAAGAATGAGGGTCGATATAAGTGAGCACGGAGATAAGCAAGGTTCCAGTGTAATGTTCAAACGCTTTTTGTATGTTTAATTACACAAATACCATACCGTGAACATGTTAATTTCTACTATAAACGAGTCATAATTATTCTTTGGAGTTAGTCAGACTTTTATATCAGAATGTAGAATTTGCAGTAAATTCTATTCTATATGACCATTTAATTAATTTAGACATTGAGGTTGACAAATCAAAATGTACAACTGTATTTTTTGTTCAACTCGACAACGAAGAGACGAAAATAAAACAAATGAATCAGTATCACAGATATTTATTTCAGGAATTTTGAATATTGCATTAGTGTATAAAATTAAAATTTGTAGTTTTATCAGGATCCTGTACTGATTATGTCGTGACAATAGAGCTAATCACAATTACTGTACACTATCTTTTCTTAGAAAAACGAATCATTTTAATACACAAAATTGTTTTATATAAAAACATATTTTATCAAATACATTTTTTTCTTAATAAGGCACTAACTGAGTTTCTCTATATCTTACATCAAACTAATAATCAATTGAATAATAAATAAAAATTAATATCGTATAAAGAATAAAATTATATATGCCACGCAGTTAAAATTTCATACGTTATACACAGCTATGAAATATAAAGAGAAAACACTGTCGAATATGTGTCTGTATATGAGTTTAAACATTATGCACTTGATTTTAAGTCATGTCGGCTTTGCATGCGAACTCTTCATGTACTCGTTACTTGCATTTGTGTACTTTCGGATTTTTCCGCATCTTTGTCTCCTTTATCATCATTATCGGGGTTATCCCATGGTTGACGATTACCAGAAGCAAATATTACGAAGAAGGTGCAGCAGGCTGCATAAACTGCGGCTGCTGTGACGAAGACAATCCTCCATTTAGCTTGAGTGGGCTAGAAGTAAAAATGTAAACGATTAAAGCACAGAATTTGAATGTATTTCACAGAACAGATATAAAAATTTATATGTCGTGAATGTTTAATTGGAAACATAATTTTTAATGTTACACGACGTACTAACAGTATTGTGTTAATAACCCGTTTCATCATTATTGTATTCGACAATTTTGTGTTTGTTAATAAAACTAGTTGCAGCTAACTTATTTTATAGTTGTACTAATTGGCAAATATGTTCATTTGAAAAGATAATAAATAAAATAAATAAGAGATAAGCTATTGCCTGTAACTACTTTTAAAAATGAAAGAAATGAGATACATCGAATTGTAAGTACAAACGGGATTACTACTCTCTTCTATTGAAAATAATAAAATATTGCAGATATATTAATAATTGCATAGTTACAGACAAGGAAGAAGGAAAAACTAAATACGTATGTACACTACGTATTTAAACTGCTACTGTAATTTAAAATATACTCAATAAAATACCATGTAACTTCGCAGAGTATTCTATAGGAGACACCTCTATTTCTTATTCTTGCTTTAGTTAAAATCGCGAACAAAGTAATAGTCACTGCAATGACAATAGTCGGCGCAAATTCGTTAATACTTAATGGCCTACGTTTTAAACTTGTCAGTACATGATTGTAATATACTGTTCATGTTATAAAATACAACTAAAAGTTTACCGACATTATATTAAAGTTAAAATCGTGATCGCAATTTTTAAAAGAATAGGTTTTACAAGAAACACTAACTACTGGCTCCAAGAAGGACATATTAAAATAATTTATTTTTACCGCGATAAAATATTACTACCACTAAACAAATTATTTATTTTCACAGATTACATTTAGTGTATGTAATTCTATTACTACACTATTCTCGTGATAGTAATAAATTAATATAATAAAATTGTTTGTTTAACACGGATGTACACGTGCTAGCAGATTCATATATCATTATAAAGAGCATGCACGCGTGGAGAGAAAATAAGTTTAGCCATTTTCGGTTTTTTATTTCTAAAATTATTTTGAAACAACTGCCAACTTATACAGACAGGCATATTTTAAAATCATAAATGTTTACACGTGGGTGTAAATTATATTGTCTTTGTTGTTACGGTTACGTTTTGAAGCTATTAAAATATCACTAATAACATCAATTATCAAGTTTTAATATAGCCTATTTACTCGATTTGATGTTATATGCATAAATACTTACTTATTGAAACATTAAAAAACAACTCACCTCGCCCTTGATGATATTACCAGCATAAATAGGCGCCAGTAAACCTGCCAAGTTAGCTAAACAGTTTGTAAATGACATCAAAATACCAGCAAATCTAGGAGATATATCGAGGTGATTTATTTTGAAACCAGAGTAGATACCACCATTAAAGCCTACACCAATTGTTAAAAGCGCAACGGTTAGCCAACGATTGCAACCAGTAAAAGAAGCCGCGGTAAGGGCAATGGCAGGACCGTATTGACCTAAAATTATATCAAGTTGCAGTCAGATCACGCAACATAAAAATAAGTGAACTTACCAATTCCGTTCAGGATTTTTCTTACAGCTGTATGTGTAAAATAGCCACTAATCAACATCCAATCAGCAATATGACTGATAAACATAGAAAACAGCCACATCGCTAAGTAAGGAAGAGCAGATAATGTGCCATTCTGAAACATCAAATACAATCATTACTTCCAACCATAATATTTTTAAAATAACTTACGCTCTTAATGTTAAATTTCAGGACTTGTTTCATGTACGTGGGTAATTCTGTCATGAGGGTTTCGTAACCATAATTCTGACCCATGTGGGCGACTAAAATAGCCCAAAATGCCATGGAAGTAACAATAGATTTCCATGGGATTGGTGGTTTTCTCTAGATAACACAAAACTATGTATATTTATAATGGAAAAAACATTGGTTAGTTAGTTGATCAGTAAGTTGTTTACACAAATCGTAGGAGAATGCTTTCATAAGTATATTTATCAAGAAAACAATATGCAGAATGAGATTTCAAATGCATTGCAAATAACATTTGCAAACAACGGAAAATTTCCTAGCCTAGTTTTATCCTTGCCATGTATTACAGATAATAATTACTGCAAATAATCATGTTTAATATATCAATTCTTTCCTGAGATAAAATACGCATTATTCTACTAACATAATTTCTAATAGCAAGCAGAAATTAGAGAAACCGTTCTCCCACCTAGCATTAATTAGAAATCACTTAGTTAGGCCATAATAAAGTATAATATAATAAAAGTAAATATTTGAATATTTCTAGCATTACTATACTATAGTCTTATAACTTACTGCTTGATTGGCTTCTGCTCCCCACAGCGCATTCAAGATATATTTTCGTTCTTCTCCGTTCATTTTCTTGTTTGTTTCTGGATCTTCGTAAATAAAGAACAAGAATGCAACGCACCAAAGTGTTCCTACACCACCGAAGACGTAAAATATCGAAGGCCAACCAGCTGACGACGCTGATAAAAGACCACTCAGTGGCATAGAAATTACAGTTCCAAACTGAGCTCCTACAAGAAATATTAATTTCAATTAAAAATATTTGTCTCAAAACCTTTTAGAAGTACTTTAGCGTTCATTACTTTGGAAAACAAAACACTCACGCATGGCTTCTCTCCAGTGACTATAATACGCAAAAGTTGCCAAATCATTCAAAAATTACATACATGCAATCAATCGTGTACATAAATCAAGAATAGAAGTATAGGCGTAAATTTAATATTTATATTACAAATTTCAAAAAAAAAACAATATAAAGTTCCTGTACCATAATTTATATCGGATCTATTTTTGCAACCTGAGTTTTATGTCGCGTCTTTTCAGAAATATGAAATTCTCTTGTATAATATATTTTCTTTTTTCTATTGATTTTATACCATAAAATATGAACATGTTTATACTCAACTTTCACTTGGTTATAAGTTTAGTTTTGTTTAGTTCTTGGAATAAAGAGTAGGCACATAATATTAATTGGCATTTTTTGTGAGCTCTCGAAATAATGATTTTGAAAAAAAAAGCCGTACTGCGATGCTCAAGTCATGCATGGTTAGTAGAAACCAGTTTAAACTGAATTTATTTTTAAAACGGTATTTCATTGTGCAATAGTTAAATATTTCTCGTCGTAGTACGTTGCGAAGTAATTTTGTGAAATTTACAATTTTTGACTAAATTGCATATAGTCTTTTAAAGCATTATCAAATTCCATGACAACATAAAATATTATCGTTTTGTGCAGTTTTACATAAGATACATATATAAATTTAAACTATACACGTTATATGTACAGTGACGTGATTTAGTACTGACTCAAAGTGCCATAAAACTTTATAAATATAACCCTTATGTACGACGATATATAGTTGACTGCCCTCGAGGGGTGAGTCAGTACTAAAGCACGTCACTGTACATATGTATCTATTATTATGATTCTGAAATATTATCATATTGCTATCATATACAGCAACAGTATTCGAGAAAAATACTAAATATATAATAGATATGTTCTAGTCAATATTCATAAGTATCTATTGTGTCTCATCACGTAAGAAAATGAATTATTATGCTGTACAATAAAAATGTGCATAGTTTTGATTTATTTGTGGTAGTGCACATAAAAATAACTAACTTAATTGATCAGAAATTTTGTGGTCTAATATTCTCACGTGAAATGAGAGCGTCGCGCCATATACATAATCTGCAAAGTCATGATACCCACATGTCGGCAAATCCAATCTAAAAGTCCAATTACGCAACTAATACAAATTTCTTGCAATTGCGCTTAACCTTGAAATTAAACAGTCGCCAATCTTATTATTTACTACCAACAATAGCATAACGGCAGCAATCTCTGTCAATTTTCAGAAGTGATCGCTGCTACTGTTAACTTTATATACTTGCCATACCTACATGCGCGCTTCGCCGTTGCTATTTTAAGTTTCTCGGTCAGAATGTCTTTTAATTTAGATAATAGTAGCGCATTTATGCCAAGACTCTTAATTTGTAGGACAACTTTTGTATAACTTATACACAGAAAAAATGTAGAAATGGATAACTTACAATATGCGCTAAACTTATGACATATTTAATCTGAATAAAACATATATACACATACATATAGACTTAGCGAATGTAATATCTAAGAAGCGTGATAAACAAGTCTTAGGAATTTTAAAACACGAGCATAGTTTAAGGGCATCGAGTTGATAACAATTCTAGATAACTCATTCATATCATTCTGAGTTTATATTTTTATGCGTAAACTACGCTACCAAATTTGTTCTCAATTATTAAAGCTTGTTATAACAATAAACAGCAATTGCATCATCTCATAAAATCGAAAGTCGTTCCTAAATTTACAACTATTAATGTTTCAAACATTTTTGGAATGCTACTAATCATTCAATTTTTTTAATAAGTTATTGAAAATAATTCTTTTTGATAGAAATTATTATGAAAATGTAAGTATAGAAATACAATGAACAATTCAGTATGAAATTGGATAGCAGTGATGTTAACATAGAGGTAAATTTCCTTTTTGTGGAATAAGATATGTTGCATCACATTTAAATTAATGATCTTAACATTATATAATACCATGATGGTAACTAGGTGTTTTCAAGTGGGAAGATTCAATACCAAAATTGTTTACTTTAAGAAAATGCACGATGGGTGTTAATATGTAATAAAATTATAACCAACACGATATTTGATTTTTGCACCTCAATTGTAAATACTTATTAAGTCAAAAATTGATTGTGAAGTAGTCTAAATTATGCTGACGTGAGGAATACATATATGTATAAATTTATATGACATATATATGCACAATAACATGAATTCACTATAATATCATTAATAAGAGAGCACATATAATATTTGCAAAAATTATTAACACATTTTTTCAGCATACATTTTGATGAATAAATTTCTACAGTAAATGCAACACCCAGAGATATTGCGCAATACCTTATATATTCATATACATATGTATTTAAACTATTATCCGGTTATTTATTCATGTAAAATAGATAATAATATCAACATATTTAATCATTTTTCAAAAATTGTATAGCAATCAAAGGGCGCGTCACATGAGTAGGTTAAATTGACAATACTGCTATTTGCGATAGTGATGATATATGTAATTAGTAAATGTTACACACTTACACATCTGCTACTAAATTTTCATGATCTTATAAGAATTCAATTCAATTAATAAGTATCTAATTGAGATAACTTACAGGTCATATGTGTATATAAGAATAACTTATAAACATTTACTCTCAACTTTGTTTTAATAAAGTTTAATTGCAACTACTATCTATTACTAGTACCAGCGCATGAATGCACACACACACATACAACCGCTCTCAATTTAAAAGCAATACGAGGTCAATACCAACTACAAATACATTTATAACAAACAATTTTTAATATTATTCATTTTGTAGTAATTGTCTGTGTTCTATGATAATATAAAAAATTTCCTTTGATTTTCTGAAAGTTCCATTATAGTAATCAAATGACAAACAAATACGATAAAAGTTGATCGATGCCGTATTGTGATAAATGTAACGAAGAGACATGTTGAATAAGTATCTACAAATATCGCTGATAAGAGATAAAAAGTATGTAGTGACTATCTGTGCAGATCGATTATTACTAATAAAACATCAAACTGTAAGATACGAGAAAATTTCGTTAATGGGCGATAAAACAAAAAGAGATTTCTGACGAACGAAAAATGAACACGGGGTCGATTTAGAAGTCAAGCTATGTAACATTTCTTGGCTGAGTTTCAATTTTTGTCTATTGAAAAGATAAAATCTTTAGATATATGTAAGTATACCTACATATGTATCTAAAATTTGCAGTAAATTTGTGATAGTAGAGTCTTAAAACGTCAGTAATTGGGAAAGTTATTATACTGAATGCGAAATGTAGTAAATCGAAAAATCGTTTAAAATGCAAGAGCAGCAGATCAGAATTTAAAAGCTACTGCATACACTCATGAAATCGCTTTCATTTATCCTCTTCAAATATAATTTGATGACAATCGAGAAAACGTAAAACTGTGGAGAAATCGTTTTGTATTTATAACAGAACGAAATTTTTGCTATACCTGCATAAACGAATGCACCCATACGGCTTCTCTCATTTGGGGGAATCCATTTAGCCAGCAAGGCGTGCGTGCATGGTACAATTGGTCCCTAACCAGAAATGTATGCTTCAGTACTAATACAAGGTACAGAAGTGAGACAGGTTTGTGCATTCTTGTTCTTCAAATACGTAAAAAAAAGAAGCTTTGTCTACGTGCACATTATTCCTAACGCTACTGAAACACTGTTCATCATAGTACGAAAACATAAGCGTAACAAGAATGCTATGTCTCACTTTGTACTTCTTGTAAGATCTACTTACCTCTCCTAGTCCCTGAATAAATCTGCAAGCAATGAGCCACCCAATACCCCACTCGGCAGATATTGGTACCAGGAAAGCAAACAGCGAGTTTATCAGCATGCCAACGCCTAAGAAGTAAATGTTTCCATATCTTTTAGCCATTATGCCGAAAGGAATTTGTGTAATAACGTATCCATAAAAGAATGAACTTAAAATATATCCTTGCAGATCAGTTTCCCATGCAAATTCACCATCGCTACTCTAGAACGGAAATTAATGTTTGACATATCTAAATTAAAGCAAATAATTTAAACTATTGAAACTTCAAAACGACTGAACAATAAACAAATTGGTAATGCATAATTATCGATACTCACATCTGAATTACTGCTATCATTCCCATATACTCCATCGCATTCATCATCAACTAACTCCTCTTCACCATTTATAGCAGAATGGTTAACCATAGCTACTATAGCTACCGACATGTTGGTCCTCATGACGTAGGCGTTTGCCATACCCAAGAAGAGCATAAACGTAACAAAATGTCTCGTTCCAAACCATACTGTAAATAAAATGAAATAATATAGATTTCTGTTAGAAAAATAGCTAGCAGGACATATTTAATTGGTCAAGTGAGTAAAAGAATTTATATTATAGTTCTCTCACAAATTGCAACAATTTGCGCTTAAATAGGAATAATTTTGCCTACTAATTTACTTCCGTCGTTAATGTATTGATTTTTTCAAACAGATTGATTTCAAAAGCTAAAAGACTCCAAGATCGTAACACTTCTCGGTCATATCGAAACAATTCTATAAGTTTCGATTCCAAAATAGAAACTTCTATGATTTGTTTTTTTAAGAGAAAAGAGAGTTTAGAGCTTCTATGATTTCGTAATGCATACCTGTTTCTCACGAAGCGTTAGATATTTTTCTAGTTTTTTTACAGATAATTGTGAGTGCCGAGAAACGGTGCTTCCCATTACTACTATAATATGGCTAACTATATGATATATAATTCGACAAATAGTTTCTTTAATTTCTGTTAGATCAACTAAATATATTTTGTCGATGTAATGATATTTTGTTTGCAGATACTAAATTATATGTTTGAATACGGACCCGTTACATTCTCTAGAACATATGATACGAAGCTATCCTATTTAATTAATGCAAGTCACAATCTAAGCTTGATAATTTAATTTCAAATCATTCGAGATCTAGCTAAGAGGACACTTCAAATTGAATAAAGTATACCCTATATATTGAAAAACTGATTAAGTTGATATAACTTTATACAGTGAAATCCGTTTAACACGAACCTGACGGGATCAAAATATTTGTTAGTGTTAAAAGATGTTCGTGTTAAAGGATATTACGAAAAGTATGTAGGTATATATGTATATGTATGTACATATAGGCACTCAACAACATTATGTTGTACATTTTATTTACATAGATATGTATACATGCCATTAACAAAAGTGAATAAAACAAAAATATTAACAACAACTTAATGAAATTCAGTACAAAATTTGCAATTAAAAAAAAAGAAATAAAACGTTTATAACTTTTGTGAAAAATAATCTGATATATTGTATTTTTTGTGTTGTCATTTTTAGATAAACAACACTCTCATTCGCTTTGATTTCAAACACCTTTTTATTCTCGCCGACGCGGGAACTGTTTTCAGTATTGTTAGATGATTCTTCTTTTTCTTCAACCTCTACTGTCCTCTACACTCTCTTGTCACCAAAAACCACACTCGCCACCATGACCGCGCGCATCCATCTCTCATCCCTTCTTCCTTCCGGTTGGCAAACATAGATGGCGCTTACAGTATTTTGTTCATTCCGAGGAGCGATATCTTTTCGTGTTAAGCGATTTTTGTTCGTGTTAAGAGAAAAAAAAAATGTATGCAAATACATAGCACTTTTTCGGGACCGCTTTATTGTTTCGTGTTAACCGATATTTCTTCTTAAGCGGGTTCGTGTTAAACGGATTTCACTGTATGTATATTCCCATATTCAAACGCAAGTAGTAATTATAAACAAATTTTAGTTATATCAGCTAAAATATTTAGTTGATGTAAGTAAATTCAAATTTTAATTACATCGATTTTTCAGGGTAAAGTGACTAGTAAAACAGTAGCAATTTATAAGCAAAATTCGAAAGTAGGCGCCTAAGTAAACGGATATGTAATAAATTTTCTTGAGAAACATTAATTATACTGATACTATACATTAATTATATTCTAAGAAGTAGAAAAATCCTAGAACAACATGTTATAAATAATTGTTGTGACGGTTTCGAGTTTGAAAAAACCGCTCATTCGCTTATCTAGCTAATTACGTCATGGGCTAGGTCGGTTATCGCTTATTTTGATAAGAAGTGGTAGAACATAAACATCTTCATAAATAACACATATTTACTACAGAAATCTTCTGGAAGTCTCGAATGTTTTATTCGAACTTACCTTGCACAGTAAGTAAATATTTACAGTAAAAAATACATGCAACAATATAATTTATAAGTACAAAATCTTAATAAAGTCAACGACTTTATTAAAAATAGCAAAAGAAAAAAGCATTTGGGATGCAAAATTATTTGATAGTCACGTAGTGACCGCTTTCTGTCCTGTTTTATTTACTCAAAGAAAGTTCTCGATTTTATTAAAAGAACTAAGCAATGGTTTGTAAATAGTTGTTATGAAGTTCTGAGTATCACTCACATATAGTAATCATTCTTGTCTACAGACCTTTGCTAGCGAGAATTCAACATTGTAATATATATTGTTCATTGATATTAACATTGTCAACTTAATTATATGTCTTACAAAAATGTATTTATTTCTTCTGTGTTCTTTTTATCTTATGTAACTTGGTGTTATGCAGAAATTACAATATTAATATATAAAAACGATATTAAAATAGACGTTGTTTCCGTTTTGGCTATTAATATACATTTCTAAAAAAATTAAAGCCATACCTTATATTTTGTTAGCTAATGGTAAGATATTTAGGTAGTCAAAAAAGAAAATAAATAAGAGGTTACAAATAAACAATTACGTAATTCATACGGAAAATTTGTCAGAACCTAAATTTAACAACAATCAAATAGCCACCAAATACTTTCTTCATCATGGAGCTGTAAAATTTTGGTTTAGAATCACTGGGAAACTAGATCATTTTTCGAAGGCTGGTAGGTAGTTGACCCTATGGATTCACTACTATGAATTTAAATTATCCTAACAGCATAGAAACAACTATGATGATGGTCGGATAAAAACAAATTGCTAAATAAGATGTGTAGTGTTGAATTTAGACACAATTTAATATCGTACGTAGAGGACACAAAATTTTTTTCTGTAAAATATTACATGGTCTTCTAGTTTAAGAATTATTAACCACTTAGTTGAAAGATAGTTCTACAATACATTGAATTTAAAAGAAGAATTAATTAATTTGCGGAAGTTACATTTAAATTGATGTTTCTACAGTTTTATATGTACATGTTCCACGGATGCTCGCAATCATAACAGTTTATTAACGCTTTTATACAGTACCATCCATTTTGTATAATCACGATTACAATTCATGATATAGAATCAGGAGTTTTTTTACATACAATTTACACAATAATTAGCGTCAACTACTAGTTTTGTTGCCAGCCGTGAAAACAACAATTTAGTCGTCATTTCTAATAATACACCAGTTTTACAATAAATGGTTTTGGAATGCACACAAGAAAGCAATCTCTCATGGAATCTAATGGCAGAAATTCCATGCGAAGATGACAATTACAAGAAATTAATTTGAATATAGGTTTTTCTAAATACATATAGTAAATCTGCTATCATGACGAGTCATGATGACATAAAAATCATATTATTGCTCTTACGTAAAAGATATGCAATATTAAATGACGTATTTGAAAATTGTGTCTTCTTTTAGATTGCTGTGGTGTTTCCTGGTGGAAGCGTGTTAAAATGGTAGGGATTTTAACGCGCTTGAACGACTTGTACAAATTATTCATATTTTATCACAAACAAGACTAATTAAGCTGTACATCAGAATATTTACAAAATTTGTCAATTCATCGTTGGTCCCCAACGTAAGGCATTTATACCAATAGTTTGTGGTGAACTTTGCTATAATTGAAAATACCAAACCAATAACTTACTACATTGAAGATTCAGTAATTAACTTTCGAAAAATTAGAAACTGACCATGGTTTTCATAAGAAAATTATTATCAGAGAGGAAGTTTACTATACTGGCTTAATAATTTTGTCGGTAAGCTAAGTTGCTGTATCTCTTCGAATTCAACGCTCTTGGCTCTTGACAACTTGTGGTTCCAAAAAGACTATGACACTTGTAACAATGCTAACCAAACAATAGTGCTACTAGAAGGGGCATTTGATGAATTGATTATCTCTAGAAATAGACCAGTGATTTGTGTTCCTCGCACATGCACTGAACACAACTTGACTTCTTTATATGGACTTATTTATTGATTACCTTACACCAACAGACCATTAACACTATGGGACTTAGAGAACAACGTCGAAGGTGTTGCTGATCTTATATACAGATTAGCCGGGCAGTTATCTAGGAATAGGTAGCGATCCAATGAGTACGAGTGAATAGAGCGTACATACATATGTGTTAATATTAAACAGACGAGTACGGCGATCCTTTGAGCGCGTGACTAGCAACAATGCAAGTGATCGTTCTATCGCCGCCCTCGTCTGTTTAATATTCACACATATGTATGCTCTATTCACTCGTATTCATTGGATCGTTTCCCATTCCTAGACAATTGCCCGGTCAATCTGTATATATGAAAATGTCATGAAAAGCTGGATTCCACGGCTTCATTTCTGCCCGTAATTCTATGAAAGATTATCGATGACGTGTTTCATTAATAATGTTCTTACGTTAAGTAGGTACTATGTATCTAAATAAAAATTATTTTCTTTTTTTACAATATTGAGTTTTATTTTGCAAACAAAATGTGCCGCATTTAATGTAAAACTTTATCATTAAATACCAAGTGATATTGACAGACGAATTTCAATATTCATTTACATTAGTAAAAATAAAGTAAAACGTTCTAAAGCAGAATACTCAAATGAATTAATATCTTTAAATAAAACACACTTGGACCATAAATGTTTGTAAGCTGTCAATCACGTCCACCAAATGGGAAACATTAGTTATTAAAATACGATATTAAATTACAGGCAACAATGCCGGAATATCTTGAATTAGTATGAATATGAAAAAAATATAGAAACTAAATAAACTTTAATTTAAAGTTAAAAGTATTTTTATGTAACGAAATCACGGTTTTGACACAGAAAATATGTAATAATGTAATAAAGTAGATAAAATCACTGGGTGCTATTTTGTAGTTATAAATTGGAAATTTAGTTAGTAGGTAAATATAAAATATATGGTGAATTAAGTACTGATAAAGATCAATATCATATCATATTATATGAAATGACTATGCATTATTGTTGGACATAATACAACCTCATAGAATATAAAAAATTTTTATATTATTTCAGTATATTAATATAGCTGATAGAAATAAATAAAATCATACAACAATACAACCTGAACAATTATATTAAAATACAGATTACACGATTAGAATATACTTTCAATATGATGTATTATTAACTCAATTACATTGTTTATTAATTGCAATAAATAGTTTTTATATATAATTAATCTTTTAACGACTCCAGACTAAAATATTAAAATTGTACTCTAATTTCCAATTATTAAGTAATAATTTGTCGATTTATCTGTTTTAATTAGTAAGTATGTATACTCCAAGAAAAAAGAAATGGGACAATTTCAATAGATATCGGTATTGTAATTATCCCATTTCTTTTTTCTTTGAGTACCTATACATATTTATATAAAATGCAAAAAGGTTGCATTACATTTTTAGATTATAAAGATGAATTAAGGCATAATAGTTTTATCGTTGTATGGAATAGGTAACAGAATGTAATAAGTAATAGAAATTTTAGAATTTTGAAAAATAGATACATCGTAATAAGTTATTCGACAAAAATCTTTTATCGCAAAGAAATATGAACAACAAATACGGTTTTCTTCATTTTTGCTTCAGAATTGTACATGTAAATCCTATAGGTGCAGAATTTTGTAATAATTTACATGTCTATACTACGAAAAGTATTTAAAAATGTGATAGTATGCCAATCGAGATACCAATGCTTTGAAGGTTGAAGTACATTGAAATTCGCTACAAAATTACTATTGACATACATTTCTTTGTGTAGTGCCGCAATTTTTTTACAATAAAAACATATACTGCTTATTGTTTATACTGAATTTCTATTCTATTAATGTATTAATAAGTTTTTTTATACTCAGTCTATGATAGCGGTGATTTTCCGTTAGAACTATTTAGTTGAATCCAATTAATACATCACTTTTAAATGGATTAAAAAGTACGCAACTAGTAAACAGTAGACGCAGTTGAAGAATATTTATTTAATTCAGAAAAAAACTTGGTTCGTTTAATAACTTTAATCTACAAGTATACGCTTATTCTAAACTATTATATCCGACTGCTTCTAATCACGTATTCACAAATATTATTATAATTACATGACTTATGTACTTAACACCATGTATAAAACAGAGGCTCTCCGAGATATAAAATTATTAATGTAATTTATACTAAAACATTTTCATTACAGATAAAGCCCAGATTAACTTTAAGTAGATCATTTATATCGCGTTCAATAAACTTCTCACGATATGGCCTACAAGTCCTTATATTAATTACATATTTTTTTAAAATGGTAAAGATTCGATTATTGATACAGTATTATTATGAAATGATAAAAATTATTTATTGCACCTCATTGTAGTGAATTACGTATCTAAAATTCTTAAGCAACGCAAGTGAATAATTATGTAGGTACATTCCTATAATATACATATGATCATTTACTAGACAAAAACGCTTTATATTGCTAAATATATAGATATATCCATCAATATATGTATGTAATATGTATATAAATATGATATATTAGTAGTTTACTAAAAACAACTTCAAAATATTACTTACATCAATTTTCTACTAGAGTGTTTGCATTGATATGATAACGTACTTTAACTATGTTAAAACATAGAATTACTGACGTGTGCACGTGCATAATTAAGAACCACGTGTTTAAATATATGTATGTATATTTATGTCGGTGGCTGTTGAGATTATAACATAGAGGTAAAAGAGGGGCTCTGTTATATTTTTAAAAGATTAAAAACGTACCTTTTTTTGTATTCTGGGATTCTTCTCGTATACCTGGCTGCTCATAAACATTAACGTAACCGTTTTTGTTTCTATCATCACCGTTTGTTTGAGAACGACTCATTTTGTCTTCGGTCTAATGACTATATAAAAGATCGTTTGGAACCGGTCGACTAATTTGCACAAAATCATGAAGTTACGTTTGTGACAAATGATGCATCCTCCTTAATTATATATCTTTATAACAAGTACCTATGAATTTTTTTTAGATAAAGGAAAAAGAAATGCCCGGAATAAACAATACACGGTAGTAAGCGTGCTCGCGCCAAAATAGTTGTATATGCAAATATATGAATAAGGTGTAATAAATAAAGTGTGGATTATTGTCTTAACTGACACTGGTTATTGCCGCCGATCATATATACGATTTGATAAGGGCACATGAAGCGCGTAAAAAAAAAATTATATCTCCCCCGAGAGTTTGATTCGAATCGCGTTCGCCATTTCACTACAGCTTATCACTTTCGCTTATCACGTCGCGTTAGCTACACTGGTACAAATACAACGAATTCGTTAGATGCTGAAACGTGCGAGACATATTTTTGAATGATTCACGTGAACGGAGTAGTTACCACGTGCTACGCCGAGGTAAAATGCTGCTCGCTATAGTGCCCGCCAGATTTTTTGTGACCACTGCACATGCCGACTGCACATTTATAGGCACAGTTCCTTAAATGACACGGCATTAACACAATAGAAATACACAATTGCATCACAACGTGACGGAAGTATTACCGATACACCTCTCCGGTTTCTGCCATTACCGGAATAATACAAAAAAAAGTAACCTTGAGGAATATGGAATTTGACGAGTCAGTATCGAAGTATTCAATCGCTAAATGACGCCTAAGGAGCTCATGGACACTGATAACAAGAAATTGTTTATACACTAGCGTAGAAAAGGTTGCCTACCAAACATTTGAATAATGTCGATACTTCAGTATTGAGCATACATATGTTGTATGTATTAACAAAGTCGATGCTATTAAATATAAAATAATGTCATCTTTTTCCTTAAAACTTCAGTGTAGTTTTTAATATACCTTCATTGCGTGCATAAAAAGTGACCAGTTCGCAAATCGAAATAAATTATTTTTTAAGGAAGACTTCAGTTCGGAAAAAAATAAGCCGTTTGAAACATCATTGACTACATTTGAACATAAACTTAACTTTATCACTATCATAAATATCAGAATAATAGGTTAAAAAGGAATTAATTCGTTTTCCAGTGTTTCATTAGCTGTTGATTTGAATATAAATATACATACATATGTACTAGAGAAAGACGTCAAAAGTAATTTTATTCGAAAATAGATTTTCGCACTGTGCGACTTACGCAATCATATAATGGTTCAATGAGCGTACCAATGCTATGAAAAGAGTAGGTTCTTACATCTATGAAGAGGAGCAAACTAACATGTAATAACAACACCGAGAAGTGAACACTAAAGGAAGACTGCATTAAAAAAATTTGGTTCTCACGACAACATAGTTGGATGTTGGAGGCCAATATGGCAGATGGCTCTGCTAAATAGCAGTGACTGAAGAGATTATACCGGAGACCTGATAGGAGATGTGCTGTATTGATGAGATCGGCCATGGCGGTGGCTTATGATTTCAGTAGTAAAAAAAACTTGCATTTCACCCCACAAGAAAGATCGAAAATTAAGAATTATTATCAAATGATATTTAATTCTTAAAAAAAACCTTATTCCGTCAGTAATACAATCTTAAATTTATTCATGCATTTAATTTCCAAACTTTCTGTTTGAAAACACCACACAGTATAAATCATCTAATTAGATGATTTATACTGTGTGGTGTTTTCAACCTATATAGTACATCCATTCATGGATGTACTATATATATATACTATATATATATACATCCATTCATGGATGTACTATATAGGTCCATACGATGTGTTAACGTGAAAAGAAATAAAAAAAAATCTTGTAGATATAGTTTTAAAGATGTCCTTAAAATGGTTATTCAGAACATCTATAAAAATAGATAGAATAAAAATGACATTTTAGGTAGAAGTTTCATATAAAAGAAGCGACAAAAATAGGACACAGCTTGAACATTATGATATTTTTGTTTTGCCGTTTAAAATATATGTATTGCTTGGGATACGACAGGAGTTCTGACTAATTTAAACTTATGTGATTCTTTCAAATTTCAGAGACTCATTTTATGTGAGGCATAAAGTCTGAAAGTCTGAGTCTAAAAGAAGTGAAAGTTACAAGTGCGAAGTGAATAATTTCGATAATAAACAATTCATTCTGTGTTTGCAGTTTTACAGAAATAAGCAGTAATTAAATATACCAAACCACATATTAAAATAAGTTTTAAAGCTTTTATATTATACATCCATTATTTCAGAGACAATATGATTTATTCCACGACAAACCCAATATCTCTCTAATTGGTTATTTGAATTTATAACAAAATTTAAATAATACGATCACAACAATTCTCTTTTGAAAATACCTTTCTGCAGTCATGGTAAAAATTATGCACAGTCAGCAGAAGAGAACAATTGGAAGCGGCTACAAACCACTCTTGGTAAAAAATTAACTATCGACCAATCAGCATAGTGCTTAGTAGCAGTTGCCAAGCGTTGACTTCTACCATTGCTTCTACTCAATGCAGCTGACAAATATAATATACCTAATCTTGATTAATCGGTGTCACTCAACTAAACAGCCGCGCGATTCAGCGTATTACTTATGGGCCACATGATTCAATGGTAGTCCTGCTGTATGAATGTTACGTTTATTAAGTTACTTTGATAATAAATAATAAGTACAGTCCCCGCCTTATTAAACAATAGTTGTATTTTTTTTTTAATGTGGTGGGTGCTTAGTTGCAGTGACTCCGTAAACTGTATCGCTTGTCTGGCTATCACTGCAACTCTCGCGGTGTAGTTTTTGTGTGTGTATGTTGTGTTCAATTGGCTTTGTGCCAGCATCATATCGCCTTTTATGATGCCGCGCTGTTAATCACTTTGCTCCCAACAGCGAATGGCAAGCCGATCCGGGATTAAACTCTCTGAAAAAATGTCACTGTCTCTCCAGAGAATTGAACCCCGGCGCCTATCGTCCTCTCACAACAATAGTCAGCCGCCTAACCACTGCGGCAATCGACCCGTAATGCGGCTGATATTGCTTCTTGATTGGTTTTATTGAAACTAAATACAATAAATAACATTTATTTGACGAAAACTATTTTTCAAAATTGTTTGACGCTTTATATAAATCTCAGGCATGCATTCTCAACAATCTGTATTCCTCCATTAATTAAACAAACGATTACTGTACAATATTCCACCACTCTCACACGTGCCAGCAATATATCCCTACTTGACATTTACACTTTTTTCTGAACCTGTATTAAAACGTTGCAGACACGGTGACATGTTACTACAACGGAAGTTACAAATGCAACTCGTCTGTAACTAAAATAGCATTGATTATTAATGATATTTATTTGATAGTTATATTATAGTAACAATCAAGTCTTAGTATGACGTGAGTTACCATATTGACTATAATATTACGACACAAAAACGTTACAACATGAACTACGGTTGCATTGTAACCTCGGTTACAAATTGCTACTTGGGTGATCACATTTTGAAAATACTCAAGATTGTAAAAAGTGTACTTACTATAATGTTTCAATATTTCTATGATGAATACCGTTACTATAATAATATACACTAAGCAGAGTAACACATTTTGTCAAGTAATTTTTTAATTTTTATAATAACTATTTTATTTTTTATGCCTAGTTTAATTTGGTTTTGATAACTAAACATATTTCAATTAAATACGAATTCTTGTGGCGTGTGATTATTTTGCATAAAGGATTAGATTTTGAAAAGAATTATATTTATATAATGTTATTTAATTAGTGAAATAGTTACTGTAAAACTGTTAAAACTTAAAAAGTAAAACAGAAAGATTAAAAAGATTGCAATAGAATACATTACATGCAATTATATCAAATGCAAATTCATGTCGTCACTGTTACCTAATATTGCGTCATTTGATTTGGCGATAGTTTCGTACTGTACTTGAAACGTGATAAAAGTTTGTCAAAAAAATATATTATTGTTCATATTTAGTTATGGATGAAGTTTTATTTGCACGTGTTTTCTATGGTATGATAACTAATTCTAATACCTTTACGGAATTAACAGTCGTGTTATTTGCATACATATTTCTTATAAATAACATTAATGATAACAAATAAAGGAGCAATAATTTAAGGATTGGATTATAATAAAACGAAACATGTCACAATCTATTTTCATTTCGGGAGTGATAAATAATGTATGTATTTTTTACATATACACTGGAACCTCGTCTATATCCGCGGTCGGGAAACGTAAACATTCACTTACATCCACTCAAGAGGGGTCCCCACTCTTATCCCGTTAGAGGAGAGGAAAGACCGTGCTACGCGCTGTTTGGCTCATGTGAATACGTGCACTATCGGGTGGTGGATGCAGAGCGGATATAAATGAGCGCGACAGTGCGGATATGAATGAGGGTGGATATAAATGAGCGCGTAGATAAGCGAGGTTCCAGTGTACTACGAATGTCGAAGTTTCACATTGCAGTCAACTGCTATCACAGTAACTGCGCAATGGGCGTAGTTACACTGTTAACAGTAGTGAATCAAAATGGCGAAATCTGTCAAACGTATTGCGTTTTCAGGCGAGAAACCTTTTCTTCTTATTGATTTATATTGGGAAAATGAATATTTGTGGCATATTAAGTCATAAAACTATGTAAACTATTATAAAATGAAAGGCTGCCCTGAAAAATATTGCCGAATCACTAAATCCAGATGAAGAGACAATAAAAAAGAAAATTGCATCAATCCGGGCTGCACATTTATTAGAAAACAAACAAGTTTTGGATAGCAAACGTACAGGAAGTGATATTGATGATCGACTGTTAGTATGTAATTCCGTTAATAAATTAGCTTCGATGTCAAAAATTGGTCTATTTGCTAAAGCTGTCTTCACCTAGAATCTTTTCTTGTTATACTTTCGCTTACACAATAGTTTTTCTTTGGCAACAAACAAATAATTATGCGCTTTACTCGTGTTTTTCCATTTTACAAATGTCATTATAGTGACGTACAAACAGTGGTGTAACAATACATAGCAGTACTGCTACCGCAGTAAAAGCGTCCTCACTACGCAGTTAAATTACGGTAGCAGTTGACTGCTATATGAAACCTCGGCTTTAGGGTGTTAGAGTATTTAAAAGTTGTATGTAGCACGTGTCTAGAAGTTGAGTATTACTATTTTGCAGTGTCATGTAATGCTATGCAATCAAGGCGACCAATTTCTCGTGTTACTTATATTATAGTCAGTTGAGAATTACTACAGCGTATATGCATACACACACTAAATAAATAGAATCTAATTTGATTATCTGACACAATTGCATGATGTGTTTGCACAGGAATAATATTGTCAAGAATGCATGAGAGCTTAGAGGGAGGAGAGAAATGTAGTGCAGAAGCATGTAAAACTATGGCTGATGAGAATGCTAACATAGCAGGAAAACTTTCAAAAGAAATCGTGTCTTTGATGAGAAAATTGAAATTGGCGTGGAGTTTCTAGGAATCATAATAATTGCTCATATTGATGCTAAAACTATACTATAAAAGGTAGTACATGACAGATATTTTCTGTTTAAAAACTTTTCAAACTAACAATATATTTACTACCTACTCTTTATATTTATTTCTAATATCATTTAGCATGAAAAATAAATTTGGAAGGACTACTTGCGCTACTTTCGAATTTTACTTACGCATGCTAACTACAGATCAACCAATCGTGACTGTATATATGTATATACATTTTAATTGCAAAAATTATTTTTATTTTATTGACAAAATAGGCCTCAACAGAGCGGAACATTGATTTCAAGTAAATATAGCTAAACACAATCATACGATTAGATGCGGAAACGTTGTATACTAGGTTGCATAAATAGTAAATTTATAAAACACTGTTGGAACGACTGCAATGTTGGTAGCATATCTATCATCAAGTAAATCGAGTAAAGTATTGAGAATTATGATATTAGATAGACAACCAACATTACATTTTTTGAATACACGGTGTTCAAGGATAACGTGTCTTATACGGGGATTCTAGTTAAATGGCGCAAAATATTAATGATTTTAATTTTAATATGATTAGTTCTTCAGGATTCGCTGTAGTTACGGTAAAAAACGATGAATTCAATCAAACTTTTATTCACTGACTGTGTTTTTAAAATATTAGAACAAAACATCACATGACATTTTATGACGAAGTATGTTATTTTTAATAAAATAGCTCGATTTATTTATATTTTTCTAAATACAAATTTCCAGCGCGACAATAGCCACTAACCTTATTTTTTTTATTATATGTACCTACATATATATCACGGTAAATTTACATTTTGGCTATACGTGTGATTGCCTAATGTAACATATTGAATATAACGAGCATATCGTAATAATGTAATATTGATTATCATTCGGAAAAATAAATAATTTTTTCAAAATAATTTGACGCTATATAGATACTTATATACTCTTGTCTAGTCCAAAATTCGGCCACTGAAAAATAGATTACCAACATATTATTCCAGTCTGCAATGTTTAACTGAAATTGAAACTGAAAAGACTTTCGAGTATTTATTATTTTATGATATATGGTAAAGAGGCAGCCGCAATGTGTTCGGTTGCCTATATTTTCCAACTTAAAATGTTAAATTTAATAAAGCTTCTTTTTTTATTGGTTTCACAAACTTTACTAACCAATTCTAGCTAAAAAGAAGTACAATGGAATGATGAAAGAACACAGGGGACCGTAAGCGAAATACAATAAGAATTGTGCTTATTAACATCGTAAAAATGGATGTCGAAGTCAATAAGTACGTTGTAGACATAGACAAAATTCTAATTTATATATAGATTATCGATATATATCAAATTATGAGACATACACAGCCGACATATAAGACTGTGCTATGAATTGCTTCAAGGAAATTATAATTGTAGTGTTTCAATTTTGTAATATCAACATTAGATTGAATAAATAAGAAAAACAGTTTTTTACTTATCGGAGATGCAATCTAAAAAAACAAAAGTTGTAGTTAAGTTAAAAGAATTGCTCAATTTTCATAGATTCGGATTAGGTTTTTTTGACTATTCAATCTAATATTGATATTACAAAATTGAAACACTAAAATTATGATTTCTTTGTTGCACTTAATAGGACGGTCATATATGTCGGCTTTGCATATGTCAGAAATGTATAAATATAGCCGTAATATAGATAAAAATTAGAATTCTGTCCATGTCAGTAAATTATCGTTTTAATTACTACATTCATTTTTATGGTGTTTATATGCACATTTTGCATTTTATTTTGCTTACAGGCTACTCTGTTCTTATGTCAATTCCATTGCACTTCTGTTTAATTACAATTTATTAGCAGATTTTGTGAAATCAACAAGAAAGCTTTGGTGAATGTAATATTTTACATTGGAAAACATAGGCAAGACGATATATTACGGTTGCCTCCCAAAACTAGATTTACAGGATGCAACGTAATAAATATCCTGGCTAGAAGAAATACTATCGACAAACTATAAGCTTATCAGTTTCATGATCTTTTTAATAAAAATGTTTATTTTCGCTTTTGTTTGAAAGCATTCTTCGATATTACAAAAATTAATAGAATTGTTAATTGTGTTTGAAGACAATAATAAATTATAATATCGTTGTTTAGAATAAAAAAAATCTAAATAACAAATTTATTAATTCATAATGATCGTATATGTGAGTGATATAGTATAAAATTAATTCAATTACAAATTGTGAGGAAAAACATATATATTGTCTACTTCTGTACAAATTTATTAGGTCCGTTAAAGTTTGAAACACATAGGTTAAACCAATATTTGTAGCAGGAAAACTTTTCTAATAAAAGAAAATGTGAATGAAATATAATGTACTATGCTTACGATATACTAAAATATAAACGTACTACTATAGTTAACATTACAGATTTAATGTTGTTTTGCAGACAAAAATATGCTAATTTATCAGTGTACAATGCAAATAACTGTGTCTGCATGGCTATCGTAGACAATGTGCATATGTGAGTAAAGGCATGTAGTACGATCGCTGTTAGCTTGATATCTGGCATACATTAAAATTTCTAAGCTTCTAATAATATACTGACTATATATTTTTGAAATTTAACAGATGATAAATTTATTTCAAAACGACAATAGAATTCAATACATTGCCAAATAAATGATCTGCTTGATATTATTATTTATTACAATTGAATATTCATTCCTATTCCATGATTCTTTAAAAGTATTGATTACAGGGGTAGGTGTCTGAGCAATTGTATAAGTCTAAAATATATTACCTATATAGAACAAGCTCATACATAATTATGGTAGCGAAAGAATAGTAATTTTTCTATCCAACATTTATTCTCATTTGTTTATAGCCTAATGTGTAGAGAGAGCATATTATCTCAGAGAGAAATTTATTAATATCACCTGAAGACGCAATAGTTTTAGTATTTGCCATTACTTCTCGATTTCATGAAATAACTAGGTTTACTGGTTCTACTGCTACTCTCAATATTAGGGACATAGTTACTTAAAATTCCATTTACGCAATCGTCAGCTTTACTTCAGTCGGTTTCTATACAATCCGAGATGCCATTTGATTTTATTACTTTTTGGTAGATACTGCTGTATTTCTTATTTTTTATGTTCTGCTGTGTGAAAAATTGTGATAAGAGTTTAATGTACTCTCGTGAAGAATGAATGTTTAAATATTTCAATTAATAATTAATTAGCGGGGGAGAAAGGAAGGCTGCAATTTTACAGAATTATACTTGAACATCCTTGGACCAACTTTCAAAAAAATACAGCTAGGATTAGCCAACTATTCTCTTCCCGCCACACCCTTGCTCGTCATCATACAAAAATATGTAGTACATACATAATGTTATATGTACGTGTTACTTGTTTAGATATTATTTTCGTTAAATATCGTAATATTAATAATAAACAAACCTGGTATTTTTACGAAAAGGACATTAACTGTATGTTTTTGATCTTCTTTATGAAGTCGTACTGAAACCAGTCAACAAGATAAAACTGTCTAGCAAATAGTATTAAAAAAAGATAGCAGATCACTGACTTTCGCAGAGTATAAAAATCAAGATATAGATTACTTTAAATTAATGTATGTCCGCATGTATACCTATCTGAGAACTTTTATTGTCTAACATTGCGTTGATGATTCATGCACTACTTACTTCAATAAATCGTTAAAGCGTCGCGAAAGGAAACAGGACATGAAGTACTTAAAATCTCACTTGACGTACATCATTAAAAATGAATTGCTTAATAAAATAATTTGCTGATTGAAATTGTTCTTGGGAACCTAGTGTTGTATCTATAACAGCTAGCAGTGCTTGTGTTAGTATGCCTACATATATGTATGTACCATCTTTGGCAATTTAAATGCGAATTTTTGATCGTGTAATGTTGATTTTGTAAACAAAGGCTTTGCTTTAAAGTGAATTTAATTACTCTAAAGAAGTTCATCAAAGCAGTACTCTCTTTTAGAGAAATTAAATTTGCTTCAAAGTATAGCCTTTATTTAGTAAATGGAAATTCCTCGCTGAAAAATTCGCATTTAATTTGCCAAAGATGGTACATACATACATACATTACAGAGGCAAGCAGACAAATACATATAAAAAAGTAGAATACTATATGACATATTTGAATTCGAAAATTGTTTAAATTTGATAGATAATGAGAATAAGATACAATTTGACGCAACTTTTCAATTACATATTTAAGGAAACAACAGCATCAGGCATCGAATGGCCGAAGCTTGAATATGTGAAGCGTAAAGTTGAATGTTATGCTCTTGTTTTCATATTTTACGCTACCACTACCTCCTTCTTGATTACATATGCCTCCCATATCCCTATACCGATGCCATACGCTACTGATTTCGTTTCGTTTAACGTGAGCTTTGACTATGAGGAAAATGTATTAACTTTTTAAATAAAATCGTAAATTAAAATGCTGTCATAAGTAGTTAATTATGGCAATTATAAAACATCTACCATAGAAGAAAAAAAAGATTCTGATATTACAGAAGAGTTTTTATTAGCATAAATAGCATAATAGCATAAAAATCCTAGTGTCTAGCATAAAATCTCTAAAAAATCCTAGTGCGGTGTTTTACTTTGACTTTCAATCATATTTTTGAAAAATGTCTATACATCTCAGAGGCAAATTGTCATAAATAGAATTGATTTGGTATTTGATCAAATAAATCCAGTGGATGTAGGTGAAGAATCTCGATAAGGAATTTTTAGCGAAATTATTTTTACGTATAAAGAATATTATAAGACCGTCCTACAACTAGTTTTGACAAAAGAAAACTTTTTGATGAATAATTAAAATAATTAACAGTCATTCATCGCGATGTGTTTTTAAGAGAATTTTTATTGTAACGATATATCTGCAATTCATTGTGTTAAGAGTTTTGGCATTTATAAATACGCGATAAATGAAGCAATAAACAGATTGTCGTGCACGAGTTGTTTGCATAGATAAAACGGAATCTGCTTTGCATGTTTTTTAATCTCGGATTTAAAGAAAACATTTAAACTAACAATTTTAATATTGTATTATAGTTGACTAAGTTATAAGGTTATAACATTCAAAATATTCAAATTTATGACTAACTATCCTACAATTTATATTTAAAATTACACCAAAAATTATACGGGTGACACATACATATAAGTGGCATTTGGTGTTTGAAGTACATAATAATATGTTTCGTATATGTATATTCGTGTAGCTTTATAGATAACTTGCTCACAATTTGAATATTGGCCTACATGTGTAACATGTGTATATCTTAAGTAATTTAAACGGTTTTTAAAACTATTGAAATGTTTGGAGAATCTGCGCGATATATTATCTATGTATATACGCATATGTATCTTTCAAATAAAAGAGATTTTCTATGTAGTGTCGAAGCACAGCGAAGATTTGGCTACATTACATTTTACAATGTTTATTTTCAACAGACTTCATTATAATTATCATACATTAGCATTTATAATTTCATTACCGTATGTAGGTACATACATACATAGCATACAGGTATACTTGTACTCATTTTCATTTCCTTAATCAACTGCCACGTTTTAATGCAACTAGATATAATATCCAGGATCCAGGAACATCAAGCGGGATTATTGTAACAAATTTAAATATCCATTACGCAGAGAATATCGAATAGAAATATTTGCAGCACTGTGGATTTTAAAAATTTCCTTGTAAATTGAAAAAAACTTATTACAAAATGCCTAGGATTGTTGGACTCGGTTAAAAATGACGTAAGTGCCATAAAATATAAATATCAACAGTCTTTCCGTAAAATAAGAATTTAGTAAGACTTGCTTCATGTTATAATACGATAACCAACATTTTACTGCATATTTGGATTATCTTTATCTTTTCCTACTACATATTTATTAAGAAATGGAATTGAAGCCTTACAAATTATGTCCTATGTAGGCCATAAACAACGAAGATAGCCATAGTCAGTAGATAGTAGGGTAATAGTCACGACCGAGGTTAGAGACTTGACATTAATCTATAACAAGTGTCATCTGTAAACAATCAAAAACGGTGTATGATTGAAATTTATTTTAGAAATTTTAGATAGAAGAATTTACAGATATTGCTATTCCATACACCAAGTTAAATCACTAAATCGATCGAAGGTATAGATTATTTCATTCATGGTATACTAGGAAATTTATGGTTTATAACTAAATATTCATATTTTAATTTGCTATATTTTATTTTAGCAAATAAAATAAATAGATAGAAATGAAAGTATCTCTCAAGTACATATATCACTTTACAGTTGTTCTCGTCGTGTAAGAATGCACTTCTATTCTACTAGAAACTATGCATTTATTTCAAAACAACATTAAATACAAATTAGGTTTATTTTATAATTATGCTTCCTAATTTACTTAATCCCAACAGATTAGATAAATAAACTAATTAGTAAAGGCAATTTACAAATAGTATTAATTAAACTATCTAGGTCCTTATTAGAGCTGTTTTCATTTACACCAGTAGTATACGAGTGCATATGCAATTGATCGGCTGATAACTGTCAGTTGGTGCGAATTCAGGGGCAATATGCCTTATACTCAGATTCTAAATAATCCAGAAACAGGTGGTGAAATTGACGACATTTTACGACATATCATTTTTTTTTCTGCAAATTTTGAGCTCTCGCTTTTGAGTTATAAACACCCCTAAAAACATTATTTTATTTTATATTTTTATTTTTTTTTCTTAAGCATATATTGATATTCTGGTAAAAGATTATTATTGTGTGTGACTATTGCTTTGATTTTGTTCTACCTGTGTCTTTTATCTAGTTTTAGTAAATTCTTTTTTTTCATAGAATTTTGTTTTTTGAATATAAGTTTTTAGTCAATATATGTTAGTTACACGTATTATTTATAACCAGGTAAGTTTTATTGTTAATGACTTATTTATTTTCTAATTTACAATACAAGTATAGCAGAGAATAAAATATATTTACGAGTTTTCTTATGAAAAATTATTCGAAATATAATTTTTGGGTTGGATGATAAGAATTAAATGATCGGACAAAAAATGTACACACACATAATGTAAAATTGAAATAGCTAATATGTTAACATAAATGCCAGTTAATTAAGATTCACAGGTTCATAACGGATGCATAAGAATTCTTATATAACTCGCTGCTAAGCACCGCTCTTACTGGAACCGACTTTGAAAGGCAGTGATTATAGGGAAAGATAGGTTGAAGAGGATCGGTTAAACTAACTCATATATTAAATAAACTAACTTGTGGCCAGTTTTCGGATTTTTTTGTTCGAAGGAAACCAGGCACAGGACTTTTTGATTAGTTTGCATTTCGAAATTTTTCACATGTGTTTACACAATTTCGCACACCATCAAGATCTAGTGATAATTTTAGGCAACTAGTAACAACTTTTTCCTTTATTATTCTAAATAATAAATCAAAAATATGTACACTAATTCTGTAGTATTGAAAAAACTCACTTGTTGCTTTTTATGTCGCTTTTTGGCTTTTATACCTAATAACAAATAGTTTCGTTTTCTATGAAAAATTAGATGTGCCGCAGCACTGCTAAAGACATTCAGCAGGTGTGCTGTGTTGGAAATTCTTAGCACTGTTTGATACTATTGTATATATTTCATTGTTTATATGTATTTCATCAAGGATTTCAGTTTACACTGCTAATTCTATGGAAGCAGGGTAGCCAGAGTATTTCATATCTATATGATTTATAACGCGGTGTTAATCATTTATGTTTAGAGTGGTACTGCAAAACTTTAATGGCATAAACAAGGCAATCCTATGGGAGATAGTACGTATGTCCATATCACTTATTTCAAGGAAATAAATACATTTAATTTATTTATCATAGTTATAAGATTTACGCCAACAATTAATACTGTTTAACGTTGTAACATCCTTACAACTCTAATTGCGCAATCTACATTAACATTATTTTGCACTTGTTTAGAAGGTTATAGGTATATATACTTCCCTAAGATTTCACTTATCTAGTATACTCCTTTCGTTCGCCAAACATGACTGGACATTAATGTTTGTGAAACAGTTATCACACATAATATTTTCAAATATTTCTAGTGTTTAATAAAACGATCTAAACGACCCTAAATAAATCAACCTCTTACATAAGTATAATACCCAGTCCGTCCATTTGACATATGTTAAACGATAGATGGATAACATATTGCGATCTATATAGTTTAAGACAAAAGTGAAATAATGGAGCCGTGTGTATATACATACTTGTGTAAACCTTACTCGAAATTTGTTTTATAAATACGAACGTAAACACGATAACACATTAATGTTTAAATTTCCGGAAAGTTTGCAAATTCATTTTATTTAACTTTTAGTGCTATGTACATGCTATGAACATTCAGAATTTTACTTTGGGCCTAACTATCAGCCGCTCCTGGGAAATTTGCAATGGACAGTTTTTGTTTACGAACATGTTTATTAGGAATAATTAATTAAATTATCGACCTTATATTATGCTTATTCCTCTTTAACGTTAGCGGACAAATCAATTAATATCTCTGGAAACACTTTACTTTTAAAAACAAAACAAATATTTTGTTACTAAACACGTTATTTAAGTCACGTATTGTTCGTCCATAATTAAATGTTAATATAATGTAAATGTTTTCTAGTTTATAATTATTTTTGAGTATAATTATCGTAAGCAAAAATTGCCGTATTTCATCCCACCAGCAAATGAAATTTGGGCCTTAAGTTAATTAAGTCAAAACCAGTCACACGAATGTGACTAATAAGCACAGATATAATAATATGTAGTAATAATAGTTTATTGTCCAACAGTGTTACACCAAATTAAGGACAATTATTAAAAAAATAAGGACATTTTTTTTTTAATGTGTGGTGGGTGCTTAGTTGCAGTGACTCCGTAAGCTGTATTACTTGTCTGGCTATCACTGCAACTCTTTTATGATGCCGCGCTGTTAATCTCTTTGCTCCCAACAGCAAATGGCAAGTCGAGCCGGGATTAAACTTTCTGAAAAAATTTCACCGTCCCTCCAGGGAATTGAACCCCGGCACCTATCGTCCTCTCACAACGATAGTCAGCCGCCTAACCACTGCGGCCAACGCTATTATTAAAGACATTTCTATCCATAGTACAAATAACTTATAATATCTCATTATAATTACAAAACAAGTATTACTTAATTAATTAAATTACATACATACAGAGTGGTCCATTTAAAGTGTAACACTGTAATATCTTCGAAACCATTAGTGTTATGAAGAAAAGTGTAAAGTCGATATTGTACACTTAAAATAAATATCGCGATTTTTCTGCGCGAATGCCAAAGTGCATTGAGGCTGGTGGCCGCCAATTTGAACATTTAATTCGATAGTCGGCTGCTTTCTTCAACTGTTTACCTTATGTAAACAATTTGTAGTTACGATTAACATTTATTTTCTACTTTTACATTTAACAAACGAAGGAAAAACATTGCTGCACTGAGTTTTGTTATGAGGTCACATGTGATTTACTATTTTTCTATTCAGAACTTAGAATTTGATTAAAAAAATACCATATCTTTCTTTATAGTAACAACAGTAGCGCCATCGAATGAGCCCATGCATATAGTTAAACTTTTGTCTAACACTTTTCTTCATAACACTAATGGTTTCGAAGATATTACAGTGTTACACTTTAAATGGACCAGCCTGTATATAACTGGTAGCATAGAATCTACTACACTGATTACAGTGCTCGAGAAAAATTTGAACTAAATTTTCTACACTATACAAGAAAATATATCACAAATAGAAGCTACAAGGTTTGACAAATAAATCTAACTGGGGACTTCAACAATAAATTCGATCTCGGTGTGTGTATGTAAAATGTGGTTGTATGTCGGGAACTAGAAAATTCATTTTCTTCAGTATTTGTGGACCGTATACGTGACCATGCACAATACCAAACAAGAACTTCAAAGCCTGAAGGGACCGTCTAGTTGTGAGAGATTGCATATTAAAAACTGACAAAACTTGGTCATGAGGATAACGCCGTATAGGATATGTACCACGAGTTCGAAAATTCACATATTTTAAGAATTTTCTTTGTACGTTTTCGATATATAATTTGTGCACAAAATAAAAGGAGTTCCGACCGTTTCTAAATTGTAGGAAAGCTACTGGTACGAAGAGATAAACTGAATATAGTTTTCAGGGGTTGCACGAAAACATTCCTACAATCACGCACCATAAACCTTGGTGTTTGGTCGTGGCCTGCGGTCATTTTATTGCGTAATCTTTTTATTGATTGTAAAATATCCTCATTATTTATCGCACTAACATTGAAGGACAACGACTTGTTACATAAAGAATCAACAAAATTGGCAGATCCCGAATCTTGGTATACATACATTACTAAAATGGTTACTAAAAGCTGTTACAATATGCTGAAGAGCCTCTAACTCATTTTCATGATACAACATTTTACTAGGTATCCTACTACTATTCTTTTTACTATTAACAAATATCCAGAAATTGGAACTATCAGTTCCAATAGAAGTTTCTACTTTATATAAGTATTGCTCATAGTCATAATATATTTGCTGCTTTGCTCTATTGTAAGTGTTCTTGCTCATTTTGATTCAATAATAAATCGTTTTATCTACATTTTACAGACCTACACATCTTTTACACATTTTAAACGATAGGTACATACGTATGTATGTATGTATAAGTAAGATACCTACGTACTAAATATCTAAATAATAGAAACGAAACGGTTTTTTTTTCAAGGGGATTACCTGCAATATGAACCACAAACAACCGTGACATATAAATGCGACCGGAATACACAAGAATTGTGGACGTATCACGTGCATACATATATGCATGAAGGAATTTTGTAAATTGTTGACGACGGTTTATGGGTAAATTGTCCTTGTTGTACTATGACTTTTTTGCGCGGAGGGAATTTCCAATTACATAACACAATACAATTAACTTTAAATATCTTGTTGTGCTATTGTATCTGACATTAAACAATATCAATCTCTAAAAAGTAATAACTTTTTTAATAACTACATTTTTTGTCGTTTAGAAATAGTGCACTAAACAATTATTATTTTTGAAACAAATATTTCATATTTACGCACAAAAAATTAATACGGCATATACGAAAACCAAAATCAAAGAATTAGTATATTTGGTAAGAGTTTAAGCGTATCCATCGTTAGATGCATCATCTTTTTCAAGTTAAATACGAATTTTTTCAGCAAAGAACATGTGTTTAGCAAAAAAAGGCTTAACTTTAAAACGAATTTAATTACTCTGAAGAAATTCATAAAACAGTATTTTGCTTTATAGAAATGCTTCAGTAATTGAGATGAAGGGACACAATTATGCCGAATTAAACAATTTTTCCATAATTATCAATTTATACAAATCTATTGTTCATTATTTATTTATCTGTTGGAACATTCTTGAACCACTTGAGTAATTTGTTGTATACACATAGGTCAGGTGAGTAATTACTGCACTACAAAAATTATATATAGGGGAGACTGGGGTAATAAGAACTTGGGGTAATAAGGACGGTGCCTAATATATTGCGTTTTCAAAAGCCTTGTTCGCCCCAGATAAATTGTGTGTGTATCTTGCTATTGTAGGTGTTATTTAAATAATTCCCAAACTGATATTTTAATATATTTCTTGAAAAACCTAAAAAAAAAATTAGACTAGGCTTATAAGATTTCAGAAGGGCAGCGCAAAAAAAAATATTTTTCTTAATATTAGCTCACAAGTTGTAGCTTTTTATTTTTGCCCCTATATTTGTTTATATTATTCCAATAAATAGTCGGCATATTGTAATTCTCGTTTATTTAATTCACCTGCTTTTATGACCTATTATACGAGCAAAAGCTAAAATTTTTCATGAACTGTGATGCCTAAATTAGAATTTTTAAATTTCTCTAACTTTCTTTGGTCATGGATTAATAAAAAATTGGTATTCTTGAAACACAGCATAAACTTTAATGCAAATCCCAATGGCAGCAGTCCTCGACCCTTAATTTCTGCATAACAAATTCTTAAGTAAAGTTCAGTGAAATACCCTAAAATTAAAATAAGTGACCTAGGTATCTCCTGAACGGATTATCCGATATCACTGATTTTTTTTTCAGGGGTAATAAGAACATATATGAGAAGTTCTTATTACCAAGGCTTACATATGCATGGGGTAATAAGAAGAATAAAGTTATATTCAAGTCTCTATCTTTTTTCGTGAAAGGAAGAATCCAGTAATAACCGCTGCAGTACAGAAATCTCTAATACTTAAAACTTTTTTAGTAATTTGTAATGAAAGTCAAACTACCAAAATTTTTAACCTTGTTACCCCAGTCTCCCCTAGATATATTATTTCCTACTTTGGCGTGTAGCCTGGAGTGGTGAAAACTGGATATAAATATCAATCAATTTAACACTCATAATTTTTTTGTATTTTTAGTAATATAAAATTAACTCAATACTGACCACCAAGGAAAGAGTTAGTTTTATATCTGGGTACTTAGTGCCTATAATTTTGCGAATAGTAAACATACATATTTAAAAAGTATTGGATATTTAGGTTGTTCGTGTTTCATTATGCGCCTATAACCATGTCTGTGAGATCTGAGGTCAGACTCAGTTAAAAGGAGAATATATGTTAATTTGTTTCGATTTTAATAAACGAACACTATTGTAAATGTATATTATGTGTCCTTGTTACAGAGAATATAGAGAAGAAAAAAAAAGCTCAAAAGTGCTGTGCTCTTGGTATACGACAATATACTAGTATCTATAGCGGCAATGTAGGGTCGTCGTTTATAAATGTATTTCAGAAAAGCTTTACCATCCCTCTTACAGTTCTGATACAGCTCACAGCAACTAATAGATTCTTATGTTAACAAAAATTTTCCTGGAAAAAGTTTAGCTTTCATAATTTATTTTGAAAAGCAATTTTTGTACATACAAAACTAAAGAATACTTTTATAAGGGTACTTTTCAATTCAAGAGTGTATTTCTATATAGAGATATTGTACTGAAAAGTATAGTTAGTGTTGTTTTTTATTCTCATATCTCTTGGCTATTTTAATTTGAAACGATCCTCCTAATTATGGAAAGAGACCATGTCATACTACTCTCACTAACACTGCAATAATAGAAAATAAAAGCAAAGACGGAAGTATGACAAATATACATTCAAGAAATTGATATAAATTATGTTATTGGAAAAATAATCAAGAATTATAGATATTTACATAAAAACGTTTACGAGTTTATCAACAACAGTGTTAGTGATCTATTATCATAAATGATGAGAATTATTACTTGACTATTGACAACAAGTTATTTGTAGATTCGTTTAACATCATGACATTTACTTTTCTGTCCTTATCCTACAAAAAGCATTTTTTAAGCGACCAAACATTTATGAAAAAGTTTGGTTTAAACAACATTCATCAATAAATTTTATGGCGAAGTTAATATAAATTAAGACGTTTGTAATCTACTTCCACAAAAAATAATTAGTGACTATCAATTTCCTAAACATAATACAGTTTTATAATTTTTGTTTATGCTCCCTGATAATTCAGTTAAGAACTGATGCAAATTTTATAGTAATCAGTTTTTCAATATTTTATATTTAAAATGTATATTTCTAATATTTTTTACGCCAATTCTAATTACAGACATAAGTATTAAATTATACACGCGTCTTGGGTCTTTCCAATTAGTAAGGAACAATAATTCATTATTTATTACTATTCATTTTATCTTCTATTATTGATAGTTATGAAAAATGTTCTGTTTCATGTTGTTGTTAAGTTTACATTTAGTGTTATTAATGCCTTGATAATGACAGCTTCGCTGAAATTGAGTAAAGTTAACATTAAACTCCCGCTAAAATTTTAACTCAATTAAAACTGTACCAAAATAAAAATTTACCAAAGGGTTAGTGTCTTGTATAAAATATGCAGCTTAATTTAAAAAATCTAACCAACTTAAGCTAACATTTAGAAAACTGGATCCGTTTCATTATGTAATCCCATTGCGGTCTAATTGCTGCTCTCCATATTTAATAATCTTTAATGAATACATACATCTTTAGATAGATGGCATTTAATGTGTAGAAAGACGGAATTCTATCAAAGTAGCATTTGAATATTATCATTAAATCTTTATATCATTTATTATTGTGTATTGTAAGTGTCTGTAATGATGATATATCACAAGCGATTAGTTCACAATTGAAAAATATATGTTTTACTGTAATTCAATTATTTAGCAATCGGCTGTCATTTATTGACAAAGACGTAATAGCCATCATAAATCAGTACTGATTGCGTTTAGAAAATGATTTAGAAACTTGTATACACACACAATCTTTATATAGAAAATATTTAGAGAAGTTCAATCATTGATTGTATTCTAAGTAACCCGTGACTTTTTATGCTACTTCAAATAGACTGATGCTAGAATTATCTACGTAGGATCCGCGACACTACAGCCTGCACTTACATGATACCATGGATATCATGATCTCGATAGTTTCACTTGTTTAGTGTAAGATGCATAAAGGTTATTCTAATAACATGGCAAATGCATATGTTTTAAGATTTCGAACTAGCTGGATACAAGGCTTCGCTCACCCTTTACTTATAGAATCCAATGGATATTATACTACCCACAGCTCCACTTTAGAGTAACACTCATAAGTGTTATTTTATTTGTATCACAATTGCGTAGATTTTGTACTGTTATTCTTAACTTATTCCAAAAATGTTGAATAGATACAAAAAAGTTAGTATTGTTAGTATAGTTAAGTTGAACGGGTCGATGGCCGCAGTGGTTAGGCGGCTGACTAAAAACGATAGAAATTTTTTTTCAGAAAGTTTAATCCCGGATCGACTTGCCATTCGCTGTTGGGAGCAAAGTGATTAACAGCGCGGCATCATAAAAGGCGATATGATGCTGTCACAAAGCCATTTACACAACTTACACACACTAAAACTACACCGCAAGAATAGCCAGACAAGTAATACAGCTTACAAGTCACTGCAACTAAGCACCCACCACACATTAATGGGTTAGTGATAAAAATAGAAATTTAAAGAAATTTAGGATTAGGATTTCATACAAACAATGCAGAGCTAGCTAGGAGCTAACAGTTGGCAATGTTCTTAATATCTTTTTATCGAAAATTAAAACTATATGTGCCTGATGAAATAAGTTTTGCTGCTTTTACTAACGAAAAACATCTGCAATCTTCAATTCCTTTTTCACATTTGTAACGTATTTTGGTTTTAATCTATTGGTAGTCTATAAAAAAATTTTGTTTTGTTTCATTATTTTAAAAAGGAATCAGCAGATTTTTTTTCATAAAAACAAATTTAAATTTTACATTCTTAGGTACAACGGCTTGTTCAGTTCTATTTACATGCAAAGAAAATTTCAGGCAGATAAAACCTTTCTCAATTTAAATTTTAAATAAATACAAGGCATTTGATGTTACTTCATTAAATTAGTAAGTTTAATTATTTGGATTAAAGGTAATTACGAAATATTCGCAAATTGAACGTTTTGTATGTCAAATCGAATACTAGACGCATGCTATTTATATCATTACAATCAACTGCAGTTACATTCAGCAATAATGTACTATTTATTCAAAAACAGAGCATTTTCCTAGGTTTTTAATAAAATATGTATTGGTGTTAAGCTAGATTTTTTTAAGTTCCACTGTTTTAAATTGATGTATTAATAAGAACTTCAAGAGCCGGGACAAACTGTTTTTAATTAGATATTTGAGATTTTCTGGCCAATACGACAGTACTGTAGAATCGCCATAATATCGCTTTAGAAATCGCACGAAAATTTTGAAAATATTACAGATTTACGATTTAAAAATCCTTTTCAATTCAAAGATTGTAAGATTATAAGTTGAAATAGTTATATACCTAGTCCAAAATCACAGACGTCATCAGACATAACATAAGAGAGACAGAGAAACATAATATTTACTGTAGAAAGTAGATCATCTTCTTCAAATAAATGCATGCTAATTTATTTTTTAAATAAATATTACAACTTTAAATTTGTAAAAATAACAATCTTTATAATAGTATATTTTAGAAGTTTAATAAGTAAGAATTTTTCATTCAATCTAATTTTTAGAACACTGAGTTAATTGTATATTTTGACCATTATTTGTATATTAAATTTTGACCACGAAAAGAATTAATTCATTAATAATTATTATTATAATTTAGATTAACAGCGTCATGTTTGAACTAATATTACTATATATTATTGTTTAATCTTCTGTGAAAGTTACACATATTGTATTACTCTTTTAAATTATTGTCTGATCTTCGCGGCATTTGCTGAAACGCAAGAAATAATATGAAATAACTTTGCGTTAAAAGAGTGACTACGCTACATGCGATTGAACAAATACACACAAACTGCTTTGCACGAGAATATCACAGTCTACTGTAGATTACGCTTTCTACATGTAAATAGGCATGCAAGGTACTCATTGAAGAATGTGTAAAGATTGAAATATCAGAATATTTATTGTTTTATATATAACGGTTGTTATCTTTTATATAAAATTTTGTCTGTAACACATTTTTAGTTGATGTAAATATACGTGGTAATTAGTTAATTATTCGGTAGTTAAATTCGTCGATATTGTTAAACGGTGTTTTCCATGTGGATGCATCCACTTCCTGTTTTGGGCTAATGTATGTACTCTTTGAAGAAATTTGTAAATAATTGACCGACATCCTGATATTTTGGCCTTGTCCTGTTTGCGATAACGTTATAGAATTTATAAACAGCCTTACTATTTTCTAATTGTATGAAATGAGATACATTTGTTACATAGGACAGTATTTTTATTACTTACGACTGTAATTATGATTTTCCAGTAAGCGCATTTTTATTAAAAGTATTTCCCTACATTTATGCATTGATAAATTAATATTGTTTAATATTATAACATTTTTTCTCTCTAAATGAATCTCTGCTTTCGATTATTAATCGAAAAGTGCTTGTGTTCAATTTTTATACGTCTTCTTCATATATTGTAAGGTTTATTACGAAAATACACGCTAAGTACTCCAGTTTTGATGTTACAAGTGAGTGATATGATAACAATGATATTCAAATAACATCTCTATACAGATATGCAGGCAAGTAAAAAAAGGGATATAACAATTAATACATAAATAGAACAATGTGAATGACTTATATAAACATCTTTTTATTTGCTTTTATCTTTAGTTTTAAGATGAAATTACAAAATTTATTTAAAGCTCTTATTAGCACCGAATAAATAAATATTAAAACATAAATATACATAATATCTGTTAAATTCTTACCTCGGGGATCTATCCTTTCAAAAAGGCCTTGTTTCTTGACAGCCTCGATTGCTGGTTCTGCTGCATAGCCCATCTTGTGAACTTAATAGTAAATCAATTTATAAAAACTGAATATGAAATACACTGTAGTAATTTAATTTTCGTTCAAGAATTATCCAATTTGAAATTTGCAACCGTACGTTACAACGAGTGCAAATACGCGTCTTCGCGAAAACTGACTAACTGATTAACTCGGAGGCGCGCTACTAACAGCGCTACAGGTGAACGTTCACTGGAGTGATGGATTTCTTGGGTAGGTAGACAAACATCCAGTGCCATACGCAAACCCTCAATTATATATATATATGGAATGCTGATTAGCTTAATTTATCTTATACTATTTGAATATTTAAAGTTATCGTTATCACAGTGAACAATACAATTTTATTATGCAAATTACTCCACTTACGTTTTATACTAAAATTAAAAATCTCTATTATAAGGAGAAAATGCGATTATGTATTAACACACCAGTCACTGAGATTATCGCATATACCATTCAAAATATATGAAATTTTTATTGCTAATTTTTTATAGAATACACTATCGAAATTCGATAATTACATGTTAATGAAATTTGAATCAACACGTGAAGAATACTGTAATTACCAATATGGTTTGCCTGTATATGCTAGTATTTGGCTAGAATTAAGTAGTATCTAAATTTTGCAATTTTAAAATAGTGGAATGATAAGAAGGAGACAAAAGAAACGAACGAGAGGAAGCAACAGAAATAATTAAAAACGAATGATAACCAGGTTTAGCGAATATGCTGCCCATGACAAAAATATTACTGAATTGTCTATATTGCTCATTTTGACAGACCGCCATAGATACCAGATTTTCTTGTTGTTCTGCATTATCATACAGTGATCGCAACTGTGCATATGTACTCAAATATTTAATATACAAATAGTTAACGAGACTATCTTCTAAATACTTCAACAAGTTCTTCATTTTTTATGTATCGGAAATAAATAGAACTTGCTCCATTTGACTGAAATCTGGACTTGAACCAATGTTCAGCGAAACATATTGGGCTTTATGAACTTCATCAATTATTTGATAACACATGGTTAAACACTAACAGCACTATTTTACCATCCACCAAATACTAAATCCAAAGCTGCCGCGTTTCGACAGTGATGTCATTCTATCAAAGATAGCATTGTTACAACTTTGCTATTAAGCGCATCAGCTTTGCGTTAAATGTTTGGTGTTTTCAGTGTTTAAAATCTATACCAAGAGATCTAGGAAGAAATATCTTTCCATGGCTTACATTTTTTGGCGACAAACAAAATACAATCGTTTCAGATTTCCGCTAACAAACGTAATGCGTTAACTTTTCTTTTACTTTCATATTTTACAAATTCACTTAGTAATTGCAAAATATAATAATTCCTATTTTGATTAGAGTCAAAGGTTCAATTGGATTCACAGAATTGCAATTCTCTTGATCGAAAAAATGTTATAACGGAAATTTGCTTTAGAATATTGTGCCAATAGTTTATTTCAGTTTGAACTGTACTTTTAAACGCATCTATTCCATCCACGTGTTCTTATAGAGACTAGAGGTTATGGTAAATAGTTTTCCATGTGAAGCGGGTGCGTGCTGGATCGATAACCGCAGCGGTTAGGCGGCTGAATATCGTTGTGGCGGGACGATAGGAGCCGTTTCAATTCTCTGGAGGTACTAGGTGACATTTTTTCAGAGAGTTGAAATCCGAATCGACTTACCATCAATTATATAAAAGGCATTATAAAAGGTGACATGATGCTTTTCACAAAGCTACTTGAATAAGTTTACACACACAAAATTACAACGCGAGAGTTGCAGTGCCAGACAAGTAATACAGCTTACAGAGTCACTGCAACTAAGCACCCACCGGATATATTTCACCGGACATATTTTCATATTTATCGAACATGTTTACGAATCTAGAACTTATCCCATAATAGAGGCCTTACCTGAAAATCTAATACACATGATACAATGATATCACTGTTCACCACTTATATGGCTCCGTATTCTACAATATTTACGACAACTATAATGTTACTTGTTACTATACAGAGCATTTCAATGAAAACGATCTACGTTAAATACATAGCAAACAAACTACCCCTGCGAAATTACATGAATTGGTCATTTTCGTGCCGTAATTTTCAATTCAAGATATGATTTTGCCTTATTGGCGAAAGAGGTTTCCTCTTCAAACAAAAATCGATCTGTCTCGGCGTTTATTCGTATTTCTTGATGTTCTCGACATATTTAAGGTGGATCGTTTACATTGGAATGCTCTGTATATTCTCACTTATGTTTTGATAAGTTATGATGTTATGATTACTCTAGCTAAATAACACAATGATAAAGTATAATTGCACATTTAAACATTCCTATCAACGTTGAAATGGTCAATAATTATACTATGTATATTATATTACGGCGACATTACATCACGGAGAAAAAAGGATACATTCTTTTATTTGGTGTTTGGATACTATTCCTATATGAATAATAAAATAAACTTAAAGGCATAATATCGAAGGTTCCTACGATATAAGTCTCTATTACGAAAAATTCCGGCTTTCGATCGCGTTCTAGTAGTGTAATATACGTATAATGCAAAAATAAATAAATTTTAAAAAATACAGTAAAATAACAGCATAAAAATACAAAATTGATCTCCATGTTTCCCCACAATGTAAGTGAATTCTTCAATTACAAAACGTAGATAGGGGATAACAGAAGGTCATGGTAACCTGACACGTCAATCACGCTGGAGGCGAAAACCATCTGGTGGGTGAAGGATGTTAGAAGGTCACAATAACTCGACGTGTAAACCATATTAGAGGGAAAAACCTTCTGACACCTTCGCTGCCATTGAAAATTTGCCGTGTCGGTAACAATGCGCTAGATTTAAATATTGCGGTTACTACTTGTTTCATGTTATACTATTTAACTATCTATCTACCAAGCAAAGTATATAGTGCTGTAACAAGGCCATTTGAACACAGTTATACTATATATACAAACTACACAATAAAAGTTGCATCACTAGTTACACAAACAATAAAGCTTTAAATGCCGTGCAAATAGCACCCACCTCAGATAAAAAAGAAAGCAATTGTCAAATTTTAATGATACTGTTTAGGAAATAGTTAATTTTACAGATTTGCACGCTCCTTTTTAGATATAAAAACAATATACAGAAATAATATTTATTCATAATTTATTTCAGTTATGCCACATATTAGAAACGATACATATGTATTTCCAGAGAGTTCGTTTATAACCTCCCAAGCTGCTGTCGTTTGATTATGAATTCCAATAATTTTACGCGCATAATAATCACGTTTGCGTTTTTTAATAAATTATGCTCTTGCCCATTAGTTTTATTGTTTATATGTTGCATGAGTCAATTTTTATTCGCTTAGGAGGTAATTTGTTTGTAAATCATAAGTTGAAATTCATAAGTCATAAGTTTTATTTGAAAACAGTTCGTGTGTCATTTTCTTGCAGTCATATCTACAAATTTTACCTTTTGCAATCTTTTCTTTTTCACTTGTTTTTGTAATATTTGCTTTCATTAATTCTGATTCTTATTGCGTTCTTTGTTTTTTTTTGTGTTCTCCTAGGTATTATTATAAAAATATTGTTTTTTTTAAATTTTGATTAATTAAAATGTGAAAGCATAACTTTGAGCTGACGCCGCTATATTTAACGGGCCCGTAGCCGCAGTGGTGACTATCGTTGTGACAGAGCGATAGGGGGCGGGTTTCAATTCTCTGGAGGGGCGATGACATTTTTTCAGAGGGTTGAAATGCGGATCGACTTATCATTCGCTGTTGGGAGCAAAGTGCTTAACAGCGCGGCATTACAAAAGTCGATATGATGCTGTCATAAAGCCATTTGAACACAATTTACACATACAAAACTACACCGCGAGAGTTGCATGATAGCCAGACAAGTAATACAGCTTACAGAGTTACCGCACCACACATAAAAAAAAAAGCATTGAATTTCGAATTGTTGGTACTCGGTCCACTAAAATCAAACAATTGAGTTGTTTTTAAATTCTTTCTGACTAATTTTCGTTTTCTACCGCAGTTTACGTTTACGTGGGCACCAGTAAAGTTATTTCAATTCTGATTTTGAAGCCCAAAGACAGAAGGCAGTTATGTGAATATCAATCCCTAGAGTTTTGAAGATTGTACTTAAATTAAATTAACAAAATTTAAAGTCATGCTGAACTTTGTTTGGTGATTGCAAGCACTTCCTAAAGTATACTGCTTGTCAAGACTGCAACTGCACGTTTTGCCATAATAATTCGGTATATACCTACATGTTTTTGTTTTTTATTGGGTTTATTGCCTATGTATGTACCTTTAAAGTATAATCGAAGCAGTGAAAAATATCAGTTTTTGCTAGATAAGTATTTATAGTATATCCAAACACAGGTGAAGTACTATGTATTCATAAGTGTTTACATAAATATAGTTATTACAATCTATATAAAATTTTCACATTTACTCGAGTTTGTAAACCATACCTTATTCTTAGGTATCTATTCCGTAATTATCATTCCATAAAATAAAGAGAGAATACTTTACCAACATAATAAATTTACAAATAAATGTTCTAAAATAAAGAGATACAAAAGTGCAATAAATTGTTTACTACCATACAATGGACATACACAGTGGATTTTTAATCTACACCCTAACGTAAGCCTTTATTGTCTGTTTTTCTCTTGTTGCGTTTTTATGTAATATAGAACCTACTCTCACCCAAGCATAACTAAACAAACAACTAAACAAATCTACGAGTAAATCATATTGCACAATATATAAAATAAATTAATACTTATTAAATTAATAATTTATTCTTATCTAGAGTGCCATGAAATTGAGTAGTGGTTCCGTTTATGTCAAGGTTTTGTGCGAAACGTGATATAAGGCAATTTTTACTTGCGATCATTTTTCTTAAGAATGATTATAAACAAGAAAGCATTATAATTTTAAGATTGCATTATAGGCAATTCGTGGAGAATAAGTGACAGAGATCACGTGTTTTACAACAAATATTTATAGTCATTAATTGATTCACCCCTCAAACTCTAGGAAAATAAATATAATGTAAAGAGAGGCAAAAAGTATATGTAAAATTTTACAAATTCTCGTAAAAGATATTTCAGTGCAGTGGTAAAATAGTATTATTGATCTTCCTTATTTTTAGTAAATAATAAAACAATAAGAGACTCTTGAAAACTACAATGACGCTGCTTAACTAGTATTGTATCCTATGTGTCTAATATCAACAATTCTGTATTAATGCCTTGACGTTGATTAGAATTTTTATAAATACTAACGACAAATGAAAATTATCTAGGAACTAATATGTAAATCTGATTTAATTCTGTGATTCTATCTATATCTATAAAAAGCTTTGTTCCGACTAACACATCACCGCTCAACCCAAATCATTAAGGGTATAAAATTGAAATTTGGACAGAGTGCTGGTTTTATATCGTTGCCGTCATTGAAAAAGGGATTTTTGAAATTCCACCGTAAACTTTGTATAGAAAATTGCATTTTGGTGGTTTAATGCGCTTTGGCAGAATTGATAAAACAGATGTTGCGGTGTTTTTCAAAATTCAATCTATAAGGACGTGAAATGGGATGAAAGAGGGTGGTAAAGTTTGTATAGAAAAAATGTTTTTATAGTCAAATTTTCTTGAAACTTGGTGTCCATGCTCTCTGAGTTAATTAATGAGAAACATGTTCCGGCATTGTTTTTTAATTCAAGCTCTAACAGAGTAAAAGGGCGTGGCAAAGTTTGTATATATAAAAATTAAAAGAAAATATAGTTTTTTGATCAAATTTACTTCAAGTACTTTATTAGTACTTTAGTACTAATGCTCATTGACATAATTAATTAAACACGTATTTTGTTCACGTTTAAAATTCAACCTCTAAGTGAGGGAAAAAAAGTGGCAGTGTTTGTACAGAAAAATATTGATATAGTCAAATTTTCCTGAAAGTTGATATTAATGCTCTCTGACTCAATGGAACACTTGTTTCAGCCTTTTTTAAAACTCGATTTCGCTAACAGGGAGAAAGGGGATGGCAAAGTTTCTATATGAAAAGTAAAAAAAAATATTTTTATGGTAAAATTTACTTGAAACTTGGCACAAATAATGAAGCATATTTTCGGCGGTTTTTAAGATTCAGAGAGTGGAAAAGTTTCGGTAGGATATTTTATAGTGTACACTGTTTGTACTCTTTGTTGATTTCTACATTAAAAATCGACATCAGTGTGTATTATGCTAAATCTACCTTAATTACGTACAGTGCAACTGTCCGAGAGTTTTGTTAGTAAGGTGTGCAAACTATGAAGAGATAATATACTGTGTGTCTGGGAGACGTTGACGACATTGACGTCTTAAACAAGTACCTACTTTTTATCACAAAAATAAAATTTGCTACAGATATAAATACGAGTAAAGTTTTTGAAACTGAAATAAATTGGGTTGATAGCTGTAGGAGCTGTAATAATATATTTTGCTTTGTAGTTGAACTGAAGATATTGTGAAATCATTTTTCTGTAATATCTTATCTTGGTATTCTATTTCTGTTGCTAGATTTAGTTAGTACCAAGTTATAGTTCGTATTTAGATTTGAGTGTTATATAATCTGTATACGTAATTGGACATAGTTGTAGATTCACTATTTAGCAGAGATATTAAAATATATTATATTATATATTATATATAAATAGTTTTCAAAATTAGGAATTCATTGTATGCACTTTTCCAATTTATGATAAAAATATTAAATAAAATGTCGAAATCTTGAAAACGATTTCTATATTTAATTTACAAAAGTGTCACTACATCAAGAAATTAATTTCTTTTAAAGCCCTTTATTACGGACTTAATTATAAGATGTAAGATGTATACACATAAAAAAACGCGAAAATAATTAAATAGTACCAAGACGACATTTCTAGTTTCTATTGTTGAGTGTAATTGCAATATTGAGCATGTGCGTGAGTCTTTCCTTCATGTCCGGATTGGGATAATTTATTTTTGTAGATTAAAACGTATAAAATATTTAGTCGGTTTCCTATATTTAATTCTTATGTAATTAATATAGTAATAATTAGAGTGGACCAATTCGGGGCGCAAGCAGAGGCGAGAATACACTTTCCTGCTACTATTATACGTGCACACACGATGACTGTGGACAATATACTAAGTAATCGTATGTGCGATGGGGCACGCGGGAACCAATTCGTCAGTCGCGCCTCTGGTTTCGCTCCAAATTGGTCCACTCTAGTAATAATTATGTAAATAATACCAATTAGGGCAAAATGCAATTATAGTTGATTTAAAGAATCAAGATCTATAAGATTAAAAAAAGTAAATTACTGTAAAGGGTCATATGCATGCATAATAACATAACAAGATTTTAGGTATTTACGGATTTCGAAATCATATGCGTTTCAATGATCTAAAATTATCATGTAGTTTCAACAAAATGTCTAGAGATTTCACGTCGTAAAACTATTAGACACTGAATGTGTATCTCTAAGAAAAGACGAAATACACATAGAGCAGAAAGTATATCAAAACTTGTATTTCCATATACATAAAACCCCGACAGAAGTTGAAGCTTGATGTCTCAGATCACTTGAATGATGTAGATTAGATTAACAAACATTTTGCATTTTCTTGTTCCGGTTTGCTTCCAGATCAAGAAACTATATTAAAATATGGAAATAGTAGTTTTGTCGCGCATCTGCACTGTATACTGCGGGGAAAATGACGGCTTTTCTTCAAATACCAGGAAACAGTCGAATGTAGGCTTTCACGGCCACTGTTCCATAACGATGTATCTTTCGAGTGTTGCCGTGGTCGTTGTAACAAACTTGACGTTTCGCTGATCATATTGTCAGCTTCTTCAGAAGTTCTCTAAAGACTGATGTAGATAATAATAATAATAACGTTTATTGACTCATATTACAGCGAGAAGTACAAATTGAAGGCAAGGCACATAACATAAATTCAGAAAATACATAAAAGAGAGAAAACAAAAGGCAAAATAGGGAACATATAATTGAGTCAAAAGGTGCAGATTCAGAAACAGCAAAAATACACTGATCTGATCTACCATCTATGTCTTCTGCTCCTCGTTATATACCCAGTCCCTACTCCATTCCAGTCCGCTGAACCGTGTCCGTTATCGTCCTCTGATCCGTATCCGATGCTTCTCGATTCGTGTTAAATGGTCTTCAATGGTCCTTGCCGCTGCGGACTGACCAGCGTCAACTGCCATACCTTACTCAATTTGTATCTCTCTTCTCGGTTGAAGTTGTTCGAGTTCTTCATTATTTCCAGGGATTCTCTCACTATCCGTGGGTAGTAGCGAGTACTTGTGGCTAGTACCTTCACGTCATTGTAGTCGATTGCGTAACTGCTTCCGGTGTGGTAGTGTTCAGCTACTGCAGATTTTACAGCATTTCCTTGATCGACATCTCTGCGATGTTCTTTAACTCTGCACTGTATACAGTGTAGTCTCAGATCAAGTAAAACCAATGGCCGAACAAGTTCACACTTATCTTGATGTAACGAACATTCTACCGGACATACAATCCGGTTTTCGGAAGTATCATACCGCTACTACAGCTCTTGTTAAGGTGACCAACCATCTCTGCCATGGATGAAGACAAGATCTCTGCGTTGACCTTACTAGATTATTCCAAGGCATTTGATACGTTAAACCATGAATGACTAATTACCAAACAAAAATATTTTGGATTTGATTTGGGTGTTTGCAACTTATTTAAATCATATCTTACTGGTAGAACACAAAAAGTGTTTCTAAGGGGGAAGCGCTCCGCGGATATTGTACTATCCAATGGTACCCCACAGGGTTCAATAATTTCTCCTTTACTGTTTATATTATATACATCTGAGTTTTCTGAAAACATTGATTATTGCACACCCCACTTCTTTGCTGACGATAGTTAATTATACTGTATCTTCAATGCCAGTCAAATATCGCAATTTAGAGATCTCATAAATCGTGACATTGATAATTTAGTAAAACTTTCTAGATCACACTGTCTGAAGATCAATCCTCTCAAGTCATCAGTTATAATTTTATCTAAACGGGGGCGCGCAGCCGTGGATGACATATGCAGTTATAAAAGTTGACAATGTCATACTGAATGTGATTACTTCGGTTAAAAATTTTAGTTTCATCATGAAATTATTATTATTGCAATTATGAATGCCAATATTAGAACCTTACTATATAATAGTTTAGTCCCATCACACTTCAACTATTGTGATGTCGTCTACCAATTTCTTTAACATACATACATATGTATATCAACTGCTGAACTCCTACATACGTAATCAGATATACTTACTCGTAATGACGTTTCCCATTTTAATTCTTCAATCGGGTCGTTATATCCTTGAAAGTACCATATATGTAATTTTTAAGCATTTCACGTATATACCTAGTATATATGTTTCACATACATACATATAGCAAATTTTTATCGAAACATACAATTTGGTCTTTCGAACTTAACCGAAAGTAATCTGTTCGATTCCATTATTTTTAATTAGCATCTTGTAGTTGTCTGGGTACAAAATCAAATTAGTATACCTACCAATAAGTACAACGTTTACGTTTTGTATTAAGTATTAGACATAAATCAATGAACTTCGTACATATATACGTACATATATATATGTTTCGCAAAACTTATTTAAGTATAGCCCTTTTCCTTTGCTTTTTAGTGTAGTGCAATTTACACTACAATTTTTACAGTGCTGTAACGAGGGCGACAATACAAAGGAACGAATTGAGTGTAGATGGATTTATAACATAACCTCAACAATCAACTTATCATAACCTGACTTGAGAAGAAACGAGTAGCACTTTTACTAATCCTTTATATAATGCTATAATAGCTATTATGTACAAGCATACTTACAAATTTAGTTAAGATAAACTCTTTTCGCAGTCTCTTTGCATATATTTATAAAAACAACTGTCAATTCCCGTTATTATAAATTATGCGTTAAAGCATGAAAATTTCAATATGGATTAATTCGAAAATATTTTTCACTAATTTATTTACAAATCATACTTAATTACCTTATTCAATGGAATTATTTAAAAGAAAATTGCTTGTGAACCGTCAAAAATTCCAATAATATTGCCGGCTATATGCCGGCTGTAATTCAACTAAAACACAACAATTTTTTTACTTTATAGTCAATACATAACCTCTTTTTGTTTTCCCTTTACATGCGTTTTATAGATATTTAACGTTTTTTGATCAATATATACTGCACAAATTCCAATAAATAACATTCGTAGTATAAAGTAAACGGCATGAATAAAAGTACCTTCATTAATCACTTTGACATATGCTTGACATTTAAAATAGTGTAATTTACACCAGCTATTACCCTGGTGCAGATAAACAGTCCTGGTGCAGCACTGGTTTTGTTTACACCGTGCAAAGGAACGAGAATATGGCGTAAAGTGTAGTTCAGTGCTGCACCGTGCTACACTTTTTTAGCAAAGGAAAAGGGCTATTCTAAGTGGTAGGTAAGTCAAATACATGTAATAGAAAGATATAAATTTCTGCAGTTTTTAAGGCGTTTGAATCAGCTGTAAACCATAATTTTAAATCCTGTCCTATCATTAGTCAGACCATAAAGTGTTACGACGAACTGGCATAGCATATAACTGGAGGTAAAATTCTATGATGAGGTTAGCAAAACACCCGCTGTTCGTTACAATAAATAATATATAGCTTTAGCGTAACATTTAGATAATCCTCAACTCATGGGATTAGCAGCCAGTTTTTTCTCGTTGATCGTAACCTTTAGCTTGAGAATTTTATTAAATTCATCTTCAGAAGGTACATCTACAAATACCATAAAGATAAGAGCTTAGAGTGAAATGACTGGCTACTAACCCTATTAATTTAGGATAATCTAAATTTTATGCTAAAATTACGATTAATGTTGCAATCTGCAGAAAAGTAGTAGAAAAATAACTAATTGTATTATATATTCAGAAAATGTGTCTCATGTCAGTTACTACCATATTGTGTCTTCATACGGTTGTACTTGCCTGTGTATGTAGATATTTTAAAAATATTTCTGTAATGGAATCTAGAAAAAGACAAACTTCTTGCGATATTCAACGTTTGATAATAAAACTGCATAATGATAGAAAATCACAAAGAGAAATCGCTAACATTTTGGGCAAAAGCCGTACAACAGTTCACTGTATAAAAAAAAGATGAACTGATGATAAATATCCAATAAACGCAGAACTTACTCCAAAGTGATTCTTACCGCAGGAGACGAACGATGGATTTTAAAACAAATAAAAAAGGATCCGAAGAAGAGCGCACCAACACTAGCAAAAGAACAACATTTGGTGAAGAAAGTTCATCCCGAAAATATTAGAAGAGTGTTGCAGAAAATGAATTGCATGGACGTATCGCTAGAAAGAAGCCGTATATTCCTGAAAAAAAAATAGGAAAATAAGAGTCACATTTGCAGACGAGTACATAGGAAAGGATATCTCATTCTGGAAAAACTTTTTATATACAGATAACACAAAAATAAATTTATTTGGATCGGCTGGGAGAGTAAATGTGTGGTGTAAGTCAAATGAACAGCTACAAGCACAAAATTTGACATCAACCATAAAACACGGAGGAGGATTGGTAATGTTGTGGGGTTGTATGTCGGCGGCAGATGTCGGTAATATTCAATTTATCGGAGGCACTATGGACAAATGGAAATATTTAGACATATTAAAGAACAATGTCAAAGAAAGTGTAGATAAATTAGGTATTTTGGACACATTTATTTTTTATCAAGAAAATGACCCCAAGCTCAAGGCTCGTGTTGTAACAGAATGGTTACTTTACAACTGTCCAAAAGTGCTTGAAACTCCACCTCAATCGCTCAACCTAAACGTAATGGAGCATCTATGGCAAAAATTAAATTACAGAGTAAAGAACGTACAATTTCCAACAAACAACAACTGAAGCATGAAAGTGAAGAAGAGTGGTTCAAAATATGACCAGAACTCACCAATAAATTGGTGGTTTCAATGAACAGTAGAATAATTGCCGTGAAAAATAGTAAAGGATGGATACAAAGTATTAAATATGAAGTTATTAACAAAATTACAAAATTTATAAAAGTTTTATTTGTTTATTTGTCTGTAGTTTTGCAGTGAACGATTTTGACTGTAAATATAAATACTGTACTTATTTCCTGTAAACGTTTTTCTTTTATATTACACGAATAAAAATTTATATATTTCTGTATTTTTAAGTAACAAATAGGCTATTTTATAAACTGATCTATAACCGATATTATTAAATTAATTTAACCAGATTTTACAACAAATTAACTTGCAATAGTAGGTGAACGAATTTCACTGTAACTAACTGTATAGAGGTTTCATAATAAGACATACACTACCCACACAAACTTTTATTACAACATTTATGTCACTCGCAACATCTATCGCTGGAAATAGAGACTTTCATCCCTATTATAGTAGCAAAAATTACAATCAATCAGTGAAAATATTCTTGAAAAATAGAGAAATATAAAAGTTATTTCGACATGAATGGATGAATGAATAACAAAATTAATTACATACAATGTATGTATGTATATTAATGGATGTTGAAGAGACACATATGTATGTCTAAAAATGTCTCGCGGATCAGAATAATCAAATGGCAATACATGCCTGGGGGTACAAGTATCACGCATTTGGAAACAATAAAATAATATATACCGGGTGTTGTGGAAGTATAAAAGGCGCATTTAGATTTATTATAATGTATTTTTATGATATATCACTTATAAAAATACTACATACTACAATTTAATCTATCTGAAAATTTAGAAGTACGAATTCTAAATGTAAGTAGTCAAACATTTTCATTCAAACATTTCTATTTGGATGTGTTTGACAGCTACGTTAACTACAATTATTCAAAAATTCATCTCTGCTACAGTTTTACTAATAAATCATCTATGTACTTAGAACTATTTATTCTATTTCATTGTAAGTTATCTTACTTTTACCAACACTACATAGTACACTCGGGAAACTATGTAGTTGTATAACTATCAACTCTTACTGCGGCAGGTGTCCTACTGACTTAAGAGTATTAACTTGTTGTCTGATCGTGTATTAAAGAATATATAGCTCCCCGCCCATCCCCGTATTAGGTACGTACCCATTTCTGCAATATTCTCGAACAGAATGAAGTAAGAGTTTTTAATGTCTAAAATGTGTAAAAATGTGTAGGTACATATATACTAAATATGAATATAATGCAATCTATACTAATGCTCCAAGCAAACTAAAACAACAACACAAGCGAACAAAGTAGAACATTGCTAAAAAATTTATTTTTCAATACATAACTAATAGGTATGTTAATTCACATACTTGTTAACACCTGTTAGGTAATCCAAAACGTGATACAACAAAAGGGAAATTACGCAGAAGTCTTATCATTCATTAAACATGACAAGAAATATTAGTTCCTATATAGTTAAATACTCTATTTGTAAATACAATCAAATAATTTCAGTCGATTTAATTAAGAGAATTTCGATTAAGGAATATTAATTAATTAATTAATTAATTAATTAATTAATTAATTAATTAATTAATTAATAGGGAGTATCATGGCAACATTATTTCTAAGTAAACCTCCTTTCGGGACGAAGTGTTTTACTTCTATTGTATAAACTGCTTTGTTAACTTATTCTCAACGATTTACTCTTCAATAGAGAATAAGCAAAAAATTACACCCAATTTTATCACAATTTGCACATATGTATGTACACATATACGCCACATAGAAATGAAGTCAATTTTTATGTTGTAGCGGCCTACTTATCCGGATCATCGCCAGAAAGCGTCGTCCTTTTGATAATGCCTACATAAATAGTCACAAATGGTTATGAAAGATGCAATTAACACTATTGAAACTTGAAAAACGATGTAATTACATCCTGTAAACGTACTGTTTTAGTCTATTTACGGTGAGTTTATCAATGTGAGAATAAAAGTGTTAGTTAAGTAACTGATTGCAGATAAAATTTTATTCGTAACATAATTACAATGAAACATTTATTGAGTATTAAATAGAAGTTATCTGCAAGATAAACCATTGCAGTTGCTAAATTTTATCAGTTAGCAATATCTCTCAGTTACTTACCTAACACTTTTATTCGCACATTCATAAACTCAGCTTTAGTGCAATACAAGTGAAGAAACTAATAGTTGTGTTCATACCTGTGCCAGATGAGTTGCCAGCAGAGTGTGGACAGGTAGACGTACAAGAGAACACAGGTAAGCATCTCTTGCCAATTTGAATAAAACTTACAATTAGGTAGTGGGTTTATAAACCCATTTAGTGTATGATCAGCGATAACTGCCTTAGCGGCCCAATTACTCCTTAGCAGAATGTGTGTCGCCTGTAAATATTTTATGTTATAATGGGGTTGTTTCCCTAAACAAATAGTTGTTATAAAGAAAATATTTACTCCATCGTTAAGGGCATTTAAAACAGTTAAAATCTTGTCTTGACTTGTTTTCGATATCTCTAAGAGTTTCTGAGTTATTAAGTGAAATAGCGAAGGTTAATGTTAAGCTTAGGGCGACTAATATTCTACTAATGGGCGATTGGGCCGCTAAAATAGTTGTCGTTGGTCTAATACTAGATAGGTCTATAAACCTTCAAAGTTCAATTTAAATCGGTGACAGATTTACTTATGTTCGCTTGTGAATAATGTCGTTTCTTCAGGAGTATTGGCAATCGTCCTCCTGCATTATGTACATAAAAATATTAAAATTAAAAATGTGTCTGACACTCATATTATTTATGTCAAATAATATATATGTATGTAGATAATGAATTTTATCACTGTTATAGTTACTATAAATATTAAGTGGTATTTCTAGGAATGAGTGCGGACAAATATTTTCATCTACAATTGTCAGTTAACCATCGTCATATAAGTAGAGTGAAGAAAAGAAACTGTTTGATATTGGTTATGCATCGCATGTAATTGAGAACGTGTAGATGTTTTTGTCTCTAAATTGTGTTATCTTCCAGCCTGTTAACATTATCGGCACAAGTAAAAGTGTGAAACGCATTAGACACCATTCTATTCACAATCTTATTACTATCGAGGATATCAATTTTCAATTCATGCTTCGATTTTCTATTAATGTGAGATATTGTAATTGACATCCGAATTTAGTTTTGATTAATTTAACCCAGCCCGTCCCAGTCAGGCCAGCCCGTGTCACTGTAATACAACGAAATATGGAGTCCACTATGTGCTGTATGCTACGAATGCCTCAAGCGGTCTCCATAGCTTTTTAACATCGCCTAAACTTGAATGTATTGAATACCAAAGGCCCCGTTTATATCTTCGCTCTTTTGAAATATGCGGGGTGTGCTCATGAATTGTGCCCAACAGTGTATATAGCAATAATTTCAATTCTATACAGGATGATTGAAAACGTCGAGCATTGCCAAAAGACAATACACCAAAAATGCCTGTAATGTGCATTCATGGTATAATTGTAGAAATTATTCTACAAGCAAAAGCAACCTGATCTTGCCCGATAGAGCGAATGAGCTTAAAATTAATTTTCCAAATGAATTCTTCAGTACAAATTAGGGAAGCAAAAGCGTGTGTCATACTTAGCCTCCTTTACTGCTTTTGTTAGTAGGGTGATTCCTGTAATTATACAATGAGCGCCTATCACATGCATTTTTTGGGTTATTGTGCTGGATACATTATATTATTCAGATATTTATTCACAGCTCAATACTATTGTTCGATCGAATGTGTTACCAGCTTTTATATAAACACTTGCCTCTATTATTTATTACATGCGGAAAAGAGAAGAAAAATAGAGTGGCGATAATTTTATGGTAAATATTGTCGTAAATCGTTTTAAAATGTAACATATTTTTCATAATTTCTAATACATACAACCGAGCAATTTACGACTGCCGAACAAGGTGTCGAACACGAAAAATACATAAAAAATACAAATTATGTAATATATTTGCCATGTGCCATTATGAAATACCTTATATTTTAAAATTCACTACTATAAGCATTATATTAAAACCACACTAAGTATTAATACGTATATTATGCGTATGAGCATGCGTGCATAGGAATATAATTAACTATTTCTTTGACTAAAAAGTATAAAACACATACTCGTATTTATATCGATTAATTAAACAGATCAAGCACTTGAGAAGTCCTAAGTCCATAACAGTAATCTTAAACCTTCAATTATTCATTTCGTGCGACGTTTTAAAAAGGGAAATATCTTGGTAGGCGTAGGATTATTAAAACTTAAATTTTATATAATACTTATCTTTTTTCGAAGAATATTAATAATTATCCTTCTGAGAAATGTTCAGAGTAATTAGCGCCGTGTGTAGTCGGCACGTTTTTAGCTATAATTTCATATAACAAAAATACACAATCATAGGTAGAGTGGACCAATTCGGAGCGAAAGCAGAGGCGTGACTAAAGTGAGATTCACATCTATGCAATTTTTCGCAATGCAATTCTGATTTAGGAATTCGCAAAGACGCTGCGATTTTTACAAATTGCATGACCGATTCACATTATGCATAATACACATGCAATTCTAACAGTCAATGTTGACGTTTCGTATGCAGTGCCAACCTACATGATACTCCTATAATATTTAAAAAATCGCATGCAACTTTTATATAAAATAGAGCAAGTTCTAATCCATGCAATTTTCTCCCCGCGACAAATTGCACGAAGGAATTGCATAGTCTGAATGCTAAATTGCATGCGACTTTTATCCAAATAAGAATCGCTGCGAGAAATTGCATAAGTGTGAATTCGACTTAACGAATTAGTTCCCGCGTGCCCCATCGCACATACGATTACTTAGTATGTTGTCCACGGTCATCGTGTGTGCACGTATAATAGTAGCAGGAAAGTGCATTCACGGCTCTGCTTTCGCTCCGAATTGGTCCACTCTAATCATAAGTAACCCATATGATGAAATATATTACTCCACTTTATGCAAAAAGAAAACGTTGCCAAGTGTAACATAGATTATATCACACTATCTGGATTTCTAGAGCCCATTGTTGTTCCTCATGTTCCTCAGCGCTACCTTCAGTTAGACTATCGCCTTAAAATAGCCGTAAAATTGAAAAATTTCAGCTGGATTTATTCGAATTTCAGAAAACGACTGGAACGACGGTATTTGCAATAAAATTGTAAATGTAAAAGTAAGTTCTATAATTATATATATTTTCATATTACAAGATTGTGTTAACTACAACAACAAAACAAATACTTTTCCTATGTGAAAAAAGACAGCTTTCAAACACAATTTAGAAGCATCGATAAAAAGATGCCATTCTTCTGGGTTGTGTTGATGACCTAATGTCAGCATCAAATCATCGGCATCATTGCAGAATGAAAGACGTTCTCCGGTTGAAAAACACTGTGACAGTTCTTTCTGACGATTACTATACACCTAAATATGTATGCCCGGAGCTAACAGCATCCATCCTTGAAATCTAGATCCTAGTATTTCCACTTGAGTTTTTGACAAGTGCAGATCTCTTTTACATAGAAAACGGTAATGTATAATAAATTTAGAAAATTAATAATAGTAGGTACGTAATAATAATTCAAAATAAATAAACGATTCTCTAGTCATCAATTTGGTATGCTTTTACGTCGCTGTGCTACACAATACGACGAAATAAAAGTATGCATTTTCACCAATGTGCACTCCTCTACGAGTACGCGAATTTTATTAATTATTCAGTCACTTATATATATATACTTATATATAATTAATAATTTGTATTATAATTTTGTATTTCACGCAATAAGGGATCTGTTGATTGATTATATTATTGTATAGATAATAATCAATATTCGTGTAAATGGTCACGTCTGCCCTGTGGAAATAGGTATGTATATAAGACGAGTATTCGAAATAAGAGTATTAGAAGTCGTTTTTCGTGCCCTCAACAGGTTACTGACCCTTTGGAGCTAAAGTACGACCAGAGTGTATTTCGAGATTATATCCGGTCTCATCAGCGTTGTATACGTTGCTTCTGCCAATGCCAGTGAGATAAGGTTTAACTTTGGTAATAAAATTATCGCTTACTAACCTTAAATGTTTCATATCAGTGCAGATGATCTATCTGAGGAATGTGTTAAACATCATACGATATATAATTCCACGTCACCCAAACTATATTGCCTCCCTAAAATACATAAACCGGAAGTCCCCTTACGTCCCATAATTAGTTCAATTAATTCAGTCACATACAAGTTATCAAAATCGTTATCTAATATTTTAACCTTGTCATTAGCAGATAGAACTGGCTATAATGTCAAAGATACGTTTAGTTTTGTCAATGATATAAATGGTGTTGTTCTTCCACCTGGGTTTGCTTTGATTTCTTTGGATGTTGTGTCTCTTTTTACCAACATACATTTAGATTTGTTGATTACTATTATCCAAGAAAAATGGGAATTCATTTCTACTAACACTTATCTATCCAAAACATCCTTTCTGAAATTAATTGAATTTATTTTCAACAACACTTATTTCTTTTTTAACAATAATTTCTATCAACAATTGTTTGGTACCCCGATGGGATCGCCTATTAGTCCCATTTTGGCTTTGGTGGTCATCGACCATCTACTTGATGTGGTCCTACCACGCTTACCATTTAGGTTGCCTTTCATTTACAAATACGTTGATGACATTATTTGTGCTGTTCCTGTTCATTCGATTGATTTAGTTTTACATACTTTTAATTCATGTAATAATCACTTACAATTTACAATTAAAATAAAGATAGCAATAATCATTTTGTCCCCTCTCTGGATACCAGAGTTATTCGCGCAACCGATAATAAAATCATCTTGGATTGGTATCAGAAACATACTGCTTCGGGTTACTTTTCCAACCATCCAAAAAATCAAAAACTTAACACGATTATAGCGATGAAAAATCGTGTCACATATTTCCAACGAGATTTTCCTACAGTGTAATTTGAAAAAATTAAAAATATTTTCTAACAATGGTTATCCCAGGAGTTTGGTTCACAAATTAGTTTTCAACACTGGGTTTCGCGATGGTCAGTTGGATGGTGATGGTCCCGTGGAGATGGTTTACCGTAGATTACCCTACATTAGCAACCTCAGTGATAATATTATTAAGATCTGTAATAACTTACCTAATTTAAAAATAGCCAAATATAACCAAATCAAAATACGTAATATTTTTACAAGTATCAAGGATGAGACCCTTCTTCCGTTTAAAATTAAGTCAGTGTATAAAGTGTCTTGTTTGAACTGTAACGGTTGCTACATTGGCCAGACGTGCCAATGGCTAAAACATTGTGTTAGTCAACATAAAAGCGATTACCGTATAGGTAAAAGATCTTGCGCTTTGGCTAATCACTCAAAAGAACGGAATCATAAGTTTGATTTTGATAATACGTCCATTTTGAATATTGAGAGTAACTATAAAAATAGACTTTTTCTGGAAATGATATATATTAACAAAGATGGGAACTGTGTTAATCTTAAATCTGACACTGATCAGCTGAGTTCCATTTACTGAAATATTTTATCAAATTTCATCCAATAGCCCTTTCAAATTCCCCCCTATTACGATAGACTTTTTGACTGATCCCCGTATGGTTCTTTTATGCTCATTTAATTTCCGTTTATTCATTGATAGCAACATCTGACTTAAACCTTGCTGGTTGGTTATTTTATTTTAATTACAATTTTATCAATATTTTAAAATGTTTTTTTTCCATCTGTTCTATCATTGTAGTTCTCCTGATGAAGCAGAAAAATTTGTCTGCGAAATATTGAAATATTAATAAATAAATGAGTAGTTTGACCTTTTTTAAATTGACCGCATACCCTTAGATTTATTGTCTCACGTTGTACGGTCGAGTACTTCCCTTCAACAACATTATTACTATTATTAATTTTCTAAATTTATTATACATCACCGTTTTCTATGTAAAAGAGAGAAGAAGATGAAGAATAAAATAAGAAATTCAAAAAATGGGGGTATGGGGTATCCCGTCCCCCGTTATGAACTTTTTGCGAAAATGGACGGCGTCATCCTTGGGGTCGTGTAACATGGTGCAAATTATGTTAAAGGAAAAAAATTATATCTGTTGTAGGTTGATTTATATAAATAGACAAGTTTATTGATTTTGAAGCCATATTATTACTTTTCTATTATTACTATTAAAAAATTTCGAAATTTGTTATACAACATCGTTTTCTACGTAAACGCGGCCTTTTTTTTGATGCTTAAGAAAATAAGAAATTAAAAAAGGGTACCCCGTTCCCGGTTATGACCTTTTTGCGAAAATGGACGGTGTCATCATTGGGGCCGTGTAATATGCTAGAAATTATATTAAGAAGAAAATTTTATATCTCTCATAGCTTAGATAATATTTGCAAAAATTAAAAAATCGTCCAAACTTTGGAGGAGGCTGTACCCCAAAATCGGGCGTTTCCGCCGAAATATAAAAATATGTGTTTCTTATATTAAGGTACTCTTTGGATCTGTAAAGTTTCGTCGAAATCGGGGTGTGACAGTGGCCGGTGTTCCCTTGTAATTGAGGTCTTCTAGAGATGGCAAATATTCATCATCGCTGGTCGATAATAACTCGGAAATGTCTTCCTCTGCATCTGTAATGGCATATTCTTCACTGGAAACACTTATAGGTCTTGGTACCAGCAAGGCTTCTGAATGAGGTACTGAACGAGTAACAGAAGACACACTAGCGTAACTAATCTTGCTCTTATTTTTGTTAGAGAACTCGAAAGTTTTCGTGCAGTTGAAGTAGCAACCGAACAATTGGTCCGTTTGTTCACGCCAAATGATAGGTCTCGCAAATGGCTAGCGCTGTTCTTGCCGTTTGACCAGCCCCTCAAACTAACAGCACACTGTGCGCAGCAAATGTGAGAAGCCCATTCCTTGTTCCTTTAGATTAAAATAGTGAAACTAAATTTTCTGTTAAAGGCGTAATAGTCCGTTTATGTCGTTGAGTAATGAAATAAAAAGAGGTGCAGCTATCACAAAAAGACGTAAAATGAATCTACCGAGCCGTACATAGCTCCTTATATACCACCACAACCAGAAATCTACAAATTCCTAATTTCATTGGCATCAGAGTATAAATGGGCGTGGTTTAAATACTGTGACGTAGGAAACAGGACATGTTCAGACATGCCCAGTCAATGTTCGGCACTACAATATATTTTGCAATATCTTTTTTATATGAAGGCAACTTTGAAATTCTGTAAAATTTAATGTACTTTTTGAGAAAGCTATTTACAAAAATATCTCAAAATCCTGAGGTAATGATTTTGTATTTACTTAGCATTAGTTGAAAATTCTTATAATGTAATCAAATAGTAAGTAGTTATTTCTGGTCGAAGATATATTGAGATTAGCGGGGCTGGCGACATGCAACCAAAAACAGAATTCGACAGTGATGACAACAATGTCGCTTGAATTAAACTGAAACGTAAACGATAAGAACAAATTCTTATACTGAGCAATACATTATGGAAATGAGTACTATAAGAAGAACCCCAATTAATCCGATACTTAAAAGCGCGACAAAGAAATGCATTTATTTCAAAGATTTGAAACAAAATCAGAAAAAAATTCATTTATGAGTGTATTCTACTATGTTTTCATTTGGTCAATTTTATTACCCTCTAACAGTATGCCTCTACAGGTATTTCCCATTATAGGAATTATCGGTTGAAGTAAACTACTTCTGTATCATTAACTACTTAATATACTATTCATCTAATTTTTAAAACTTCCAGACAACGAAAATGTCTTTTTGTTAATATTAAATAACAAATTAATAAATGCCTTTTTGTTAACATTAAATAAAAGAGATTTGCTGTTTTCTCTTTTCAGAGTTTTTATATAAATTGCTTTTATATATTTATTATACATTTTATAAAGGTCATTGACTTAAGCAAGAACACCGGAGATTGGAAAACCGCTTCTTGCAATTCGTTCTGTATCGCAGGTATAACCTGCACAGTAGATACATATTGTAAATAATATTACGCCTTGCTATATTCTGGCAAAACCGAGTGCGTGAATCATCGTACGTTGTAATATACAGAACATATTCGTCAACAAAATATAATTGCCGTTTGTTTTCTTTGATAATTTGAAATCTGTCAGTAGTGAAACTAGAACCTAATTTTAGTTTATGATATGAATTAGGGAAAATAATTTTATTTTATTTTCAATTTTCTGGTGTATTAGCGAGCACGTATTGATTTGATTTCAAATACATTTTTGTACAACTATAATTATGTAAAAAGGGCTCCTAAAAATAACTTGACAACAGAGATATGTCTGGTGTTTTGATTTATGGTTTAGTATAACTACTAAATAATAAGTGATTAATAAAATTTGTACTTTTACTAGTTTTTTTATGTACTATGCCGGTCATTTTAAAACGAACGCTGAGAAAGGAAAGTGAACCTTACGCATGCCGGGACGGCAATCCCCTGCGGCCAAGCGGGTAAATAGATCTTCTTACCCGAGTCCCTTATACATACATACGTATATAATATTTGATATGAAAGTTGTCGTTTGGTATAAACGTATAGAGGAAAAAAACCTTTTATCGTTTATGATATATGGTTATTCGAATAATGAATAATACGTGCTTCTCTAGTGCAATTATTTTAAATTTTAATGAGATATATTAGTATATTATTATTATTGTATTTATTATTAGTTATTATATAAAAATTTAAAAAATTGTTTCATTAAAATAATTACTTAAATAAAATAAATTAATTAAATAATTTTTAAATTTTCATAATTTCTGTTTGAATTTATATGTTCTGGCTAGTGTAATATATATCTAACGCCAAAGATTTGAAAATTTTTATGAAATAATTAAGCAGTTGAATACCAATTGTATTTTTTGGACGTAATTTAAAACGCAATTATAGCTTCAAAAAAAACATATATTTGTCAATTAAAAAAATCCACAACAGAGGCAAGACAAAATAAAACTATGTAAATAAAAAATAATTCTAAAACAGCGATAATGAACCTGACTAAACAGCAACACCTCACACGTCATATCTAATATTTGGTGTAATATCCATTATTTGCAATCACTTCGGCTAATCGTCTGTTCATTGACTGGACAAGATTAGAACGTAGGTTGCCTTGTCTAGAAAATGCTCACCTTTCCCGCACATAATTCTCCAACTGGTACCGATTTCTAATGTTCCCATATTTTCCCATAGGTTTTTAATGGGATTTGGATCCGGCAATTTGGCGGACCATTGCACGACATCGATTTCTGGGTGTTCTTCTAACCAATCTGTTACCACTCATGCTGTGTGAATCGCAGAATTATCATGCACAAATTTTATATATCCGTCGTTAGCATAAGCCAGTGGTAGTATATATTCTTCTAAAATATCGACGTAACCATTTCCGATTAATCTGCCACCAAATGTTAATGGCCACCAAATCGCCAAGTCCGTGCAGAAACATCCATCCCCAAAAGACTGACGAAATTCGTCCACTTCTCTGAATTTTAGACACCTATCTCACGTTATACCCGGAATTTATTGGTCTATATACGACTTTATGCATATTTTCGTTGCTTCGAAAAACTTTTTCGTCCGAAAATATGGTGTTTCCCAATTAACGTTCAGATTTTGGAAGGAATAAATTCTCTTCGAATTTGAGCGTGTTTTTCAGTAAAATCTACTACTTTTGCAGCTTTGAAGCATTTCAGGCCGGCTTGTTGTAACCGCCTCCTAACTGTTTTGCTGCATAGTGGAATTTCTGTTTCCTGTAATATTTTTGTAGATGTCCAAAATGGATGGTTTCTAGCAGTTGCAAGTAGTTCCTCATCTTCTCCTTCTGTTGTTTTCTTCGTTAATCTGCAAGGACGACGGCGGTTATTAACATGCCCCACCGATGGATAGTGCTTTTCTAAAAAGAAATTTCACAAATAGAAAATTGGAAAAAGTGAAAATTTGGTAAATTACTTCTCACTAAAGAAAAATAATACATGTGCAGATAAATTTATCCAAATAAATACATATCGATTTGTGAAGGACCTCACTTATTTCTGAAATGGATAATCCATTCTCTCGTAGGGCAATCATTTTGCCTTTTTCAACGTCGGAACACTGCGGATTGTTTGGGCGATTCATACCTGCACTAAATTTGCTGTTCAACTAACTGGAGTACAAACTTAAGCAACGCATATGCATATACATATATAAACATATCTCTACCCAAGGGATTTATATATTCTTGGAATAAGTATAAATAAATCTTTCCACGAATTATATGATACGCAAGGGGGTAATTATGAATAGAACTAATTATAGTTGGTAATATACTTTGAAACATTTTCATTTAGAAGCGATTACTGAATACGAAGACAATTATTTTAAATTGTAAAATTCATTATTCCGCCAACACCATTTATTTTGAGGTATATTTTTCCTTTAACCTGTGTATATTGTATTAATTTAATTTAGCTTAAATTTTATTTAATTTAAAGTATATATAGACAAGGATGCGTTTGAAGTTAGAATTTTAGGTGATATATCATGTAAGAAGGCATTCAAATAACCACATATGTATATTGTTCTAAATTAAAAAATAATTCTTTCCTCTACGCATTTATATTCCATTGCACATTAAATATGATTTTACACATAGACCGCTCAGGATTCTTTCAAGCAATGGGATTAACCTACCTGCTTCCCTTCGACCGTATTCGCCACTAGTGTGCATACGGTTCAACGCTATTGCTAGGCGTTCGTTTTAAGATGTCCGGCATAGTACATGTTGCATACGTATTGTCTTCTCGAGTGGTTTATTTCCCGGATGGTATCATCGTTTATAATTAATCGAACAATTGATTTTTAAATTATTGTGTTAAGGATTTAAAATAGGTAGTATAGTACTTACACATTTTTATTATTTTGTTTATTGCCATTTGTGTCTAATATTGATCGCTTTTTTTGTAGAACAGTTATAGTAGTGCAATTGAAGGAGTCTTAAGTGCAAAGCAATATGTGCTGTTTTAGAAAAATGTAAAACACGCTAAAGATTGATATTTCTATAGTGTTAGACGAAGATTCAGATTTTACAATATTGAGCGCATGGTAATATTGAGTGCATGTATGTAGAAGTTAGCCAAGTGATTTAAGAGATTATTTTTAATGATGTCAACAGTGTGTCACTGGATATATTCAATACTAAAGTTTTTTACATATAAGAATCAGCTTATATGCAAGGTCCGAGGTCTATGCGTGGGATTTCTAGTGTAGCTGAAAGTATAATTACTGTATGATGTAGATGACCTATAGGAGCACAAACTAAAATTATATCGAACTATACTAGGTGTTAAGCAAACTAACCAAAGTTGTGTTTTACTTAATATTACATTCTATACATTGTTGATTTTTCCAAAATATTTACAAATTTTTTCGTAAAAGCTGTTGATACGTAACGATACACGTTTAAACAAGTAGCATTTTCAAACAAGAATTTTAATTATTTCTAAATCTACCAACTCTCAACTATTAATTGTCACAGCGTTTCTAAGGATAAGAACGAAAACAAGCTACAAAGCCAACAATATACATACATGTTCCATAAAACAAAGCACAAATTTGGTTAATTATTAGCTATCAGCCATCTACACCATGCAGTAATCATACTTTCAATAAATTTCATTTGGTGGACACAATAGAAAACCCATATACGTATAGATCTCGAACCCTGTATATGCAGAGAGAACATATCTATTGATTCATGTTATCGTACTGCATTTAACATCTTAGCTTGGTTACAAATTTTTCGCAGCTATGTGTATAAATTAATTTCTAAGCCGGTGCGATGCTTATGTAGTGTTATTTGTAAAGGCCGCAAGAATTGGTTCGGTTCCAGCGGCAGTACATCGGGGGTGTTAACGGCGCGTGCCTATCGTACGAGTATGTATGTAGTGAAATATGTAGTTTGTAGGCAGTCATCGTACAGTATTGTTGCATGATCATGCATTGCAAGTACGCGTACCTATAATTCGATTGCGATGCATTTAAAACGTCGAAAGTTCGTAAAAATGCTTCAACGTGTTTGTTTGCTAAGAAGGTAAGGTTGTATATTATGTCTGTGTTTTTATTAAATCTAGTATCAAGTTTCTATAAATAACGCCCATTTTTATTTCGGTAAAGTCGATATAGTTACGCCCCTGCTACCGAACCACACTTGCGGTCTTCAGTTATTTGTACTTCTACAAAGTGGCGCCGCCACTCCCATAACTCTCTTATGAACCAAAAGCCAGCACAGTAGAAATAGTGATAAAAGACGAGACTCGTAATTACCGACAACGTAATTGGTGAAACCATTGAGAGTAGAGAATTATGTTACAGTAATGTCTCAAGCGGGAATTCTTCTGTTTTACTTGAACTGATTGATTCATTATATTCTAATTCCTAAACGGAGTTTTGCATGTTTTTCGAGTTTAATGAGGTAGTGGATTTTTATGTAAAATAGATATTAAATCTATAAGTATTGAAAAGCAATTGTAATAATAAAGTTAGACTTGAATACCATTATGTAATTCATTATTTTTTATCAGTATACGAAAGAATTCAGTAACTAGTTATAATAAAAAAGAATAGGGGCATGCTTCTTCAAGTGGATGCCAGAATGTAAGAAATTATTCTATAAATATCACGTTAGTGTGAACATTGAGTTAAGAAGAAATGCTAAAAGCACTGATGTATGTAGGTGACGCTACTTACGGTACTATAGTACCTACTGTACAATTGAATTAGGACCACTCGAAAGTTTCCTAATTTTTATAACACAATTTTATGAGTGCTTTTGTATTTATACTTACTGCATTGGTCATTCCCATTCGACAGAAATATAATATCAATTTTCTTATTCTTACAATATCCCCCTATTAACAACTGGTGTCATTAAGATGAAATATCGAGGGAGTATGCCATGGGGTTTTCTATCTCCTCTGAATTAGTTGTCGATGTGCAATTGTGCGGGTAATATTTTAGTAACATTATCAATCTGTTTTGTTTATTAGTTTGTATTTTTAGTTTTTGGATTATTATTGAATTTTTCAATGGCTTTTGATCATTTGTGTAAATGGGAAAGCGTAAAGACATGTCTAATGAAAAGTGCGCAAAACTACAAGCTCTCCTAGAATTAGTGTTGCTTGTATTCTCATCGCCAAATCGCTGCGAAAGAATAGTTTACCCATCAAACAGTCGGGACAGTGGCTAAATCTATCTCCGAAAACATATACCGTCCACATCGACCGGTCGGATTGGGATCTCGCGGTATCTGCAAAACAAGTACACGTGAAAATAGACAAATATTCGTTTTATCAATATTAAAATATCAGAGCACACTTTAAGGAATTAAGGAAATTTGAGGAATCGGTGGCCTGCAAAAAACCAAGATTTTCGCCTAAAATGAAAAAAATCTCGACTGTAGTGGGCAAAAGAACATCGACACTTCACAATAGAAGATTTAGAAGATTGAGAAAAGATAAGATTGCTAAAATAATATTAGGTACCTACTTATAATAAAGATTATAATAAAGTATTCAAAATATTTATTATTTAAAGGTCGTGTTCAAAATAATATTAGGTTACTTCGCTGGAGAAGACAGTCTGAACGATTTTTAAAACTATCAAACTGTAAAGTGCTGTAATGGTATGGTTGTATATATTAGCTTTGAACCATTGTAATTAATGCGAGTATTTCAGCATCAATTGTAAAGCAGTTTATGAACGATGGTGAACGATGGTGCACCATTCATATCTTGTGGAAATAGAAAATATTAAGCTATATATAAACAATAATATAAAACAAAAACCTCTGACATTATCAGACAAAAAATTGTAGGTACATATGCGAGTAAATTCATGAATTTAGTGAAAGCAGTACTTTATCGTAAATGCAAAAAAATATGTTTTCTTATATTTACTCTACTACTATTACACTCAGATAATTAACTATACATATTATTTCTTTTATTTCAATAAAGACGTATTATCGCTCTATATGTACGTTTTAAATTTGTTGGAAGTTTGAGTCTATATCTCTAGCATAATTACATTGTACACTGTATGTATTGTATTATTACAGAATCGCAAGTAGTTCACAACTCCCCTATTAATTCTACGACCTACCTTATCACGTAACTGCTGAAAACTGTATTTCGGTGCAATTATTTTAACCTCGTTTTGTTTAAAATAATGTACTCACACAATATAATATAATAGTTATCTAATATCTGTATGATGACAACATATCGCTTTCGTTTTAATAAGGTATATATTATTACATCACATTATCACATTATTTATACATAACATGCAACAATCGGCTGTTATATAATGTTGCATAAGAAGTGATAAATTTCTTGCACCCTCCGATTTATTACGTAAATGCACATATATATAGCTTCATGCTTAAGGACTGTGCAGGTGCTCTAGCGGCTCCACTGAGTATTCTGTTTAACTTGACAATTCAATCATGCACTTTTCCCGAATGCTGGAAGATTGCGAGACTAACACCCGTTTTCAAGAAAGGTGATATAAGATATATTGAGAACTATCGTCCAATTGCGATTATTAGTAATTTTGCCAAGGTATTCGAAAAATGTCTCTTTTCCATCATTTCTCCGCAGATAAGATCCACTATAACTACTTCCCAACATGGTTTTATCAACAAACGATCGACTGTTACAAACCTCACAGTTTTTACTCAATATTTGTGTGAAAAGCTGGATCATAATATTCAAGTAGATGTTGTTTTCACGGATTTTGCTAAGGCATTCGACCGGATAGATCATGCGGTACTCTTGCATAAGCTTGCGAATACTGGATTTTCACCAAAACTTGTGTCTTTGTTTGTCTCGTACCTTTCGAACCGACAAAATTATGTTTATTACAAGGGACATAAATCCAAAACCTTCTGTTCTACATCTGGTGTCCCACAGGGAACAAATGTAGGACCACTTCTTTTTACTGTCTTTATTAACGATATTGCAGAAGTCTTGGACTGTCATAAATTGCTTTATGCCGATGACTTGAAAATATTCCAGGCTATTAACGATACTAGCGACTGTCTGCATCTTCAGAAACAATTGGGTGCACTCCAGGCATGGTGTATCGACAATAGGTTACATTTGAATGTTTCTAAATGTAGAATTAAGACATTTACGAGGAAAAGTACTCCGACAAATTTCAATTATATTTTGGATAACACTCAACTTGAGAGGTGCACTGAGTTGAAGGATCTGGGTGTCACCTTTGATTCTAAATTGTCATTTACGAGCCACATCAACAATATTTGCGGTGCTGCTTTGAAAACTCTGGGTTTCGTAATTAGAACAACTAGCTGTTTTTCATCGATTGAGTGCATATTGCCATTATACTTTTCCTTCATTAGATCAAAATTGGAATATGCATCATTGGTATGGTCTCCGTTTTACAAATTACAAGCACGTGCGTTAGAACAAATACAGAGACGTTTTCTAAAATATTTAAATTTTCGCTCCACAGGTGAATATCCACCTCGCGGCTTCAGCCATGTAAGTCTCTTAACTACGTTTAATATTGAGCCCCTAGAACTTCGTAGATGTCAAGCAGACTTAAAATTTCTGTATTCTCTACGGCATAATATGATTGACTTGCCTGAAATATTATCTAGATTGAATTTCTTAGTTCCGAGACAATTTTCTGGATCGAATAATACGTTTTACTGTAGTCCATCAAGAACTAACATTATGTTAGGATCTCCCGTATCTAGAATAAGTACTCTTTATAATAGTTTGGCATGTACGGATGTAGACATAAATTACACTTCTCTACCAACATTACTCCTCCATTGTACTGGCAATTATAATTACATATAAGGAAACTAATTAATCTCTCTGTTGTCTATCACTAGTTAGTAGTTATTAAATTTAGTTTAGTATTAAGTATACTTATATTTATACATATCACATATGTTTTCGTGATGTATTCTATTTTGTCCTGTAATAAGGATTTTATATCTGTTGGGCAAATAAAATATTATTATTATTATATATGTTAAAATACAAAAATGTTGTTAAATTTGCTATCGGTTTGGAAATTGAGATCTGTTGATCAGATCTTAAAATATTTGACTACATATATCAGCTTTGGTGTGTTTCTCACTAGTCCGCAATTCTAAGCATGTTATTTGGCGGATAGTGTGTAGAAAATTTTTAACTGAATAGCTCCCAATACGCAGTTGTGGTATAGAATAATCAGAAGAAACAAGAGGTGATCATGGAAATTACGCGCAGAATTAAAAATCGCATTTGTCACACACTAATTGAAAGATATGCTCATTCTGTTACTAAAAATATTATTTTGAAAGAATACGAAAATTTGTTTGGCATCCTGATAACAAAATAAGTTCACAGTAGGATATGATATTCGGTCTGTTGCAGAGATGTTTCCAACGGTCTAAACTAAATGCACAAATAAACTTTCCACATACGTGTTGCTTATACTGCCCTAATATTATGTTTTATCCGCACATTTGGCTTTTCCCCTATCATACTGGTTCTATAAACAGATAGCTTGTTTATGGTAAGTTGTGTCTACGCGAAGGTAACAATATAAAATATATGCTAAGGCAATTTTAATTGTTCAGTTCGTACTTTTTTTAATATTTCCTTTGTTTCTTCCTACTATTTGAATTAAAAACACTAAGATATAATCCTCTTGGGCATTTAGAAGTTCAAAAATAATTAGATATGTTTCCCTAACACTTTTATGATGTAAAATGTCAAATTTCAAAACATAAAAAAACGCGATTTTCATCATGCCGATTCGAAGACAATGGATTCAAGATCCCCAAACGACGCTACATCGATAACAACAGAAAAATCAACTGTTGTCGCTTTTGGTTATTCTGTGAGTAGATAGGTACAGACATATCTTAATGTCCATCAGTTGTTGGTAGGAAATTTGAAATAGACAATATTTACCGGCAGTAACGTGTTCTAAGATTAATTAATAGACAAAAAATTATCAGCGTAATATGTAAGATTCAAAGCTAAATTATAGACTAGTAAATGAACAATAAGCGACTTTCTCTTTTATATTGTGCTCATTCCCATATAGTTTTAGTGGACGAATTTAGTACTAACTCCCGAAATACGTTTGTCCCAAAAATAAAATAAATATTTTTTATTAAAAATTTAATTTATGCAACTTACCATTATTCATGACTTATGTTCTGGTACATAGCATAGAAGGCATTTTTTTTATATTTCGTACATACGTTTCCACAACAGACTGCCACGTTATCGAGTATGGTAACAGTTTTTGCTGATAAACTTAGCGACTGTTACAAATCGTAAATGAAGTCACTCTTGAAATGTGTCACTTGTGTGTGTGTGTTTGTGTGTGTGTATGAACAAATGAATTTCTAAACGCGTTCTTGGTCATTTATCTATTATCATGAAGTTTCTTTTACGATTTTCTTAATTCACACACAGCATTAGTATGGCACGCACTTCAGAGATATTCTTTCGCAGTGCAATTTCTTCTGATTGGTGAACGACTGTGTTCTGATCCAAACTGCTACCATCCAAATTATAGATGTAATATAGAATTTTATGTGAAATAGATTTAGTGGTACAACTCGAACGAAAAATTAGCTTGATACTTAATGAAATATTTGTGAAGTAAATTCTGAAATGCCGGCATAAATATAACATGATGTATTATTTATCGTAGTATAAGCAACTTCTTACAAAGTATATGTATTTATTCTGTTGAGAAGCATCACTATACTGAACCATTTACTTTGTTTTTGTACAAATTAGCAGACTAGTTTCATATTCTGGCAACGTCTTTATTTTATATAATTGTTGGTAGAAGTATTTCTATGGCCAATATTCATTTCCATATCCTCTTTATAACCAAAAATATAAATGTCGTACTTTACCTACTCCCGTTCTCCCATACTATTCGTATACTGCCAAAATTATTTGTTAAATAAAAAAAAATGGTGCCTGAATTTGGTGGTAGTAATATTTCTATTAATCTGCATCCCTTCAAGAAACATTCGCTTATAATAATATACATATATTAATACATAATATATTATGTATTATGTAACAACGTAATATCAACTCTAATTTCCACGAGACAAAGAAATAGTAAAAGTCGCAGTTACTATTTTTGACTTAATCCCACCAAAGTTTTTCAGATGGTACTGCACAATTGTTTATTTAATTCAAATTTTCTGATTTGAAGCAATAGTAAGCAAAATGTTCTATGGAAACCCACATTTTCCTATTACTACCTACATATCCAGCCATTTAAATTTGGGCGGTTTTGAAAAGCTACAAAACATCTGGAGATTTAACTCTGGGCTATTAAACTAATTTTAGTAAGAAGTTTCGAAGAGAAATTGTCATAATATCATAAATTATTCTGTTGGTATAATATGTAGAATTAAACAACAGAATCTAATACAAACATATGCATTACTTCACACGCGGAATTGCTTATAATGTATGTGAAATAATGTTTATAGTTATTGTTATATTCATACTGACTTAGTAGCGCACAGCATACTTGACAATTATTTCATTTAACCTCTAATTTTCAAGTCATTACAATTGTAACACTAAATCTATTTCATACACAATTGGATATTTCTGCAAATCAACATTTGCACTTGTTTAAATTAGAATAATTTATAACTACTAAACATGTTCTCAACACATTTACTCTGCATTTTGTGCTTATCACTTAATTTAACGATTCTTAATGTACATATGTTATATCAGCTGTATATACGGCATGCATTCGGAATCTATTACATCAATCACCAGATGAATATTTCGCAAATTCGAGTTGCTATAAAATCAAAGTAAGTAATAAAATCAAGTAAATAGTGAATAATTAACATAGGTATGAAAATTAAGTAAACAATAAACGTGGTAAATAATGATTTTAGAAAACATTTCGCGTTTCATATCATTATATTCACGCATTCCCAATTATCACATGCAAATTTAGTGCATAATTTGGAAATGCAAAATTATTAGTAATATACAATATACAATAGTTTTATATCTTATCATTTAATCTATAGAGGAACAAACAAAAGAATCGTATTTTGTGTGGTCCGACAGCGTGACCACACAATTTACGATTCTTCGAATTGCTTCATCCTGTCAGTCCATAATTTTCCCTCGACCACCTTCTTCTGTAATCTGTTTTGTCCTATTCTTTGACCGTGTTTGATATAATTTTTTCTTAATTTTATTGGGTAATGACGGTCGATTTCATTTTAATTTTACGTTTCGATACATATGCTTCTTCTGTAAAATAGTCTGAGCACATTAATGCTATTTGGGGACAGCAGCTACCTATGTTAACCTAATTGTTATAGATATAAGTATACGAATTGAATGAGCGGTAACGTATGGGCAAAAGCCTATGCGCGGTAACCGTTGTAGCGCTTATTATGTGTGTTATTAGGGTTGATTTCGGTTTCCTGCCTCTGGATCATGGCTGCTGAATTTTTCTTACACTAGCGTGTATACTAGTGCAAGCTATAAAGACATTTGATTTTAAGATTGGTACTACTACTACTTATGAGTTTGTAAGTTATGGCCATGTATGTATGTTATCTTCTTTTTGTTTTGAGTCTTCTTCGATCGGGAGTGTGGAATAATTCTTTAGTGTTCTTCTATAAATATATATTCCGCCACACTCATTCAGTACTTAATATACACAATAGTCATTTGTTCTCTGTTGCATCGTTTGGTTCTTCTGGTTAGGATTGACTTATTGATGTTTCCTGTTTTTAGATTAGAACTGCTGTTACAATAACAAACATTAATGTGTTTTAACTATCAAGAATCCGGATTATAAAAATTGGGTTGGAGTTCTACAACAGACACTACACATAATTAAACATCAGACCAATTAACGTACAGTGCTCATGTACAACATTTGGTTTAAGATTTTTTTCAATTACCAAATTAAAGAAACTTTACAAAACAACTCAAATTCGACGTTTTTTATATGTATCTACAATCAAGAAGTACAAAACTGACTATGGTCGCTATTGATAGTAAATAGCAGCAATGGCGAGACATATGTACATACATACATATACCGTCTGGAAATAATCGTCCGGGCGACGGATGAGCAGTGTACACATCCCCTCTACGGTTCTTCATGTTGAGGAGGGAGAGGTTTCAGATCTAGGTATGTGCCATCGGCCAAATATAGGACAGCTTTGCTCTATTCTGCACGCTCTCACCGCAATCCGTATTTCATTCCCTTTCAACGCATTTGATGCCCATCGTCCGGACGTTTCCAGCAATACACGGCACTTTAACAAGAGTCAAGCACATACCGTACCGAGAAATCATCACGATGGACGAATTTAACGATTACTGAATAATTCGGGCCTATTTTTATATTTATGTGTGAATTACTGCTGTACCTCGTGCCTTCTAACATTTACCTTTAGTGAAGGAAATACCGAATTACATACTCTTATTAGTTGCTGTGTTGCGTTAATCGACATGATGGAATAAGTTCGGCGGTTTTGCTCGCATTCCACACTTACTATGTAGCTACATAATATACTAATACAATGTTCTGATTCTCTCGATCATGTAGCCCAGTCGTATACTGCTCGTCCGCCACCCGGACGATTATTTCCAGACGGTATATGCATTTGTATATTGCAATGTTATTGTAAGAGCGACAAAGTACGGTTACACTCAGCAGGTAGTAAGCTGTCCCTGCTGCTCTTTGGAATAAAGTATTGAGCGCAAGGTATTTCTCTATCTAGTCGTGTCAGGATAGCTTTGAAGGTCACTGTACATCGTTCGCCTCGACAGGTAGAAAAAAAAACAACCTTCGTATTCAACTTCGCAAATCATGATAGTCCCTAGTGTTACGTGAGCTTAGGTACATATCTTAGGGATAAAATTACAAGCTTCAACTTTACTTGTTTTTAGACGCGATGCTCTGTTCCTACTCGACAGGTTTTTAAATTGTACTTCAAACTAGATGTTTTAAATTATATATTTTATATTTAAATCTAAGGGCAACAAAAAATTAGTAAATTTAATTAATTAGTTGCACTGTATTTAGTAAAATGTTAATATTTTGCCTACATTAGCATTTCAATAAAAAGTGCAACATTCTTAGATATTTATATTATATTATATTATATTATATTATATTATATTATATTATATTATATTATATATATTTGTGTTATATTTCATATTATATTATATTATTATTTTTATGCGTTAACATATTTCTATTTTGTAATGTTTTGCCTTCCGATTTCTCATCTTGGAAGCTCTAAATTTGATGTAAATTTGATAAACTCTTTCCAATATATTACATCTGGAAACCCATTTAATTTCTATGTGAAACTGTGCCGACTTTGAGCTCTCTAGAAGACGATAAATTTTGGAAACAAGCAGTAGGTACCGCAATTGCCACTTTATTTAAAGTAGAGTACGGATGATAAAATTCTTGTAAAGATCCTGTTTTGTAGAAGTTTTGCAAATATTAGTTTAGCGTGAAAGAACTAAATTATTTACAATCTTCGTGAAGAAACTATTACTCTTAGATGGTATTGCTATAGACACTTAGGTATATTATATTTGAGTTTTACTAATTCATAATAAACAACAAAAACGTAACAAAACGTAATTTTCACCATTTTGTTGTTGGTGTCTGGATAAAGGTATGCCACAAGGGTTAGTTAAATGACCTCCGCAGATACAGTATCGATATACCACAAATACAAAAGCTCTAAAATAAAATTTCTAGAACTAAACTAGAATTGTTTCAGGATTTCTTGAAAAAAACATTTCATACAAAGCAAGAAATATACAAAATTTTATCACTATAACGTTTACTCGTTGATAATGTAATAATTAGTGCTACTTTTCAATAAATCTGACCTTATAGCATCCTCCATATTATAGGAAAGAAATATGAAAGTTTTAACTCTCAAGTTAATGTCTATTTATCTGTCAATTTTAATTATTATTATTGGTAATAATGTTTCGTTTCTATTCTCATAATGAAACATATTAATTTGTTCAAATAAAAGTGCCTACTTGATGTAATCCTTTACTATTTTATTAGGATCATTACAGAGCAGGAAATTCTAAAAGTAGTAACAAACAAGTTTCATATATTTTCGTTTTTACTTATCACTCTCGCCGTGAAATTAAAAGTACCTACTTCATGTTATAATATACGTTACACGTGCTTCAAACGTTTTGTTAACATTACAATATAGCAATTATGTAAAACGTGACTTTAATCAAATATAACACATGCATATCCTTAATATTTTCTCTATCTGTACATTAAAATTTATAGGTGAGGTTACATAACTATATATACAATTAGTCGTCTGCAATTATTATTATTGCTATAACCTATAACTATACAATATGTACTATCGAGGACTGAAAAAGCGAATCAGACTTCAAGCTATACGGCTTTACGCAGGTATACGAAATATCGGACTAATCGCACTGGGTGACTATAATTAGAAACAGATACCAAGCAGATAAATTTCAGGTAGAAGGATTTGCAAGAAATGCAAAGCTATATAATATCATTTACAATCGTTGCATTTACTACTTATATTAAGAATAATAGCCTATTAGAATTATTAAGTAAATATAATATAATAAAATTATATATGCCCAATACATGCATGTTTTACACATGTATATTTTAAATGATACGCTCTTTAATATAATAACAATTTTGTTTATAGAAAACAAAGAATTGTTCGGGAAGCGGTATTAAAAAACGATTTAAATCAAAGAGCATTAAAAAATATATATATTTTCTAATATTTACGTCATCCCAAAACAGATTTAGTTTACTCACAGCAAAAAAATTATAAAATTACCAAAATTCTTAGAATGATGTAAAATTTATTGTCTACAGATTTCACGACCTCTCAAATTAGAGATTTTCCAGGTACTTCAGAATTGATTAGTTTTTGATTATTAAATTATATTGAATTTAGTTCAGAATTGTATAGATTTTTGTACTGTTAATGTCCACAAATTTTAAATACATTTATAATTAAGAATATTTTTTAAATCCAGGAAAATTCTTGCAAATAATATACATTTTGCTATCAGACACATTGTATATTTCGCACTGTTTGGATTAAAATATTAAGCGATGAATAATAATAAAATATAATATAAAAGTCGTTCCGTAGTTGCATGTTCTATTCTACAATTTTTGCAATTATTGTTTGAACAATATTTTGCATTCTTCAATTAATTTGGTTACGTTCTACTTTAGTTCAGTATTTCCGATATATTCATAATTCACTTCGTTTAAATTCATTTAAATGCCCGTTACCCTTTGGCCTGCGAGTATATGGCTCCTTACAGTTGCCCGGTTACATTTACCTCAATAACGATTCAGGACGGAAAACCTACAATAGACGCGTTATATTGCAGTTTAAATCGCTATCTTTGCCCTCGCTAGTACCTATAAGGATCGATATTATAAAGATGTGGACATAGAGATGACATGCAAAAGGTGAATATACCGAGATTAGAAGTAGTGTGTTAGTTCATTTAGTCGTGAAGTGCCAATAGATTTATGTTAAATACATGGAGGGTTTTGCACTTATTAACGTAGATCTTTCATTGGTTGAATTACAACCCGTGATGCATGCTAGCAAGGGGTTGCAACGCTTTTGCATGGCCCTACTTCCTTTTTCTGCGTAGTAATAAGACACTGTCAGCCGTTGGACGTTCTCTGAGGTACAAGGATAACTTTTGATAATGTTAAGTGAATCGTAGTAATTTTGTCGAATTGTAGAATTCTATAGCACTTTCCATTTGAATCGCTTTTGTACTTATGAAGAATACATCTCATAAATTCTTAATCTGAAACTAAAGAAGCAGCTGATGCGGCTTTTATCGAAATTTTCTTTAAATTAATCTTCTTCCAATTAAATATTATGCTATTATTGCTAAAAATACATTGTCTTCTAGATCTACTTCTCTGTCGATTACCCAATCTACAAGTCATTTTACGCCATGCGTCATAATGAGGTAAATCGCATGCATTAATGCATTTCAAAAGTTCACATACTCTACGTATGCCGTTTACTTTAGAGATAATATTCTTCTCATCCTCTTCACTCAATGGCTGACAGACTGATATGGTGTCCTGGACAACGAAAATATTATAATAATGTCCTTTTTATTTCCATTTTTTAGTAAGGTTATTATTTTGAGTTTTTAGTCTAGCCACTATTTAATTTGGAATATTCATTACTGTCTGTTAACAATTGAAACATTTTGTCATAATAATTGAACTTATTCATAACTAGTGTTTTGTTACTTTTGTCTGATTTTAAATTTTTGGCCTGGAGAAGACCTTTATTAATTTTGAAGTATTGTTTATTATTGCTAGAGTTTATTATATATACAGGATCGCTGATATGTATGGAAACGGTCGATTATAACTTTTTCCGGTATCTCGTATATTTTACCCAATAATCGACCGTTTCATACGTATCAGCAACCCTGTATATTACATACGTTAGATATGATTTCATTTTTCTAGTTTCTTTTAAATGAAACGATACTACATATTTCCTATATTGGAGATAATATCATTAACCGGAACATCTGTATTATTATAATAACTAATACCAAAATTCAATCCCAAACTTAATATGATTTGAACGTTTTTCGGTATATCGGTATTAAATATGTCCTCAACCCGTGTGTCATTAAATTACAAGTGCTCCTTAGAATTACGGCTTTTTAAATTTTGAAACTTCCTCCATTGTTTACATTTGATTTTATTGAAATGAAAATCTAATATTTTATCTAATAAATCTAGAAAACTTAACATTTCAATACAATTATTTATTCTATCAAGATTACTTCTATGTTGTATTAAATAAAACAATTAATAAAAAAAAGGTTCTAACTACATGTTTTAATGAAAAGCCGTTAGACAAAAACAAATTAACATTTCTATATCCCTCAGATTATGATAATAAGAACGATAATACTCGGTACGATAGAGAAAAAAATATAACATGTATCAAGGACATTAGACTGAAATGTATTAGAACCTCTAATGTAACTTTGTTCCGTCTCTTAATAATACCGCTTCAAACAGTGAAAAGTATCTCAGAAGTCAATCTCGGCCTTGTATGAGGCAAGTAAACAGAATATGTTTGACTGAGGACTTTTCTCACTTTTATACCAGTGTATGCGTAGAAGCTAGTAGTTTTCCGTCTGTCTCAGCTTTGTCTAACATAATTTAAAATAAATTTTGATCGCATCATAGTAGTATAATATATACAATACAAAAATAAAAAAGAAAATAAAAGTACAAAATTCACTAAACTGAACGTTTCGGCACTAATGTAAGTTTAGAAGATCACAGTAACTCGACGTATAAACCACGCTAAAGGCGTAAACCTTTGATATTAAATGTATAGTGTTCTTGCGGTAGACATAATTATCGGCGTAATTTGTCGTCAATATGCCATCAGAGCTCATTTGAAGAATTCTTTAACTTTAATCATTCAACAATTGTAACAGTTAAGCGAACAGGTTAATGAATCTACATTTAGGTATCACATCATGACTACTAAGTCATGATGTGTGTCATGTGTAACTGGGTTTTTACTAATCTTCAGACGATTTACTAATCTTAAAACAATTTATCTAAATTGTAGATAGTGCTTTTCTCAGCACACTTTAAATAGCAAAATATCATATTGATAAATTCAATAAATAAAAATGTACTTCCTAATTCTTTTGTTTTTTTATTATTAAATTTGCTACCGGTTTCGATCTATGATCTTCATCAGGCCTGAAGGGAAGATCATAGATCGAAACCGGTAGCAAAGTGAATAATAAAAAAACAAAAGAGTTAGGAAGTACATTTTTATTTATTGAATTCTTCATTTTGCCTAATTATGAACCGTAATCCTGTTATCATATTGATACTTTTTGTGTTTGATAATCAATCTTTGTCAAACTCTAATAATACTAGTTTTGTAGTAGAATAAAAAGCTATAAAAACTTTAGATCACAAGATTACTGTCCATAAAATTAGATATAATTAAAAATTTAAATGACTGTGATACTTGAGATGATTTAACGAGGCATAGGCGCACATGGTTAATCACGGAACAGGTCCCTTATAATTTTTCGATGTTTCCGAAATGTAACAGTCCTGAAAACGTATAGATTAGCGATGGATCGGATTCGTATGATTCGTACAGTATATACGACTCTCATGTGTGATTGGTACGGTACGAATCTTTGCTATTTATACGCATTCGTATAATCCTATACGAATCATTTACTTTATACGAATCCGTATCATTTTGGAGTCGTACCGCCGCCGCTTGATATGAATCAGAATCGGAGTCAAGTAGTATACTGGGGGGTTATTCTCGAAACAGTGGAAAAATAGCACTCCCAGGGAGTAACTTTCACCGCTCACTCCTCGATACTACTCGTTACGAAAAAGTGAGAAAGTCAACTCCAGAATAGGAACTATTAAAATTGTAGGAATTTTTTGACAATTCTCTTGAAATTTCCATTCCCTCAGATTCGAGAATAACCCCCCTGGTAGCAATTGATCGTAGTAGTATGATTCGTACCATTGTACGAATCTGTATAATTACCTATACGTAACTTATATGAATCATTTACTGCGTACGAATTCGTATATCTTAGAGTTAGTCTATTGATACGAAACTAAATCGAAGTCAAACAGTATATTTGTTTCATACTGGTAAATTGTAGGTATGTTACGAACAGTCGTATAGTATGACTCAAATGAATATGAATCGTTACTATTTATACTACAGTGGTGTATCGTGATTTCATAAACATATTCATTCGCTATATAACTTTTATATTTAGAGTTAGTACTTCGTGTCCCTTAAAAGCGCCAATAAGAAATAATTCTTATCGTATTTTTAGCAAGGTAGACTATTTTCATGAATGAAATATAAATTTGAATTAATACTATTTCGCAAGATCATTAGAATAAAGTCTAAACTCCAATCTCTAATACGACGAGTAATCAATGAATCGGTCTGAATCTGTTACGATCTTTCGGTACGAATCGTTTATAATAATTAGTATACGGATCACCAGAATGATTCTAATCTTGTCGCTAGTACGGAGAGTCATGAGTCGTCACGAGTCGATACGAATCCTTTTGGTACGAATCATATTATACGGATCTTTTATTTTAGGAGTTATTTGGATTCGAATCACCAAAAGATTCGAATCGTCCATCGCTAGTGTAAATGAAGATAGTGGCATCTAGTGTCGTTAGCGAAATTATTTATACTCCTGTGTCACTTCCCGTTTATTGGAAATTGACATCAAGCTGATGACACACCACCGTATTATTTTGGTCAAGTTCGTGATTATTAAAATAGTGATTTTCAAAGTTTGCCTTTAGTTATCTCATAAACTAAAAAAATTAGGTGTAAGAAATTTGATATGAGATGCTGTACGAAAAAACGTTATCATACAGGTGTTCCATTTATAAAAGTGAAGAAATTCTTGTTTAGGCGAAAGTGTATATTAAGGTACTAAAATGTATGCTGTATAATAAGGTGGTTAAGATCTTATGTAGTAATAAAAAATTGAAATACTACTAAGAAAAAGTCTTTTTCTACATAATTGCTGGTATATGTAAGCAAATTGAATGTAACAAAACACTTTTAAACAAGTAATATTTTCATAAAAGAACGATGAATTTCTCGGAAACTATCACTTCTAGGTTTCTAATTAATTATACCTTTTTTGAATGAAAGAGCAGAGAGCAATCTAAATAGTCAACAATGTACACTCGTGGCCAGATAAATGTTTCCAACGTACAACCACATTTTTACAGTGTACGGATATGCTAGCCAGCATACGATATTAAAGCGTGCCGCTGTTGTTTACATTATAGGAGCGGTCTTGCGTCTAAAAAGGTTATTGAAAACACTACTTCGACAAAAAACTACAAAGATATGCTTAGTTGCGACTATTTTCTTGTATGTTAATAAACATATTGCAGCAACTATGGATTGTCAATTGTGATATAAATCTTATTTTGATATGCATCTGAATGATTATTATTCAGGTTTCTAAAGATGTATGTCGAGTTATTGCGGTGTCGCTTGCATTCATATTATTTACATTCCTATTCGCTACACCCCTCAATGTTACCAGATTATTTGACTAAGATTTCGCATGCGAAGCTCTTACGATATCGATATATTTTTAGAACTGTACCGCCGTAAAGTGAACCGGCCGAAAAAAGAATAGGTGGAAACATATATACTTAGTTGTTTTTTTAAATAATTTATAGTAATTATAGGTATTCGTAATAACTGTGTTCGAAATTTGTATAACATATTTCAAGCATCTCAATGAGTTCACAGAAAGAAAAGTAATATATGTATATATACAAGTTAAAATATACCAATAACTATAATTCCCCAAAAGAACTTTGGTGCATTAAAAGAAAAGAAATACAGAAGTATACATACAACTCTTAACCAAAACAATACATGCATTATATTATAGATATTTATATGCTCGCTTCATGCTATATATCAAATATTCTGACCGCAAATTCTAGATAAATATCCCTTTGTATCAGAGCGGCGTATTTTTCTTACACTTTCCCTTGTAAAACATTTATTGCATGTAAAAGCTGATATGAACGGGTCGATGGCCGCAGTGGTTAGGCGGCTGACTATTGTTGTGAGAGGACGATAGGTGCCGGGGTTCAATTCTCTGGAGGGACGGTGACATTTTTTCAGAGAGTTTAATCCCGGATCGACTTGCCATTCGCTGTTGGGAGCAAAGTGATTAACAGCGCGGCATCATAAAAGGCGATATGATGTTGTCACAAAGCCATTTAAACACAACTTACACACACTAAACTACACCGCAAGAGTTGCAGTGATAGCCAGACAAGTGATACAGCTTACGGAGTCACTGCAACTAAGCACCCACCACACATTAAAAAAAAAATACATTTATATTATATTATACATATGTATATAATAGGTATACATATTAAAATATCCTACTTAATTTCTATCGAGTCACATAAATCACAGCAGCCAGAAAATATATCCATCTATCTTTCAAACAAACAGATGTTTGTCGGCATTTACGAACAACCTATGCATTATCCTTAATATGTTGTCAATAAACTTCCGTTCGCACATGTCGCAGCCGACTACACTGTTAACATTGAAAATATATTAATTTTCGGTTTCAGGTCGGAAAGTTTTATCTGGCCGTGAGTGTACATGATATCTATTAAAGAAAATATAACTTAACTACATGCTTACGAAACACTACTGTATAGTTCGATACCATTTTATATTGTGCTCCTATAGGCTATCTACATCATATTACACTGTAACTATATTTTGAGCAAGTTTCATTTTGTGGTCACAATAGAAAACCCGCGCATAGATCTCGGATTCAATTAGGTCGATTCTGTAACATCATTACTAATAATAGTAGTTTACTAGCTACTTACTTTTAGCAACTTTTTTTAGCAACTCGATTTTATTTCTGTATTCTGTCATGTCTACAATAGGCATAACCTTCCTTAAATTTATCCAATTAATCACGGTGGCTTATTACGACATGAAATGCACGCGTTCACATACATATCAAGTAGAAATGACTAGCTGACATTATTCAAAATAAAAAGCACGTTTAATATTTTCTAGTATTTTATTTTAAATACATGTTCAAAGTAGTTCTCTTCGGCTATGATACACTTGACTATTCGTTCTTTCCACTGCTTAAAAGCCCTAAGTCAATCTTCTTTCGGAATTCTTTCAAAATAAGTGTGAACGGCGGTATCAATCTCTTTTTCTGACGAAAACCTTCTATCTTGCAAATTGCGTTTGATCCCGAAAAATAGGCAAAAGTTACACATTGCTGAATCAGGCGAGTACGGCGGATGTTTTATTGCTTTAACAACTATACACGCGAGTTCAAACTGCCGTATGAGACAATGCATTATCATGTTGGACCGTAATTCCCTTTTCTGGAATTCTACTGAACACTTTAGACAAACATTTTTCAGTGTACCACTTAGCTGTAGCTGTCTTTTGTCTTAATTGCATTTACTAAGTCCATACTTCTGAAAAATACCCCATACATAATCTTTTTCATAGCTCGCTACTTCTTAATCATTGTAGTAGTTTCCTCACCTTCATGAATACATACACAATTCTCTTGGTGAATCAGAAAGTCGAAAAAGGGAATGAAAGTTTCGTCATCTGGCATTATTTTGGAAAAAAAATGTGCGCCCTTATTTAAGAAATTTAGTGTTTCATGTGGCACAAACCGACTTACTACCTACTTTTTTCTAAATGCAGGTGATCGTGTGTGACTGTTTTAACAGCTGGAGAATCAATCTTGACTTACTGCTCTATTATCGCATAAGTGGCTTTATTATCCGCTTTAATTATTTTTTTAACAGCAGCAATGCTTTTGTCGCTAACAGCTCCTTTTTGATGTTGAATACCTTTTCTTTCGTGTTCAAATTATTTGTACCATTGGTAAATTGTAATCAAGCAAGGTGCTTGTAACTAAAAACTAAGTATAAATATTGAATATTGTTTTTTTCGACCTAATGTTCTTATTCTCAATAAATTGAGCTTTTTCCTCGTATGTAGATCACGAAAACATGGATAGGATATCACTCGATATATGTATATATTTCTCTCAATTAATTAGTACTTCAACGATACTTCAAATTGTTTATGTTAAAACATATCAAGGATCAAATAAAATTAGTAATCTTAAGTACGAGTGCAAAACAAAATCATAACAGACTACTGTGCGCGGACAATGTAAATAAAATCAGATGATTTCCAGATTTAAAATACGATGGTACTAAACTTATTTGTAGAGCTGTCGGACTTCATCACGCGGCTTCATGTTTCCAATTGATAGAACTCGAAAACAATAGCATTTAGAATAGTATTCACAGGACTTTTTTGTAGAAAATTCAGTGATATACAAGAAGGTCTTACAAATAAATAGTCGAATATCTTGCCCTGTTAGAGTTCAGTAAGTGAAAAAAAGGAAAATATCATGGAAAACGTAAAATATTCCTATATTTTCACAAAATATATTTAGTATTTATTATACCTTTCTTGTAACCCTCTCATTAAACCAAACATCTTTGAAAATTGAGGTTAATTGTAAAATGGCAAAATAATTAACAGATTCTGAAGTGTTACTAAGTTATCCAATTCGCTAACAACTACTGGTTTAATTTTAACAACAATTTTTAGAGAATTGAAATTTTTGTTAGCAACTACCCTTCAGGTTTAACAGTTCAAATGAATTGCCAAGTAACCACTATGAATTACAGAATCGACCTGAACAAATCTGCAAATTTACTGTACTGCTTTACTTATGATTGAAGTCAGAATCTTAATTGTAGTTCTAAGACACAAATTGACTCTATTATGTGCATTAATACATATGCATATGTCTGTATGTATGTACTAACTGCATATAAATATAGCTGTACATCATGTTGATGGCAATCAACAGTTTGTGTTTTATACACTTTAAGGCAATAGAACAATGCATGACCTGCTATCGTGACAATGTTTGAAATGAAGTATAACTGATAAATATCGCTTTTAACAAAATAGACAACTGATTTATGAAAGAGAAATTTGAAAATACGATAACACATTTTACAAACCCAAAAACCATAAATATGTAATAAATGAAAAAATAACTAATTATTATTATTAAAAAATTCCAAAATATTCACCCGCATGAAACTTGCAGCAGAAGATTGTGTTCACTATGGGGAAAGGCATAACGATTTCTATTTATAACCAGTTATATTTTGATGTTATCAATACTATAATTGTATGAATTCCGTTTGCATTTATATTGATCTAGTTACTAGACAATGTTCCTATATTCGAACGTAGTTTTCATTGACAACATTTTTACATTTCCTACATGCCAATTCAAGAAAATACACACAAAAAAGGATTACTCAAAGCAAGATAAAATTACTTAGTTGAACAAAATATACTTACATATGTATCACATTCATAAGCCTAGTTTATTTTATAAAATCGCTAAGGCTATGCAAGCATAAATAAATAAAAATACACAAAAATCGTGATTAGTAAAATTTTCACTGTAATTTCAGTGGCACTAGTTGACTGGTGTTCCCACTAAGACCGTCATTATCCATCTAAGTTTCAGTTGCTACTAGTCATTACAGTTTTCTTTAGTTTCTCTCATTTAATACCCAGAAATGCTGCGATGTGGATAATGAAGATTTCTGAAACCTGATAATTATATATGGTTAATGTATCCTGAAACCAGTGTCGATTATTAATATCTGGGGGATTATTAATTAGCAGTATATGTAACTCATATTGCCAAAACGTCAAATACATATCTTTAGTCATAGCATGTAATCTTTAATATAAGATACGAAACTGTCATGGCCGCAAGATTCTCACGTTCCGTAAGAGGGCGCTCTAGCGCTAAAAGATAAACAAAACAAGCCCACAATCATATGATTGCATATGACAGTTATTAATCAGTTGTCGTTGGAATTAGTTGTACTTAAATTGATTTATATTTTTCCTCGTTTGAATGTTAATGCGTTTTTATAATTATTATTAGCTGTAGTGTTAAGTAAATAACCGCTTGGTTTAGTTGATAAACTTTAACGATAGTGACTTGTCTATATAGGTTTTGTTTTCTTTTTGACACACCACATTCTTACAAGTCGCCATATGTAAAGTTATATTAATGTATCGTTTTAGTTTATTTTACAATTGATTATTTACATTATCATTATGATATGATACTATTGTAATAATTAATTGTAAAATAAACAAAAACAAAATTCATTTTTAGTTATGATATGAAAATAAATTACCTACTATTTTGAATTTTGCCGCCAACAGTTCTCACGATCCAATAGATGGCTCTAAATCATGGTATCACCTCTTATTTAGGGAGATTTCGCACCGTGTCTTTAGTTATATTGCGTTTGCTGAGAAAAGAACGTTGGACATTTCGAACAATCACTTTTGTTTTGGGTTTTATTAAATTTATAACAATTACCTGAATCGCTGTCAGTTAAATATAAATTAAAATCCCCTTTATTTTTCAAAATGATTCAAATGATTTATGAGTTAAAGTAAATGATAAAAAATATAAGTTTGTATTAAAAAAAACAAAGTTGCTTTCTGTGCAGAAGAAATCGAAGATCGAAGGTTTGGAGGTTTTGAGAAAACTAGACACGTAAAATAAAAAAGATTCAATTATTTCTCTTATTAACCAAAATATCGGACTTCCGGGTACTAGGTGGACATCCTGTATATATCGACATCTTCAACAATTTGTTAATTGATAGAAATACATCATAGATTGTATGTAATTGTTGCGAAAATACCTGCAATAAAGCCACAACAGTGTAATAAACTGATATAAAAAATTGTAAATATCTATTGTATTAAAAATGTAAATATTACATGTAGGATAATAATAATGTTTACCTAAAATAAATATAAAGCATTTTGTTACTCAATACTTCTATAAATATAAAGCTCTATACAAACAGTTTCCTATTGTGTTATAATTTTTTTGTTTGTATCTTCTCGTTAGTCAACGGGTCTGAAATTTAAGTAGTCAGAGAAATAGAGTTTTATCAAAAGAAGAAATGTAGATCAAATGCAAATTCAATTGATCATAATCAAATATTTGATGAATATTTGATTATGTCGTTATACTATTAATATATCTATGTTATGACCTTTATGTACTTATCTTTCAATTCCTGAAGTATTTCCACTTGTAGGTCAATGAAACAGCAAATTAGTTAAATACCAATTTATTCCAGAACATATAAAATTATGTTTTCGTTAATAAGACTACATACAGGTATAATAAAATAATATAAGAAACAAATAAAAGTGGACACTCAGTTTTTACATTTTAATATTGCTTTCATTTGAATTGCCAAATATTCTTGTCAGACATTACTTATATATAGACTTATTTTGAATTGCTGTATCTTAGTATTGAGAAATTCATGAGCTTATTATCACCTTATTATTGACTTTTAGTGATATAATGGTGCGCCGTTGTGCAGTATACGGATGCCTATCACAAGGAAATATTTCATTGCATAAATTTCCAATTTGGAAAAGTCAATGAATATATTTCAAGAGTGGATAGCTTTGTGTGGCAATGTGACATTACTTGATGAAGAACCAGGAAGAATATATAAGTCAAAACGAGTTTGTCATATCCATTTTGAAGCAAATGATATTATTGGTAAGCGACTTAAGATAAATTGTGTGCCGAAGCTGCATCTACCAGATAATTATATCATTGATATTGTGTATTCAAAAGCTATCTGGTTTAAATCTCATTCACTGATTTTAGACCCTATAGATGTACAAAGAATGTGGTACAGTTAAGAAGGTATAAGTCTTCCACTTACTGTAGAATCAAATATATCATTACAACCAGAAGGAACACCTGAGTCGTCATCTTTGATGCTTGAGATGCAATTGCCACACATAAAAAAATAACATTTGCTTTAACCGTATCTTTTTTGAAGTGTATTACTGGCTTATTCAACAAATAAAGTGGCAGTATAACTGAAAATGCCTACCTTACACATATATAGTATGTCTCTTAAATGTAGATGAACATTTTTAGAAATTAAAATTAAAAATAAATTAAATTTTTATATTTTTGAGTCACCCTGTATATTTCAAACTAATTTTAGTTATAGTGGACCTTTAGAATGCAATAAAAAACTTCCTTTAAAAATATATTAGCGCATTTCACAGGTAAACCGACACGAATATGATATTCTATACAGTATAGAATCAAAAAAGTAAGTTAAATAAGAATTATAAGTAAACTTGTTTTGGATACAGAACAGTGATTCACGCTTTCAACTCGCAGTCTGGGAATAACATTACGGCTTGATAAGATTTTTCACATTCTCCATGTCAATTCTCCAAAATCATGTTTAACCTACCTTCGTTGGTGTATAATTTAATAATAATAATATATTTCAATAATTTTGAAATAACGCATTTAAAACTTATGTATGTACCAACGAACGTCAAATAAACTGTCTGCAACACCTACTTAATTTTAAATTAGGTACCTGTACACTATCGGTGTAGAATTTATTTTTTAAATTTAGTAAAACATGATTATTTTAGAGTCAAAAAAAAATACTATTTTAAAAATATAAGAAAATATGTAAAGTATTATACTTAAAATTATTAAAATTTACGTCTTCGAAGTGATTTATTAACTTTAGCATTACCAGTCCATTGTTGCCGTTAAAACTGTCGAAAAAGTTCCAATCTTCCACTTTCAATAATTAATATAAAAGATGGAGGGGTTGATCCAAGCTATTCTTTGTAAAATTTTCAAATATTACATCTCAAATAATTGTAAAATAATAGTTTTACAAAAAGAATCGAATTATTACAAAAATATTTATAATTTGGTACGCTAACGCGTATGTCTCAATGTTCCAATTATCGAAAAATAAATTTGGACTATAGCGCCATCTTTGATCCAGTGATGGCCTATTATTGAATATCCGTATTAGTTATGTGATGTGTATGTGCTTCATAACGCAACGTTCAATCAAAGAATATTTCATTTCATACATTCAACATGGACAAGAAATTCTAAGAAAGCCAGTTGTTCTATTTATTTTCTATGATGTATTGACGTAAAAATATATTAGCAGTTTTTTAACGTTTGTATGTTTGTATCTTATTTGTTTACTTATTAGTAGAGCTCGCATATTGATGCCACATAGATAACCGGGGATATTTCGGGTGTGATCAGGTTTGCAATCGGCAGCTAGCCGTGTGAATGGGAGAAACCTTATTACGTTAGTCGTGTTTTGTGTAAATTTGCTATAATCGGTGGCCTCCCTTAACCGTCCAACGTGTTCATAATTTAAATGAAATGCAAAATTGCATGTGCACGCTGCTGGAATGTATGCCGAATTTGCCATCTCTACTTATTAGATCTCATATTTATACATTTTGTTCAAATGGAACTAAATAGACGGAGTAATACATTCACAAAATTGTGTTTATTGTAAATATAACAACACCCATCTACATATATCATACGTAAAGTAGATTAAGTACGATCCATTACTTGCCCGTAATGAAATTGATCCTTTAGTCGGATCGCTATATCGCTCAAAGCACTACACACTTTACTACTACAGACTTTCGGAATATTACATTTTAGAAATGCGTACGCAGAAATGCTACATGTATCTTGATATTCTTTACGATTTTTATGAAGTTACAGATTCATATATTCTAATTTTGTAGCAATTCTCGAGATAATACACATATGTATATGTAACTGTTCATGTAGTCGGTGCTTTTAATGACAATCAAATTATTTACTACGCAGTTACAGGTTAATGCAATAAATAGTTACTAATATTAGAAATAACGACAGATAGTTAATGGCCAATTTGCTATAATTTTACTCTTCTTTAATACAGGTGGTCCCCTCGCACAAAAAATGCGGTCGGGCTTCCTCTCGCCCCCTGCCCCTCTGAAAGGAGCTACGAGCGGGTCACTATCACAACACGGACCCCATATACAGTATCTCTAAATTATCATTTAAAATGTATTGTGCAGTTGGCAACAATAGCAAGTTGCTATTATTACATAAGATCACCAAGTAAATTATAATTCTGGATACATAACAAACAGGTGCGTATAGTCAGTCTGCTACTACGCTGGAAAGCTTATCAGTAGCAAGAATATTGAACGATTCGCATACCATATACTACCACAGTAGTTAACATCACTGAAATTTTTTGTAAATTAAATCATACACTATCTACTTAATTATATGATAACTTGTCGAGGTAATACTAACGAATACAATTGATAAATATTCGCAGAATACTGGTTGTTAATATCAATAAACACACACACACGCATATACAAGAGACCTTAATTAAACATGGCTATATGAATATAATTTTATAAATGTAAAATAAACAATAATTTAAGAAATCAGAAACACTATTCCAAACCTTGAACTAAAGATTTGTTACAACAATTAAATAAATAAACATATTAGAATTCGGCTAACTTAAGATATTTCAGGTAAAAGAGGAAGTTAGCTGATATGTAAATTCACTTCATAAGCAATATAAATAACGAAATGTAGAAAAAAGTTTCAATTCCAAACCAAACATAAACATAGAGGTGTGATATATTAGGTAGGTCAAAAATGTAAGTATGATTTTTCACAACAAAACACGCATAACCGTTAGGTGATGGTAAATAAATTTTCATCATCAATATTAATTATCATATTGAGATTTGAATATGTATAAATGTATATAAATGATCTAGAAGATTTTCATATCATATATTCATCATAACTCACAAGCACGGCCAATTTTAATCTGAATTAATTCTAAGTATGTATGTAACATATATCATATACACAGTAACGTGTAGGTATAGTTTGTCCATAGATATTACGTTTTAACTTATTAAATAACATTCGTTCTGTACAAATGAAACGCAACTCTAACGTAAAATCCTTTTTCGAGCATTGATGGTTTACAAGTACGTATTCACAAATATACTAAAAGTCTGTTATAAATGTATTTTTATACTATCAAATTGCATTCTTGATACATACCTACACACGATATGTACCATAAATATATAACTACATACAGATCGTTGCATCGAAAGTGCCGTCAAACGCTCGCTTCGATTGACGTGTTACTTCGTTGAGCAGGTCTTAGCGTTGTAGTATGTATGTACGTGCATAGCTGCGCCGGTGGTATGAATTATACGTAATGTAGGTAGACTCATATGATAAAATTTTCTTTAACGTGCACAATGTGCCCGCTGTTTTTATCCTCATAAAAACTAAATATGTAGTTATAACAAGAATAGCAAACTTGTGCACAGAATATGTATTGTAAGAAGATGTTTATGACGAATGAAAAATGTAAAATATTAAAGCAATGTGGAGAATAGTAATACTATGTATTATCACAACAATTCACAGTAAAATAATGAAATTTAAATTCTGTAATTAGTAGCTAAATAAAAAATGAATATTCTCATATTTGCAGGAATAAACGTTAAAAAAATATGCATATGTTACAACAGAAGGAATCTATTATTAGCCATAAATTATTATTTTATAAGTTAACATAAAAGCGACCACTTTTCTAATGCATTAAATGCTCGAAACGTCCTCCGGTCGCCTCAAAGCAATATGCTAAACGATCGTAGAAGCCTCGTTGCGCATTCTGTAAAATTTCTGGAGGAATGTCATCAAAAGTGTTAATAAGTTTTTGTTGCTATTCTGCCAAATTGTTTGGTCTATCGTTTTCAAATGTATAGATCTTAGTTTTCATGTATCCCCATAAGAAAAAGTCAGTAGGGGAGAGATCTGGTGATCTAGGTGACCAGCGAATAGTTCCCCAGGTACTTAGAACACGGTTTGGAAATACATTATGAAGATATTCCCGTACAACTCTACTATTATGAGCGGGACACCCATCCTGTTGAAACCATATGTTATCCAAGTTGAGCGCCAATTCGTGGAGGCGTGGGATAATTCGATTCTGGAGCAAGTTAAGATACTTCTCGCCTGTTAAATTGCCGTCTATAAAAAATGGTCCAATTTTATGCTCTCCAAGTAATCCCGCCCAAACGTTTAATTTTTGGGGATACTGAGTTCTAGCATTGTATGTTAGGTGCGGGTTTTCTCTTGTCCAGTGTCGAGGTACAGCGGGATTACGTCTTCCGTGCAACGGGAAAGTACTTTCATCCGTAAATAATATATTTGCAATAAAATTTGCGTTTCGATTGCAAATATGCATCATATTTTCGCAAAATTCCATTCTCTGTTCTTCATCTTCGGGAAATATTTCATTTGTTTTCTGTAATTTGTAGGCATGGTATTTATTTTTCTTTAAAACACGGCATACTGTGCTTTTAGAAATATCCTGCTGCTCACTAATACCCAATGAAGATATTTTCGGGTTCTGTTCGACACTGGCACAAATTAAAAGATTTCTTTCGTCTTGGCGAACAAATGGCTGCCTATTACGTTTGTGCTTGTTCGGCATAATACAGCCCAATCTTTCAAAATTATTTATTATTCGCTGAATTGTTTTTAGAGCGGGTCGTGATTGATAATTCTCACAAAAGCGCTCTATTATTTGCCTTAAGGGTATTTCCTGATGATACCACTTAATAATTTGTTTTCTTTGAACTAAATTATAAACATCCATTATTTTTATAACATATAAATACCAAACTAACAAACTAAATAAATACTTATGTATGTATCTTACACTAAACTCTGCAGAAAACCTAATAGAAACGACGACAAAACACTAACTAAACGAATATGTTTGGCAAGAATGAGACAATTAACAGATTAGGATATAATAAGAAAATGCAAATGAAAAGAATATTGTTTCAACAAGAATAATAAAAAAATGAAAATGTAATAAAATATCGCAAAGCGCTAGAACATATGAGACAACTACCTTCTACAATGCCTAACTGGAGACTGCAAATATCCAAATATTCATACGTATTCTCTGCAACATGTATCGGCGCCGGCGCGGCATATGGACTTACCTAAGACATACCGTTCAACTATCGATATAATATTTTGACGGCAGTTGCGATGCAACGATCTGTATACATTTTAGTGGAAACATGTTTAACACAAATCAAATAAAATACTATAATTATTACTAAATTCCTCAAGAAATTATGTCTCATCTTAAAATATAGTAACAATATTCTTTGATAAAACTACAGCTAATCTGTTAAACTAGAATTGTGTACTTTACAATAATAAAATTGAAATTGTAAACTGTGGATGAGAGTAAACGAAATATAATTACTTTTCTACTGAATAAAATCCTATTTCTCCTAATACCGTCCACTACCTCACTTATAAGTAAACTCGGCAAAGCGGAGGAAGCCGAGCATCCGTATCAAGGCGAGCGTTCAATAACGTTTACGTACTCGCATCATCTGTGTTCGTGACTTTCACGAGTGAGCATAGGCGATGCGGACGCATGAATGTTTACACAGAAAATAATGATAAAAAATATATTATATAAGGTGCTGAAACACTTATGTACTGTTTCCACTGTTTCAGTCAAATGAGTACGGTGTGTGGAATAAATATTTTTTAATGATGAAGAAGACTGTTCCACAACGTTGTTATATTTGCAAATTTAAACTAATTTTACTAGTTGACAACTTAATGGATCTTTCAGCACACCTTCACAAATTTATCTTAGTATGAGAAAATCTGAATCCTTATCAATAACGCTTTTAAATTTTCCTATTCCACACTGATGTTTTTTGCCTTCCGCCGCACATAGATGTAAGTGAACGTCAACCACAATTTGAACAGCACCCACAAACGACATCAAATCATTTTGTAATTTTTCAATTTCCTCCGCTAGTCCATAGTAGTTCTTGCGGATAGCTTCTATTCACATTTTACCTGACTATCTTGATATATTTTTTGGCTTTTCTTGATTGCTTCGGCGTGTCTCGAATCGAATTATAAAACTACCTTCTTTATATCATCAAAATGTTCGCAGTAGTAAACCGCAGCTTTTAACCATATTCGCCAACGCGTAGGAATCAGCAGTGGTGGTTCGGACACTTGAGATACAGATGTGTGAAATTCTTTGTACGTTTTGGGGATTTTAGAGACACTGCCTTCGTATGAGCTATTAAAACATTTACTCGTAGATAACATTTAGGTATCTATTGCGTCACAAGGTTTAAAGCATGGATTTTACATGTTACATGTAACAGATTGCCACTCTCTTCTTTAAGAGATTTGCTTACGGAAAGTTTGTTAGCGCCACCATTACCAAACGTCATTCACAAACATTAAAAGTTGGTTTATTGAAACTTGAAATTTGTTCAATGTGCTCACATCACTTTTAAAGTTTCATGGCTAGTACATTTTTCAGCTCTTTTGGAAGCAAGTGAAATAGAGGATGATGGTTCATTCTTCCCTTGTACATACCATCACATTCACCACAGACGTTTTTGCCGATCGGTTGTTTCGTCCACACACAGCCACAATATTTTGTCTTTCAATTCTGCTTTAATTCTTCATTCAACATAGTCACGAGCAGATGGCATACCGTTTCCTTTCGATGTGCGACTTCGTAATGTACAGCCGAGATACTTGCTCCAGAAGGAGTTAAATGCTTTTTGGTCTAGTAAAGTGAACGGTAGATTACATAGAATAAAATAAACAGTTCTATATTAAATGTTAATTATTTACTGTATCGTTTGCCACGGATTGCAGTATAGTGTTTTATACTTCCTCTTCTTTGCCGAGTTTACTTATAAGATTTGTCGGTACCTGATGCGGCAAGAGGTAGCGCATAATTACCAGTAATCCTTTTAAGTCCTATGAGGTTGAATCGTTAAAGTAATGAATTACTAAATTTCTGCAAATAAACATGATAAGCAGTAAGTGCACGTCTAAAAATTACAATATTTATTAATACACTTACAGGTAAGATATATGTATTCTTACATTAAAACAATGTTGCTTTGGGTCACATCAATTTCCTTAGAAAATAATATTCTTGTGATAACACTCGATAGTTTTGCGGGTATACAAATACGGGATTGTTTCGAACTGAAACAGCTGTTTTAACTCAAGATAATATTTCTCTGTTTGTACTAAACGAGAGATAATTACTTCTCTACTTAATAAAATCCAATTTCTTCTAATACCGTCTATTACATCACTACCAAGTTTTTTTCTAAATCCTAAAAGGTCGAATCGTTAAAGTGATGGACAGACCATTGCAATTAACTTTTCCTTTTAGCTAGCTTTATGGCGTATTTTACGCTGCAGTATGGCCATGTACTATTATATAAATGCATTCTTTCGTATAGGTACAATATTGTACAACTTTAGTTTTATTATTGTTTTACTAAAATTACTATTTAGCTATGGTAATGATGTCTTAGGAAATGATGTTGCTTGTTATTACTGGATTACTAAGGCAGTAATATTGAGAATCATATAGGTATAATATAGTATAACGGATAGCCGTACAATTATTGAATTTTAAATTCGTAAAACGTATTAGAAGAAAGTTTCCGCTTAATCATATGTAAATTTATTTCAAATCATTACCTAACTGCGTAGATCCAATAGATTTTTGTAAGATGAATACCTTGTATTTTTTGTTTCGCATGCGCGAATTATTCTGACAAACTTGTTTTTATGTTTGAGGTATTATTTTTATGAGTCACTTTTTTGAATGAATAAAGTGACTAACAATAAGTAGTAGTAAGTATAATGTTGTCCTTGAACTTCGTTTTAAGCTGTCGTCTCTTTTCTTTGTTTCATTTGGGAATATTTGTATTAGATTTGTTTGCTTTGCTGGTGTATGTAGCCTAAAAAGACTATTAAATGTGCAGTCGTCCTTGTTATTAGGCAATATTGTTTTGTGTATGTATAAATAATTATAGAACTAAGTACACGTATATGACGTGCCAAAACATAGATACGACAAACAGAATTACTGCATAAAACACTGATTTATTTTTTTAACATGTTGTAGCAGTAATATGTTAGTACATTAACCAGTAGCGGGCAATGCTTTTGCACTGCTTATGTAAGTGACCGAAAGTAACATGCATCGAGCTCGGTGCGTACCCTGCCGGAAATTATTTAGTTAATAATAATTAATATTCAAAGTAAATGTCGTGTAAAATTTACTCCTTGTATTACGATTATTTTTTTGAATACTCATGGTCTGACAGTCGCAGCAGAGTTTTGACGACCTGTGGTGGAACTCTATAAAATAGAATTCTATTCTGTAGAATCGACCAAAGCGATTATATCGTCTGGAATAGAATCGTATATGTTGTACTCTATCAACTTCGCTTATGCTACAGAATTGTGCTTCGTTAATCTTCGGCAAATTTGTCAATATACGCGAAAATTTCATGGTAGCCAATAGTTTAATCGCGAAATTACTACACATTTTTAGGGTTTTTACATGTTTTAGTCGGTTTTGTTTTTGAATTTCAACTCACTTGTAAGCAAATCACTTGTATTCCATTGTAGTTATTTTTGTGATCGTTATCATGCTCCCTTAAATTTATATATCGCCGGAAATATAATTCAAGATATTAATAAACGGGAAGCATTAAAAAATTTTAACAATGAAAGGAGAATGGTGAGAAACTCCCTTTAAACTTCCCTGATACGCACTTTATAAATATATTTCGCCTCACAAAAGCGATGGTTGATTATTTAATTACTCAATTAGGACCCTTCTTTCCCATCACTAGAAATAATATAAAGCCATAGACATACAAAAATTTTCGTGGAACAGGAACATATCAGCGCAATGTTGGACAATCATATATAGCATACATTATAGCATTATAGGTATCATTATTGTAATAATCAATCTCTAGGTGCATAAAGCAAGTAGGTAACTGATATTGCGGATCATCTCTCCCACAGATATATTATATTTCCAAAGACAGCAAGAGAAAAAATCAAATTGAACAACGTTTCATGAGAAATTTTAGATCTCCTGGGGTTATTGGGGCTATAGCCTGTACCGAAGTTGCACTAATTGCTTCGAAGATGGAGGAGCATAATTATATAAACCGCAAAGGTTACCATTCAAAAAATATTCAAATAGTACGTTATATGTCTATATGTATTTAAAACAAAATACAGATTTTAATTTTTAGATTTGCGATCCAAATCTAAAAATTCTTAATGTTAATGCACTGTATCAACCTACAGTGCATTAACATTGCATTCATGATGCATTTTACAACTTTTTAATAATATCGAAACATAGATATAACGAAGATATCACAGATCGTACGATTTTGATTTTATTGGTTATGTGTTACCGTTGTCGACACATTCAAAGCTGTAGAAACCAAGCGAAGCAATGGGGGCGGAGTGCAGTGAGAGGAAAGAAGTAGAATTGTAAATAAAGTACCAAACTAAAGAATAGAATCGCATTTTGCGATACGATAACGCTTCTCTATTTTATAGAGTTCCACTACTGATTCGGCATCGAAGAACTTACTTCTTTTTGTAGGCCTAATTTTTATTCAATCCACCTCTCGTACTCGAAGCAGACCTGGAGACTATAAGCTTCTATAGGGTCTTGAGATGGGCAGGCCATGTCCTCTACTTTATCTATTTTTGCGAGAAATACTCATTTCCGCTGAAAAACAAGATGAGTTTGCGGTGACAGGTGAGAGCGCTACAGCTTTTACCATCGCTTGTTTTACTCAGACCTCTTCGCGAGCCTCTCCTTTTCCTGGTCAAAACTTGAGAAGCGAACTTTTTACACAAACTCGAGTTATGAAGAATCTTTGACTGATTTACATCCTATTTCTTGACTCCTAATTTTCGATCTACCTAGTCCAGACAAAGGTAGGTTTTTCAACGCGAATATTATTCGCATCTTTGATAGACATCCATCGCCATGAATGACTTATAATATAAAGCTTATGATTAAGTCGAAAAACCAGGCGTTGTATCGTTATCAACAATCGAAAAATGTAGCCCACTTTGCTTATTATATGCTTATCTATATGAAAGGAGGTTAATAGAGCGATTAAACGAGAGAAATAGACTTATTTCCACTTTCGGTTTGCAATCAAATAATGCAAAAGTATATAGAGAATTCCATTTAAAATTTCAAATTTTCGGCAAAACCGGTAGCGTTAGAACGTTCTAATATAAATAAATAAAAATTGCAAATATAGCTTACTTGCCATATCCCAAATTTCATACAAATAGATTTAAAAATAAATGCCTGTATGGCTTGAGATACCCGGTATATACGTATGTACCATCTTTGGAAAATTAAACGCGATTTTTTTATCGGAGAATGTTGATTTTGTAACGGTCTAAATTTAAATGACAGGTATGTCACTATAGTCACTACCCAACAAAAAATTTCAGTCAGAGAAGTACTGGCCAAATGCCTACCTCCCACTTAAAGTACCGAAGGGCCTTAAGCGGTAAACTTCATTGGGCCATCAAACATAGGTCACTACGGCCGACAGTCGAGCCAACTACATTTTCCCAACGGTGGGCCTTCATTAATTAGACACTTTTTAAAGGTATATGTGCCAATGTTGGCCAACAAAATACTTCAACTGCTTCTCGACTATTTAAAAGATTATATAACTCATTTGAAATTTAGCCAATAGCAATTACGAATTTTACATAGTTACCATGTATTGATAAGTGAATATACTCTTGACGATGTGATATAACCGTTTTGGTGTTTCGCTTCCTCCAAAAATATGACTTTTGTCATGGTAACAAGTGTTTTGAAGTTGTTGATAAACGTCAAAAATATATTCAGCAATTTTCATAATGTCTTTTTTACTTTTTCGACATGCAACGGTTTGGTATAAGCTCGGGGACCGAAATAGATAAAGAAATTGAAGAGTTGACACCGCAAAATACCGTTAAAACACTAGTATGTTTGGAAACAGTTCAAAGAGCGAAATTATAAACTTTGTGCTCAAACTTCTGAGTTGACACCGCAAAATACCGTTAAAACACTAGTATGTTTGGAAACAGTTCACCGAATTTTGTGAAGAGCGAAATTATATAAACTTTGTGCTCAAACTTCTGACGAACAATTAGCAAGTATTTTGAATTTCGTTAGTTAATTCTTTATATAATCGTAACAAATACCACTCGAGCAAACGAAAATAATCATTATATATCCTCTTCACTCGACGTATATCCTTAAAACACCACTCGAGCTGCGCTCTCGTGGTGTTTCGCAGAATACGTTTCGTGACTCGGAAATATAATCGATTATTTTCTATGCTCTTGTGATATTATAACTGATTATATAACTCATTTGAAATTTAGCCAATAGCAATTACGAATTTTACATAGTTACCATGTATTGATAAGTGAATATACTCTTGACGACGTGATATAACCGTTTTGGTGTTTCGCTTCCTCCAACAATATGAATGTTGTCATGGTAACAATGTTGATAAACGTCAAAAATATATTCAGCAATTTTCATAACGTTTTTTTAATTTTTTCGACATGGAAGGCTTTGGTATAAGCTCGGGGACCGAAATAGATAAAGAAATTGAAGATTTGACACCGCAAAATACCGTTAAAACACATAAATATGTTTGGAAACAGTTCACGGAATTTTGTGAACAGCGAAATTACATAAACTTTGTGCTCAAACTTCTGTCGAACAATTAGCAAGTATTTTGAATTTCGTTATTTAATTCTTTATATAATCGTAACGAATACCACTCGAGCAAACGAAAATAATCATTATATAGCCTCTTCACTCGACGTATATCCTTAGAACACCGCTACGCTCTCGTGGTGTTTCGCAGAATACGTCTCGTGACTCGGAAATATAATCGATTATTTTCTATGCTCTTGTGATATTATAACTGAATATACTTTTTGATTTGCAGTAACTATTTGATACAATTCGACTCGTTTTAGGCATTATTCATTCATTATTCATATTCCCAACATACATATTGATTTCTTGAGATTTAGCCGAAAGAAGATAACGGACGGTCTTTTATTGTCAAAATTACTGCAATACCTCAAAAAAAATAAAACAAAGGAATCTATTTAAATTATTTATATCAATGCACCAGAACGTACACAGGTGAATAAAAAATGTATCAACTACATAAAATATAACATTTGCAATAACAAAAGAGATCATTCTACAACTTATGAAATTTCATTATAAAATAAAATAAAACAATATACTGATATCTACATATATGTACATATATAAGAGAAAGTCGTATTTACTACGCTTATAACTCAAGAACGCCTGGACCGATTTCGATGATTCGCACCAATTCGGACTGGTCTGCGGCCAAACAAGAAGAATACCCAAGAAAATTTCCGAAATATGAAAAAAAAATTTCAAGAAAATTCATTTTCCCATACATTTTGTATGGAGTGATTTTACGACGCCATCTTTATGATAGATGACGTTTATGCAGGACACGATGGGTGGTACGGGACGGGCGGGACACGGGGGGTGGTACGGGACTGGCGGGACACGGGGGGTGGTACCGGACGGGCGGGACACGGGGGTGGTACCGGACGGGCGAGACACGGGGGCTGGTACCCGTAACAATAAAACATTAAATATCTAAATCAATACTTTTCTAGGCAGAACGAAGTGTACTGGGCCAGCTGGTAATTTAATAAATTATTAAACATACCTCTATATCTATGCCACAAACTCATACAGCTTGCGTTTTCTGTTACTACCAACTTACGATATAAACGTAACCTCATAATATCAAAATAACTATATATATATAATCAATACCCCTTCTACCTTTAACGGTGTAGGGTTAAACTAAATACTAATTCTGATGCGCATACGTTAGACATACTTTGCTATACTATGCAGACTATGCTCAAAATAACTAAGTAGGTAATAATGTACAAAAAGTTCAGCTATGGTTTTCAAGGAACGTCCGCGCGTAGAAACCGACTACACCAAAATCTTTTTAAAAGAAATAATGGTTGCAATTTCTAAAAGGTTCTAAAAGGTCATTTGCTTGTCTGTTATTAAGTAATAGCCGGAGATTGTTTTCTTTGGCATTCACGCTCGATTTCCGCATGCGGATGTTTCTTGGAAACATCTTTATGTTGGTCCATTGCTGGGCCAAAAAACCAAAAACATTGTAAAAAGTAGGGGTGTATTACAGGCTTTGTCCCAGTATCGGGCCATCACCTTAAAAATAAGAGATGGCATTTGCAATCTAAATTTTCATTGGACCAACAAAGATATGCCAACATCGTCATTCTCCCGTCAACAACGTCAGTGGCCGGCTGTCTCCCGTACTTCTGGTATATGGATTGTATGGCTATTAACTTTGCAATTTGAGATAATTCACACTTTAATTGATTATTTGCAACTACTTTAAGAATGTCTGTCTGGAGGGAGAGGTTCAAATGAGTGCATATACATAAATGTTTCGGTTAGAGAGCTTAGCGAAAATAAATTACTAATTCTAATCCTTTAGTTTTATGTATAGAGATCAGATAGCTCGAGAGAATATAATATTTGTCATGGAACTTCACATCGAATAAATTTCCACTTGGTATCGATTCATATACTTAGTATATTTATGCCGTGCATACAATGTGTGTCATTTTGCGAATTTTCACGGGATGCGCTATGTGTAGTACAACCATCTGCGCCGATACTATGCGATTAAACAAACTAATAGACTATGTCTTTCAGAAAATTAAAATGGGCAAATAACTATTGATTTTGGAAGAATATAATCACATATTATCTCGGTGTTTTTAAAATATATGAGTATGTATATTGTGTTAAATAGAAACTAAATATAAATCAGAAAAGCCAAATATACGAAATACAAAGGAAATGTTGAAATGGAGTTAACTTATCAAAAATGTGACAACAGAATTTTGTTTCTCGACGTTCTTATGTACATACACCACCAGAAAGAAAGATTCAACCAAGCCGACAGAAAATAAGTTCGATAGATTTTAAATACAATTTGAAATTTATTCAAAAAAGGTTTCAAAACACAAAAGAAAATAGCTTTTGAATACTTTTGTTGGACCAAAAAAAGAGTATATCATCATCCAGTGATTCTCAAAATTAAAAAATGGTTAACTGCTTACAAGTATTATTTGACAATGGTATCACCTCACACCACAACTTTGATTAATTATTCGGGACACGTGTTTCGAAAACGCATGGGTTTTCATCATCAACCGAATACCGAATGAATAAATAAAATTAAAACACCATCATTATAAACATCCCCCTACTTATTGTATAAACAAGCAACGCATGCGAACTCTACTTAACCGGACTAATCGTTAGCACATGTTGCGAAGGGACATCCTATCTCTTTAAATTCGTAAACAAAACCGACCTTCCAAGAATCGATGGTTCTCTATTCATGAGATTATTTTCGTGTTTATACATAAAAATACTCTCGTAGGCGTCGAGTTCCCTTGGCTTATCGACGGCTTTTAATAATTTGACACTGTCTGTTTCAATATTATGTCCCTTTTCAATTAAATGTTGTGCTACTGCGGACTTTTCCTTTCTTCCGTATCGAAAGTGAGCTAGATGTTCTTTGTATCTAGTCTCTATTGACCGTTTTGTTTGCCCGATATAAATTTGATCACAGTCTTTACATGCAATTTTATAAATTCCCGACTTCTGTCCCATCTCAGGTTTGTCTTTCGGGTTGCCTAAAAGATTTTTTAACGTACTATTGGTCTTATAACAGACATTTAAATTAAACTGTTGAAAAACGCGGTTCAATCCTTTGGTTATAGGGTGGAACGGTAACTTAATGAATTTCTTTTCCCGGTTATTCGATGGGACTAAAGTAGTGGAATTTCTGACGTGATTCTTATATTGGGCTTTTTTAAGCGTGCATTCAACATCTGCAGAAGAGAAACCATTATAAACCGCTATTCTCTTAATAAATTCTAATTCCTTCTGAAATCTCACTTTATTTAGCGGGAATTTAACCAATCTATTAATTAAAAAATTTATCGCGGACATTTTCTGTTGATCACAATGATTTGAATCTGCTAGAATGAATCTATTCGTATTTGTTTCTTTTCTGTAGATATCAATTTCCAATCTATTATGTTCATTCCTAATAACTAGAGTATCCAAGAAAGGAAGTTTGTTGTTCACTTCTTCTTCTACTGTAAATTTAATGGTATTAAATCTGGAATTTAATTTGCTGAGGAATTCGTTGACACTCATTTTTGTAGTGTCGAACACCGCGAATACGTCATCCACGTACCTAAGCCAGATTCTCGGAAAATATCCATTCTCTCTTTTCATGCTCGTTTCAAACCTACTCATGAACAAATTAGCAATGAAAGGGGATAACGGATTACCCATTGCAGTGCCTTCATTTTGTTCATAAAACTTTCCATTCACTTGAAACCGATTTTGCGACATGCACAACGAGGTTAATCTTTTGTATTCAGCTATTTTAATCTCATCTACGTTATTATGTTTCAGAAAATCTACTAAGAACTCCAACGTTTCTGGTAGAGGTACGCTCGGAAAAAGTGAACTAACGTCAAATGAAATGAGAATTTCTCCTTGTTTTAGTTCAATGTTATTTATCTGTTCCACAAATTCAATTGAGTTTCCCACCGTTAAGTTTTCAGTATGTAAGGAGAATTTCTTATATTCATTAGATAGCCATTTGGATAAATAATATGTCGGTGAATTGATTCCTGAAACTATGGGTCTTACTGAATTTCCGGGTTTATGAATTTTCGGCAAACAATACATTTTCGGAATAGTGGGGTGAGAGCTAATCAGTTTAAATTTTAAGTTTTTATCAATTAAGTTAGGGCAATTTTTGATTGTGTCCCTAGTTTCTATGATCATTGACGGCAATGGGTTCTTTTTTAATTGCTTATATGGTCCAGAAGCTAATAAGTTGTCAACTCGCGTATAATATTCCTGTTTATCCAAGATGACTATTTTGTTTCCTTTATCGGCTTTTAGATAAAAACAGTCTTTCTCTCTAAGACCTTTAACGATTTTGAGTTCTTTCTTACTATTGTTGAAGCCACTAACACGAGCATTTTTTGTAATTTTGGTTTTGCATGCATTCCTTATGTATTCCTTAGTTGTATAATCCATGCCTCTAATATTCGTTTCTATGGACGCTATGACTTCCTCCATTGGAACTTTTCGGTCCCGAATGCCAAATTTCAAGCCTTTATTTAACAAGTCTAATTCTTCGTCGTTAAAGGTCTTAGACGATTGATTGCAGACTAGCGGTGTGTTTTCCATTTCATTAAGTCTTAGTGTATCAGTCTTTACGGGCCGTAACTTCCAAAACTTTTTGTTTTGGTCTATCATTTTTAATTTAAACTTCTGGTTCGCTCGTTCAATCACGCGTCTATGGAAATCACACCACTCTTGAAAACCGTTATCGTCTAAATATCGCGTTATTTGCAGATGCAAATTATATAATTCAATTTCTAGCTTACTACGTCTAAAGTACTGATAGTTTATTTCGTTTTTTAACCATTGCTTCCTAGCGCAATTTATGACACTTGCCGGTTTTTTACAATTCTTTGAAATTTCAATTTTAATAAATTTTGGACTAACATTATACTTTTTACACCGTTTCAGAAATAAAATATCAGCTTCAATTAGTCTAATTTTTGTACTTACAGTACCAAAACGATTTAAATCCTTGGGCTGGAAGGCCATATCAGAGTGATTTCAAGGACTGTGGGCTCGTAATAACAATTCATAAAAAAATTCATAAACCCGGAAATTCAGTAAGACCCATAGTTTCAGGAATCAATTCACCGACATATTATTTATCCAAATGGCTATCTAATGAATATAAGAAATTCTCCTTACATACTGAAAACTTAACGGTGGGAAACTCAATTGAATTTGTGGAACAGATAAATAACATTGAACTAAAACAAGGAGAAATTCTCATTTCATTTGACGTTAGTTCACTTTTTCCGAGCGTACCTATACCAGAAACGTTGGAGTTCTTAGTAGATTTTCTGAAACATAATAACGTAGATGAGATTAAAATAGCTGAATACAAAAGATTAACCTCGTTGTGCATGTCGCAAAATCGGTTTCAAGTGAATGGAAAGTTTTATGAACAAAATGAAGGCACTGCAATGGGTAATCCGTTATCCCCTTTCATTGCTAATTTGTTCATGAGTAGGTTTGAAACGAGCATAAAAAGAGAGAATGGATATTTTCCGAGAATCTGGCTTAGGTACGTGGATGACGTATTCGCGGTGTTCGACACTACAAAAATGAGTGTCAACGAATTCCTCAGCAAATTAAATTCCAGATTTAATACCATTAAATTTACAGTAGAAGAAGAAGTGAACAACAAACTTCCTTTCTTGGATACTCTAGTTATTAGGAATGAACATAATAGATTGGAAATTGATATCTACAGAAAAGAAACAAATACGAATAGATTCATTCTAGCAGATTCAAATCATTGTGATCAACAGAAAATGTCCGCGATAAATTTTTTAATTAATAGATTGGTTAAATTCCCGCTAAATAAAGTGAGATTTCAGAAGGAATTAGAATTTATTAAGAGAATAGCGGTTTATAATGGTTTCTCTTCTGCAGATGTTGAATGCACGCTTAAAAAGCCCAATATAAGAATCACGTCAGAAATTCCACTACTTTAGTCCCATCGAATAACCGGGAAAAGAAATTCATTAAGTTACCGTTCCACCCTATAACCAAAGGATTGAACCGCGTTTTTCAACAGTTTAATTTAAATGTCTGTTATAAGACCAATAGTACGTTAAAAAATCTTTTAGGCAACCCGAAAGACAAACCTGAGATGGGACAGAAGTCGGGAATTTATAAAATTGCATGTAAAGACTGTGATCAAATTTATATCGGGCAAACAAAACGGTCAATAGAGACTAGATACAAAGAACATCTAGCTCACTTTCGATACGGAAGAAAGGAAAAGTCCGCAGTAGCACAACATTTAATTGAAAAGGGACATAATATTGAAACAGACAGTGTCAAATTATTAAAAGCCGTCGATAAGCCAAGGGAACTCGACGCCTACGAGAGTATTTTTATGTATAAACACGAAAATAATCTCATGAATAGAGAACCATCGATTCTTGGAAGGTCGGTTTTGTTTACGAATTTAAAGAGATAGGATGTCCCTTCGCAACATGTGCTAACGATTAGTCCGGTTAAGTAGAGTTCGCATGCGTTGCTTGTTTATACAATAAGTAGGGGGATGTTTATAATGATGGTGTTTTAATTTTATTTATTCATTCGGTATTCGGTTGATGATGAAAACCCATGCGTTTTCGAAACACGTGTCCCGAATAATTAATCAAAGTTGTGGTGTGAGGTGATATTGTTATTACGAGCCCACAGTCCTTGAAATCACTCAAGTATTATTTGGTGAATTAATTACTTAAGAAAAACACTGAGTATTTGCACACATCATCATTTGCTCGTTCTGTCTAATACTTTAGAGGGGTCTCTCACAATTTCCCTTTTTTTTTAATATGAGCGATGTTAATAATATTTTTTTATTGCAAGAGTGACCTAATTTCTGAGAAAGTAGAGATTTGCATTGCCTATTGGTTTTTACAACATAATAGCATAAATAATTCGGTCATCGGTCGAGTAAGTATACATACATACCAGCTGGTAGGTACTTCTCTACACTTATATGACGAAAGAGAAATTTATGTAGTTTGGTTCGTGGAAAAAGAGAAACTCTCGTTTTATATTTATCATTTCAATAGTTAACAATAAGCGAAGTTAAGATATGTTTTCATTTGATATTTGTTAAGCATCTTTTCTATTTTGAACAAAAAGAAACCAAAAGCACTCCTAATATATTCTGTTTCAACCACCTATAATTTGGACCCAAATAATATTTAAATTTTTATTTTAATATCTGGTTAAATTACTTAGTACCTACTTACTATATACATTTGACAGACAAAAGACGCAATGATTCTGTATGTGCGTGTAACTAATTTAAGCATTTGCAATATTTAACATTTACCTAAAATGGATCAGAAGCACGTGAAATATAATTAGTGGTATTTAATTTAGAATATATATACAGGGTGGTACATTCAAGATTTAATTGTAATTCATTCTTGATTTGCTATTAGTTTTGCAACAGAAATTACTTTCACTATAGAAGAATTAGTTAATATGATATTGCTACTATGCAACTGTCAAAAATACCTACTATTGGCCTGTAGAGTATATATGTACTTCCCGACAATCCCGACATCCGGAACACAAAAGAAAGCCAAGACATCAAGTCCAAATACAAAAGTTAACGTTTTGACAGAAATGACAGTTACTATTCACTTGTTAAGTTATACAGCGTCTTTATTACAATATTCTAACTAGATGAGTTTAACTATACGTAGCAAATCTCAGAAAATTACATTTACGAAAAATTTGTTCGAAAAAGCGCAGTTTTGACAATATTTTGGCAAGTACTAAATCTGTCTTCGTTTACACGGAGCATTATTTGAACACCTATTGTAGTCATACTTAACAATTTTGGATTAACAGTATTTATCCTTGTCATTGAATCGGTGTAAAATTCTTATGCTCGTTGCCTACTAAATAAATACATTTTTTATAGTTTGCTTATTACTAATTACATTCGTTGTTGCATGATCACTTTAAATCTAACAAATCTCAAAATATTGTATTTGCGGGGAATTTGCTTAAGCCGTCAGTCAAAAGGGTAAAGTGAATGGTATTTTTAGAAAGCATATAAAGTTCTCTTTAACATACGAAAATAATATGCGCAGGATATTTCATTTGAATAAAACCAAGTCTGGGATTTACAAAACTCGATCATCCTGTGTAATGACGAATAATTTCAAGTTAAGTGTAGGCCAGTATTTTACTCAACAATTTAGCGCATTTAGGGTGGGTTTATCAATGTGAGGATAAAAGTGTTAGTTAAGTAACTGACATTGCTAATTGGCAGATAAAATTGAGCAACTACAATGCTTTATCTTGCAGATAACTTCTATTTAATACTCAATAAACGTTTTATTGTAATTATCTTACGAATAAATATATATTTATATATATATCTAATATTTATCCTCACATTGATAAACCCACCCTTAGTGATATACTTAGCTTTTAGTATTTATTTCCGGTTCTTGTAAAAAAATGCACGTTTTTTCGACTTTAATTGCCTTTCTCTCAGTAACTATGTGTTTCAGAGCCAACTAAAATCATATCAAATTGTTTGTAGTAATTAGCAAAATTGATTGTAATATTTTAATACCGAGTGTATCATTACAAAATATGGTTCATCGCCGACTGCTACCATCACCCTGTACTTATAAAGAAAATATTTTTAAAACGTAACCCATGTATATACAAGAGTATAATAGATAAAAGTCCAACAAAGTCGAGAATAAAAAAAAAATAAATATAGGGAACAATTAAAGTATAAATTGTAGTTGGACAATTAAATACAAGCATTAGAAAAATATATTAACTGGAAACCAATTACTGTTAGTATCTACTTGGTTATTATTTAAATTGACATAATAAAGCTGACAATAGTATAGTATGATATTTTGAATATATCCACAGAATTAGTTTGTATAGGAAATAGTTCTGACAGCATGGAAGATTCTTCTTGTATAGGAAATAGTTCTGGCAGCATAGATGGTTCTTCGTCATAGCAGATAAATAAATACTACAGAATAATAACAAAAAACTTTTCTGTTTAGAAATATAATAAATAATTTAGATCTTATAACCACACTGGTCTGATAAGAATTATGACCATTATGGACTCTTATCATTGCACAAAGCTATTGGTGCCTACCGCTGCCGTACATTTTTCTGTAACGATTGGTTGTATTCATGAAAATATTTTATCTTTACATTTGACGCCAATCGTTTATATATACAGTTGTAGTCAACTAGTTAAGAATCTGTATAGCAGGTGCATTAATTTTCAAATTATATTATTTAGTATCTGATGTGTATTTATTTACAGAACCAAGAAATGCTACAATAAAAAGGTAAAATATTCAAAAATGGGATAATTAATTGAGTGTGTTTAGTATTCTAACACTGCTAACCACCTAAATATTGGCTATTTTATAAATGCTTAAATGTCTTATCACTTCTTAACATATTTCTGAATAGTTGAGCGTAGATTTTCACGACCGTTGTTTACTGTGTTGAAGACTTCCGGGTGTTGTCGTGTTGTCGCGTAGATAAGTTTGCACTTGACGTTTCGCTGATCATGCTGTCAGCTTTTACAGAAGGTTTCTAAAAACTATCTGTAAAGATAATCTTTAGACTAAAGTCTTTAGAAACCTTCTGACACTTGAAAGACTTCAACACAATATTTTTTAATGCCCATTGTCTTATATTATTTCTTCACCTAATTGACATAATTAGCTGCAATGCTTGCTTATTACACCTAATGTGTTCGGATCACCGTTCAACTTCTCATATAACAAATGTTTAAATAGTATTGTTATTAAACGATTTTTCTTCTTATTTTTAGCTATTTCATAAACTCTGCTGCAACGGATACTACTAGTCTTATTCTTTTATCACCAAATAAGCAGTCAATAAAATAATATTCAACTGACAATACACAATTAATTACACAGCCACACACAAAAAAAATTGAGCCTGAGGAGGAGACCATGTTTACTATGTCTTTGGGATTGCTGAATCCGAATTTGAAATTAATCGGTATTAATATATTTTCCAAAATATTTGTGTATAGTAACTACAATATGTATAGTAATAGCAAACAGTAACAAACAAAAACAAATATTTTAAATAAAAGAGGATACATAGAATACATAGAACCTAACTAAAATAATCTGTTCCTTAACTGTTTAAAAGATTAAGTTCAGTTTTTACTTATATGATGAAATATATAGGGTGTTTGAAATGAAATTTGATTTTAGAAATAAAATACCTCATTGATTTTTGAACGTTTTAATAAATTAAACTTACAAGTATAATTACTAATATTTGGAAATTACACCTTAAAAATAATTTCACCTAAATGTTGCCCTTGATATCTTATGCACTCATCTAAACTATGCCGTTGATTTAGAATACCGCGCTGACATAGTGCTACAGAGATGGCGATCATTTCTTCCCGTATTCGGTCTTTAAGTTCATTTACATTCCCCGGAGGATGTATAAACACCTTACTTTTAAGGTAGCCCACAAAAATAAATCTAGTGGTGTCAAATCTCAGCTTCTTGCAGGCCAATCAGTGTCACTCCTATGCGAAATTAATTTTTCAGGGAAAAACATTCTTACTGTCTCTAAAGCTTCATTTGCAGTATAGCTTGTAGCGCTGCCCTGCTGAAACCATGTGCGATTATCAAACTCTTCAAACGCTTGTAATGCTGGTCCTAAATAATTGCGAATCATTGAAGAATATCGTTGTGTATTTACTGTGATTGATTGTCCTTGATTATTCTCAAAAAAATACGGACCATCATGCATCAGAGTAGCACAATTAAGACGGCTACAGTGATCATCATTCTTCAAAGCTTGAACCAACTGGATCTTATAAGCATGGTAATGTAAATCCTTTTTCAAAATTCTATGAAGACTGGACCGGTTTAAATGTAAAGAAGCGCATGTTTTCGAATGGTGGCAATAAAAATAGTCTAACACTGACAGTTTGTCCAAGATACATAAAACAAAATCAAAGTTCATTCTGAGTCATCCTTTACATCAATAGGATCATTACTTGCTACATATTTCTATACATTCTATTTCTTCTCAATTTCCCAGGAAACTAACAAACTGATTATTCAATTAAACGCGAAGCACAAAGCATATGACAAAATCGGGCTTAAAAATACGTATTTCTTTTTAATGGAGAGCTCTAGCTCATATTTATTGTAAAAACCTCATTAACCTTTATTGCAATAATTTAAAATTTTCTCTACTCCAAGTTAAAATAAAAATTATTTTAACCAAAAAAATGACTGTAAAATGAGTGTAGTCACAACCGAATGAAATGAATTAGTTTTAGTTTAAAACCTTTTTCTATCACTTTTTTCGGAGAATCGTTATAAATAAATACATTATTAAACTAAATGCAGAAGAATATGAAAGCAATATGCGTGTATAAATACTTGGAAAATCTCCTAATAAAGATATCCTGGTGTAATGATCGAACTGTAGTATTTATTCTTCAGCCTCTGCACTTATGCGTTAACCAAGTTATAAATAGAACCTGAGGAAAGAATGGAAGTTACTTCGGGATTCCCAGCTATAATACGTTCTCGGCTATAAGAAAAGTCACGACATCAAAACGTGTTGCGTAAAATATTATATACATATTTTATGAATATTAAGTATCTCTATATGAATTCTACATACTATAATAATAAACAAAAATTTATCTCCAATTTATATACAGTACTATATGTAGGCCCATAACTGGTGTTCTGTTTAACCCCAGACGCAATTAACTTTTGTCACACTTTCTTAATTGATAGAAGTGGCAAATTATATATGTATATTATATAAAACGCTTTTAAATTTTGTTCATAATTTGTACCGGCGTAAACTTGGCAACGCGCTATCCCAGCAACGCTTCCTATACCAGTGGCACCTAAACTGTTGGAACTATGTTCGCGAAAAAATTCGTGCGGCCTAAATCACATGTTTTCACAACAATTTGATTAAGCAGAAATGCTCCCTATATGATAGGCTTACAAAACTACCCCGTCAATCCAATGTCACCCCCGTCGTAACAACGTGAGGAGGGGAGAAATAGCATAATATGGTATGTAAGCGTAAGAAAAAAATTCGTGTTGCCGAAACGAAGTGTTGTCACATGAATTTGATTATGCGAAAATGTTCCCTATATGCTAGGCTTTCAAAACTATCCAGTCAATCCAACGTCAGCCCCGTCGTAGCGGAGTGGGAAGGGGAGAAATAGCATAATGTAGTACGTATGTACCTGCGAAAAAAATATTCGGGCTGTCCCAATGGAATTTTGTCAATTAAATTTTTTTTTTAGTTGGGAATATTCTCTAGTTAGTGTTCTTTCAAACTCGCATCGTGGATGCAATATCTAGCACGTTTCGGAGGGGTAGCGAGAAGTTACTTAAAGTTAGCATGGACTACTACCTAATATAGTCTCAAACATATTCCACATGTTTTGAGCAGTGTCATATCTTTAATATCTGTGAAAGGACTTTGTTTTACATACTGCTGAAAGAACTATATCATGAAGAGTCCGCAGTTGTGGGAATCTTTTTGTTTAATATATTTCAGAGGTTCATAGGATTATCGCACACACCCTTTGTCGGTATCGCATTGTACGTATGAATTATATTGGGCGATAAACCGCTCCAGTGCGTAAAGTAATTCACTGTAAGTTTTTTTTTGTTATAGAAGGCTTTAGCGGATCAATATAGACAAATTTACTATTTTTTTAGTATATAATATTTCCAATGCAGCGTCACTGGTCGATTGAAGAGACGCTGCTTCCTCGGATGCTTTACAAGCCGTTAATCTTTTCAAGTGACTGCCGGCAAAGCTTATCTGTTTAACTGGCAGTTTCTTCTGCTAAGTTTTCTCTCTTAAGTCAATTGTATTCTGACTGTTAGCCTCCTCGGTATCTCTAGTGTTTAAAATATTTAGGGACAAGTTAGTCTTTGGTTTGCCTAAAGTGATTTCTTTATGGATAGCCAGCACTCTTGCTCTTATTTTCCTCATCACACGATTACATTTCTGCTTGGGGTGGCTATCCAGAATTTCATTTTTTACGGTGGAATGCCAGTTTTCCACATTCGCGTTGCTTACTATGACTATTTCCTGAGGTAAAAGTAAACCGGACTATAAAGGTAGGTATGGTATGTACTTTTTCATTATCGTCTTTAGAAAACTTTTATTGTGTTACAGATTTTTTTCATTACTTACGGCAGTACTATTTAGCTGGGATATTATATCTTCCATTCTGTTTTAGTATTTTATATAAAAAGGGCTATTAGCGTAGACTGAACCCTCAAAGTTGTCGTCAGTTAGTCAACTCGTCTTCGTCAATCATAGTTTCGGCGCTTTCTTCTAGTTCTTCATGATCTTCGAACGCAGTTACTATAGTAGCTCTTTCAGCCCATATTTCACTTGTTTACTACTGTTTTCTGAATATAATATTTTCACCAAGCGATCAAACCAAATGTCAAACTGCTCAATTGTTCTAAAATTGAAGCTCACAGCCATAATTTCTTTTAAGAATTTTTGGATTTTTTTATTGGGCTCGCATTTCAACATCTCCACATATAATTTTAAAGTAATTGCTAACACATATGTTTACCAGAGTCATATTGCCGAGCATGTTTTAAGGTGGCTTTGTCTGAAGAATGTACAACGTTGTAGGTATTATTTAAATAGCAAGTTATGTCTGTTTAGTTCCAAAAAAGCTAGAACAGTGTTTATTATTGCGTAGCTCCAGTCTGTAATAACCCTACTGAAAATAGGCCACTTGTTCTTTGTTTTAATGGCGAAATATTTAAATTTCGCCAGCCATGTGCCAATGGTTACGGAGTCGTGGTCACAAGTGTGCATTTCGAGAATGGGTAGGATACGTCCTTTAATGCTTACAGCAGCCGCATAATATAAAATTCGTTTCGGCATGTTTGGAGGATTTCGGGCAACGTTGCATGTGGCGTCAAGGAGGAGAATTGGTAGCGTGCTTTTATTGCGAATAATTTCCCTAACAAGTTCCACTTGCTTTTTGCTAAATATATATATATAGTAAATGGTTGGCCGACCATCTTTATGTAACCACCATTTTTCCTCCGCATTAACAACATATCGATTATATTGTCCTTATGTCTATCCAAAGCAGCCAATTTCTCCGATCCAGTCTTATTACATTGTCACTGTTGATATTTTGCAGATTTCCTGCTATAACTGAAGGGGAAGATGCTTTTTGAATCCTATTATATTCTGCTTTTATAAGTCTTACATGTTCCAGTTCCCTCTCCGCCATTTTTCTTTCTTCGCCTTTGAGCTGTCTGGTTAGCTTTGTGGAGTGAAAATAGTCTCTCGAGGTACTAAACACTGTGACCAAATGTTCGGAATATTATCTATTGTTATTATAAATTTCTTGCAATTGCAATTTCTTCCAATGTGAAGGCTACAGTAGGCATATATTTTATACTGATCTTTCGCCTTTATATGTCTTTTGTTCTTAAAGTTTATTACGCAAACAATATTGAAGACATTCAAGTTTTTGCTTAGCAAGTATGTCCATTTTCCGGGAGTAAGGCCACCGTTGTTGTATTGATCCAAATTCGTTTACACCTACTATGAACATAATCCTTCCGGAAATTTGCAATTCCTGTAATTCGACGTCTTAACCTGTGTTACTTCTAAATTAAGTGCACCCATAAGTAATATATCTCTGCCATTAATATTTTTAGGAACTGCAATAATCGAATCTTGAAATAAGTCACTCTCCTCCGATTTTTTTTTCTATGTTGCTTTTTTCTAGATTCTCTATGAAAGAGATTTGCGGAGAATCCAATTGTTTCCAGACATTTGCTTCTACTGCACTTTTGTTGGAATTATCTGTGAAATATTTTCAGTCGCTCCGTAAAAGCTTGTTTGTTCTGAATCATTTATTTCTACACGACTTTTTTCAAAGTTATCTATGATAAGTTTTTCGGCAATTTTCAGAACGTTCGGTTGTTCTGCATTCGACGGCAAGTTGAAACCATCGTCGTAACAGCTTCTGTGGCATTTGTTGTAGGATCCAGCTTTCCACTTCTTATTAAAATGTTTGATTTAATAATTATTTCCTTGACGCAATATGACTGTGCAGTTTGGGGGTCGGTATTCGTTTTGTCTTTCAGAGTAAGTACATCAGAGCCGCCAGAAAAAGATTTACATCCGTTAAGTTTTCTCTCGGGCGAGTGTAACTGCCGCGCTAGACTTAGGCAGGCTCTAACATAAAGTTTAACAAATTCAGTATTATGCAATGATATGTAGTTCATGATATTAGTCCTTTGCTATATCGATAGCTACTATTATGTAATTTTTCAAACTTTTATGACAACACTTCGTTTCGACAACACGAACTTTTTCTTACGCGCATATATCATATTATGCTATTTCTCCCCTTCCCACTACGTTACGATGAGGGTGACATTAGATTGGCTGGATAGTTTAGAAAGCCTATCATATAGGGAACATTTTCGCATAATCAAATTCTTCGTTTCGGCAACACGTTTTTTTTTCTTATACGTATATACCATATTATGCTATGTCTCCCCTTCCCACTCCGCTACGACGGAGGTGACATTGGATTTACTGGAGTGATTTACTAGTTTTGAAAGCCTATCATATAGGGAACATTTCTGCTTAATCAAATTGTTGTGAAAGCACGTGGTTTGGGCCGCACGAATTTTTTTCGTGAACCTTGTTCAAACAGTTTGGTTACCAGCGGTATACGAAGCGTTGCTGGGATAGCGCGTTGCCAAGTTCACGTCGGTATAATTTGTACTGTTAAACCTTCTTTTGCGACAAAAGGAAAGATGTCACGAAAATTATACTTATTTACCCATTTTCTTTTTTCTCGCGAAGCCAAATTTAACTGCATACATAAGATTTAAAAAAAGGTAAGAATTGTTCTATAGAGCATGAAATTTTCTGACAAAAATTGAGTTGTGGTTATCAATTTATTAAAAGATCTGACAAATGTTTTATTTAAAAAATATTTGTTAACTATATAACAACTAATAATAAATAATATTGATTGCACCACATTTTAAAAAGTTATTAATATTTTCATGCTCTTGATTAGTTATTTCTTTCGTATAGTGTTATTTATTTCATGGTATTCGGTAAATTGCGCATGACTGAGTAATTAGAATTAGTTTTTGAGCGGGAAAGAGGAACGTTATTTAACTGACTCATTCTGCTCAAGCCGTTTAAGATGGCATTGTTTTACACGATACAGTTACTATTCAGTTATTTTGCAGTGCTGCTCTTTTGTGGTGTGTATGAGAAAGTATTCTCTACAACGTTTAATCTAAACTGACACACTATATAATAATAACCTCAAGGTTGACGCCGAGTTCGTTTTTTCACCTGTTGTTATTGCCGATGTGTAACGGATAATACCTAAATGACATAGACAGCACATCTTGCGGTTCTGACAAAATCAATAAAATGTGTTGTCCTACAATATTACCATATATTACCTATATCATTTATGTATGTTTAACCGAGAACATTTTACCTGGTGAATGGCGACGAGCTATTGTTCTACTTTTACCTAAAGTTTCCAAACCAGAACACTATACAGACCTTAGACTAATCAATTTATTGCCAACTGTATCTAAAACTTTCGAACGTGTAGTAGCTAATCAATTAACACTATATTTCTGCTATAAATATTCTGGCGCAAACGTAATCTTTGTGGTGCATACAGTTATGAAACAGCCTGTTAGAAGTAACAGAGAACATATTGATAGCCAATGATAACAGGTTGAGTACGTGTCTCGTATTGCTAGACTATAGCATTGTAAATAATGAATTGGTTTTATCCATTTTGAAATGTATTGCTTCTACAGATGGCGTACGGTCGTACTTGAGTAACAGAGTACAATCTGTGAAGATACGTGATTCACTTGATGTTAAGCAGGGTGTGCCACGTTCGTCTCGGAATCACTTTTGTACACAATGTACATCTATAATCTCTTGTCTTGTTTAAAACACTACTGTTGAAAATCTCTTTATTGAGTATTTTAAAAATGAATTTTACACGGCCGATACTTTTGTGACATATATACGCAAACTGTCATATTCAAGACTTACTTGAATACGCACTTGATTTAAAGTTACACTGTCCATATATTTTTCTTTTAAATATCAACACTTCCTCCAAAAGAAAAATAGTTCTAAATAACATTTAAAATCATACAGATGTAACTTTCAGCACGCCAATCCTTTCACGCAGCATCTCGTATCGGACTTTCTCCAATGGCTTCGTAAGTAGATTAGTCGACTGGTTAGTACCATCGATGTGTTCTAATCCAAGATCTCCATTCAAAAATCTTTTCCTGACATAGAAGTGGCGGACCTCTATATGCTTTGATTTTTGATGATACGCTGGATTCTTGGACAACTTCACTGTACTAGCATTGTCGATGTAGAGTGTAGGAGGTTTATCTTGACTGGCAATTCCAGTTAATTCAATCAACAACCTTTTCAACCAGATCAGCTCCTTTGCTCCTTCACTTGCTGATATTATTTCTGCTTCCATGGTAGATGTTGCTACTGACTTTTGCAATTGACTGGTCCATGATACAGCTCCATGGTTGAGAATAGCGACGACACCTGTTGTTGAACGTCTCGTGTCCTTGTCACCGGCGTAGTCAGCGTCACTGTAGACCTTTAGTGCCTCAATCGATAACTATATTCAAGCCGACAAGTGGTACTGCGACAGTGGAGCTACCAATCATGTCAGTACGAATAAACAATATTTTGTATCGTAGTCAAAGTTCGCTGTTCCTCAGAAGATTTCGCTTGGAAAACGAGGTGTAAGCATGCTAGCTCATGGAGAGGGAACTGTGGAAATTCAAGTGCGTTTGAATAATGTCTGGAAAAATGCTGAATTACAAAATGTTCTTTATGTTCCTGAAGCAAGTGCACATTTGTTCTCCGTGAAAGCAGCCGCACGAAAAGGTTTTTATACAAAACTTGATGATAAAATTGTAAAAGTTAAAGACAAAGTCACAGGAAAAACGATGATGACAGGATATGTCAGCCGTGGTCTATACGTACTTGCGTTGTAAAACCTGCACAACCTATTCAAGTAAATTTGGTTACATCGTCGGACACACTACAAATTTATCACGAGAGATTTGGACATCAACATAAACAACAGGTGAGAAGCGTCTTGAAGAAAATGAACATCAAGGTGGAAGGGTGCAACGAAGAATTCTGCTATGGATGTGCATTGGGAAAAATGCATTGATTACCATTCAGGAATCGAGTGAATAGACCAACAGCTATTGGTGAGCAGATCCACGCCGATGTGAATGGACCCATGTCTACGATGTCTCTCGGAAAAGCGCGGCACTACGTGTGCTTCAAAGATGATTTCAGCAAGTTTCGCCGAGTTTTCTTTTTGAAGCAGAAAAGTGAGGTCAGCACCGTTCTGAAACAGTTTTTGAATGAAGGCAAGACAAATGGCCATGTTATCAAACAGTTCAGGTGCGATGGAGGAAAAGAGTTCTATAACAAGAAAGTGTCTGAATTGCTAGCAGAAAGAGGTATAGAGCATTGCATTGTTCCACCTTACACACCACAGCAAAATGGTGTTGCCGAACGTGAAAACCGCACCATTGTGGAATGCGCACGTTCTATGCTCAATTCTAGCAAGTTGCCAAAAGAACTGTGGGCAGAAGCATGTAATACTGCCACATATCTTTTGAATCGCACTGGGAAGTCTTCCATTCAAAACAAATCTCCATATGAACTGTGGTATGGACGATCAGTAGGAAACTTAAATCATCTGAGAATTTTTGGTACTGAATGCTACGTGCATGTAAACAAGAATTTCCGATCAAAATTTGACGACAAGGCTGTTCATGGACATCTAGTTGGGTATGTGAACAACACAGACGGATTTAGGATCTGGATTCCTTCTCAGAAGAAAATCGTACTAAGTCACGACGTAAAATTCAAACCTGAAGTTGTTTGCAATCTGCGCACCGGCATTGCAGAGTTTGAAGTTCCATGTGAAGAAACCTTGCCCGATGTGAACAGGACCGAAGCAGTCCGGACGAGAGCATAGAAGATATCATTGAAGAAGAATCCGATACGGCATCATGTTCCGGAGGAAGTCAAGTATCAGATGAAGAAGAAAAAGACACCGAACATGATCAAAAGGGACGAAAAGGCAAACGTGAAAAGAAGAAACCAGGATGGATGACTAGTGGAGATTATGTGTATATGACTGGATCTCCTATCACCAGTTGCAAGGATCCAAATTCATATTCAGAAGTATTGCAGTCTAGCGATAAAAATCAGTGGCTGAAGGCTATTCATGAAGAATTGCAGTCTCTAAATGAGAATAGTACTTGGGTATTAGTTAAACGTCCAAATGGTGTACAAGTTTTGCAGATTCGATGGGTATTACGTCAAAAAATTGCAGACGACGGAAAAGTTCGCTTCAAGGGTCGACTGGTGGCCAAAGGATACGTACAAAAGCAAGGTATTGACTATGAAGAAACATTCAGCCCTGTTGCACGTTATGATACCATTCGAACCTTGTTAGCAGTAGCCGCTGCAGAAAAATTGAAGCTTGACCAATTTGATATCGAAACAGCCTTCTTGAATGGCGTGCTCGAAGAAGAAGTATATATGGAACAACCGGAAGGTTTTGATGATGGTACTGGCCGAGTATGTCTACTGAAGAAGAGTTTGTATGGCCTCAAACAAGCACCACGTTGCTGGAACAAACGTTTTGTAGACTTTATGAAGAAAGCTGAATTTCAAAACAGTGATGCAGATCCATGTCTCTTCTACCGCAGAAACAACAGCAAATGTTTGTATGTCGCAATCTACGTTGATGATGGTTTGGTTGTGGGCAGTGACAAAACAGAAATTGAAGAATTTTTGGAAATGTTGCAGCTGGAATTTCATACAACTAGAGGGTCTCTCAACAATTTCATGAAGATAAAGCAAAATGAGGACGGGTCAATCGCAATGAATCAAGAGGACTATACAAAGGAAATTCTAGAAAGATTTGGAATGGCTGAGTCGAATGGAGTCTCTACTCCAATTGGACGCGAAGAGAGTAACCTTGAGGACAAAATCACTGCGAAAATTTCTTATCGCGAAGCAGTAGGATGTCTACTGTACTTAACTACAGCCTCACGTCCAGACATTGCTTTTGCAGTGAACAAAGCAGCTCGAGCTATGGAAGATTCTATAGTTCAAGATTGGAATCGAGTGAAACGTATATTTAGATATTTGAAGAATACAGTAGACTATGGAATTATATACGGGAAGAATGAGGCAAACACAAGACAAAAAAGCAGTTTTGTTTTCGTACTGATTCTTTTTCACAGGATACTCTGCTGCCCAATGACCTAACTGCTTGCATTTATGACAGGGAAATTTCTCTTTTGCACGTTTAATATTTTTCTTCAATTTTTCACCATTGCCACTTTTATTTTGCTGATTCTTTCTCTTAAAACCACCGCGGACAACAAACGCAGCTGATTCCACCATGCTTTGGTCACGCAATTTAATCGTGCATAATTTTTCAATCAACAAATTCACACTTTGATTTGCCGACGGAATTATGTCCCACAAATCTTTAAAATTGTCATACTCTTTCCCGAGCGTAGATAAAATTCTACGATTTAAAATTCTTTCGGACAAAACATTTTTCTTGTGCTTTTTCAATTCGTTGTTTAAATCCACGAAAAGCTTCTGCAACTTCGCAACATGTGTGCTGATATCTTCTTTGTCGTCACGATGAACACGAAAAAAGGATTCGATCAACATGTTTAATCGTTGCGTACTGCTACGTTCGAATCGCGCACATAATTTGTCCCAAATTTCACTTGCGTGAACGCATGTTAACACGAGCTCGGCAACAGATTTTCCTAGTGCACCTGCTAACAAACTTGCTGCTTTCGCATCATCCTTGAACCACTGTTAACGCACGGCCTTTTGTTCTGCAGTCGCGTTTTTCTGTAGTTCAGGACACTCACGTGTTCCGTAGACAATGTCTTCAAGTGCATACGCCCGAAATAACATAGACACATGCCATTTCCATTGCGCCCAATCTTCAGGCCCTTCGAGTTTATCCACTTGTATTTTATACTCACTACTACCGGTAGCCATTTTTAAAACTCACACAAAATTCAAATCGGCACGAGTTTACAAACTTTCCCCGGGCAAATGTTCGTAGAATATATTTATGAAGTAAAACACAGGGTTGCAATTATTCACGCGCGATCTGGGCCCGTAACCTGTTGAAAATCTCTTTATTGAGTATTTTAAAAATGAATTTTACACGGCAGATACTTTTGTGACATATATACGCAAACTGTCATATTCAAGACTTACTTGAATACGCGCACTTGATTTAAAGTTACACTGTCCATATATTTTTCTTTTAAATATCAACAACTACAAAAGCCATCGTTACACTAATGATATACCTATGCAATTCTCTTTTCAAGCATCTGACTGAAAGAGAGTTATATATATATTATCGATAGTTTTTCTACCATTTGGACTTCTTTATATTCCGTGTACCTGTTTCTTCCATTCCTTTTTATTCACAGCCAGAGTTTTCGGCGTTTGTAATGTGTGACCCTTCTTTAGTAGAATTCTTTGCAGGTTTTCATCCCATTTTATCCTTGGCCTTCCCCGTCTTCTTCTAGGTATTATCCGTGTTTCCCATGCCCTCTCCCCTCATGCCATGTCACACCTTTTACACGCCTCAAGTACTTCATTTCCATAGCCTGTATTAAGCTGGCTTGCCTCTTTGTTAGTACCCATGTTTCTGCCCAGAATGTCAGGGTCGGAAGGCAAATAGATCAAAAAATTTTGCTTTGTTTGCCTGGACACTTCCTTTCTACCAATAAAACTCTTATTGAGCAATCCATTGACTATTTAAACTCATTGACTTGTTCTATATGGTTGTTGCCAATTGTTATATTCACTTTCCTATTTTCTTTTGATACTACCATTATTCTTATTTTTTCTACATTCATCTTCATATTTACTTTAGACAGAGCAGCATTCCATATTTCCAGATTCTTTTGTAGTTCTTTCTCTGAACTTGCAAAGATTGCCAAGTCGTCTACAAAAGCACACTCTGCTATCTTTACCGGTGCTAGATTCCAATACCCAATCTGTAATTTACCCACTTTTGCTGTTATTTTTCTCATAACTTCATTCAACATCATGATGAATAACGTAGGACTCTAGCAGCTACCCTGTCTCAACCCTTGGTTAGTTTTGAACTCCTCCGATTCCACATTTCTGTTCCTTACTATATTTCTATATTCTCCGTACATACTTTCAATTGCACTTCTTAGTTTTTTACCAACCTTATTATTTTTCAACATGTTCCATATCTCAACCCTTGATATCCTGTCAAACGCTTTCTCAAGTTCTATGAAAGCCATGTATGCTTCTTGACTTTGGTCTAACGTCTTCTCAATAATTTGTTTTATACATGATCTTGAATACTACTTATATACCCTCATAAATCCACTCTACGATTCCAAGTTTATAGTTTTCTCCATCAGTCTGCATTCTAGAATTGTCTCGAACACTTTTGCTATTACACTGAGTAAAGTCAGTCCTCTGTAGTTTTCACAATTTCTGGAGTCACCATTTTAAAATACGGGTACAATTATACCTACTTCCCCATCACAAGGTATTTTACCAACTTGCCTTATTTTCCTAAACAGTTACAACAATTTGTATTCCCTCCTCACCCATATTCTTTAACATTTCAGGTTTGATGTTATCTAAGCCTGCTGCTTTGCCCGTTTTCAGCTTATTAATTGCCACGATTACTTCTTATTTTACAGGGTAGTTAAAGCTTTAAGGAAAGAAAAAAGTAGTGATAAAAAATAAAAAAGGAGATATAATCATAGCTGTTGACCAGATTGGGGATAGATGGAAGGAATACTTCATGGAATTGCTTGGTGCGGATACAAATTCGGATGCAAAAGTAGAAAGCACGAATCAAGAAATGGAACGGGAGGAAGAAGAACTAGAATAGGAAGATAACGAAAGAAGAAGAAGAAGAAAGAGAGTTATGGATTATATAAATCCTGATCCGGCTTCGTTGTATAGTTACTCGACTGAGCATTGTGTCAGTTTAAATCCTGCAAAAAGCGAAGAGAATCTTATTTGGTTCCAAAAAAACATGCTATAATTTGTGTAATATTTTCAAATCAACAACATAAATATATATATCACTTGCCAATGAAGGTAAAAGTTTAAGCTTATACATCTAGATAAAACCTTTCGTTATCGGAAATAAATTTCAAAATATATACGTAGTGCTTACTTGAACTTAAAAAAATATATTCTTTTCGCCGCATACCAACCGAACATATTAAGAAAAGTCTAGGTCAATGTATTAATCTGTACTATAGAGTCGTATCGTTGAAATCACTAGCTCACCTATATAATAAAATTAGATTCAGAACAGATATACATAATTCGACTACTAGATACATACTTACATAAATTGGGTTTCTCTACCAATACATAAAACAATACTTTTCAAAATGTCATTTAGTAATAAAATCTAAGTGAAATATAATGGATTATCCTCTAAGGTAAAATTATTGACGTTATCATTGTTAGAGGCAAGCTTAAAAGATACCTACTTGGGAAACAGAGGTGTTACTGCAGGTAGCTAAATCTGGCAGTATAATAGACAATAAGATTTACATTACTCATTTAAGTGGAATTTTATAGACGTAATATTACAGCATCACTAAACCTGCAATAGGTAATTTTTTCTTGTATTGTCTCGGTTAATCACTACAAGGTCAGCAGTGGTTTTCTGAATTCGCCTTGAGATTGTAGCTCACCTTATATTTGTTGTTAAATATTTATTTTATTGTTGGTTTGCTATAATAAAGTCATTTATTTATTTATATAATGTTCATGATATACAACCGAAACATGATGTTTCCTATGATTAGAGTGTGAAGAAATATCTCGAAAAAAGTGTGTAATTCTTTAGTTCATTCGTTTTTTAAGTAAATGCAAGAAATATGCAAGGAAATCAGCGAACCGAAGATGAGCCTGAGAAAAGAAGAACAAAATGTAATATTTCAAATAAGATGTAAACAATTAAATGTAATATCTGATTAAAAAGAAATTAAGTTACGTTAAATCCAAAAACCAAATTTGTAATGTAAAATTCAAAAAACCATATTAAAATTTCAAGAGAATTGCCTGAACGTGATTATTGGTGAGACACAAACAAAGAAACAAATATTTGTGGTATTTTTAATGGAAATATTATCATATGTTTCGTTTTAGATTTATACTCACATGAATAACAATTATCTAATTGGAAATTATACCTTCAAACAAATTGGTTACTTTTTAATGAATATATTTCATGTTCGTATAGAACTTTAGAAAGTCATGTTTAGAATAAAATTAGCATTTCGAATAAGTAAAGTATAAATGCGTAAGCAAATAACGAAGGAATTCAGTATCTGCAAAGTGCTATAGATCACGCGCAAGTCAAAAATATCGTATTCGATAAGAACACAATATTTACAACTTGCGGAACTTTCTAGAAGTAAGTGAATTAGTGTGAACAATAAACCGTGATGTATAACAAACAACACGCCAATTCAAAGAAAAAGTCATGTTATTTAATACTCTTAACAGGTTTCCTGCTATAAAAGGTCAAATTTATGGATATACATATGTACTATATTATTGAACAGTTTTATTATAAACACAAAGATTTGTACTAATATTCACACGTATTCTGTTTACACGTTTTATACGTTGATATCACCTATTTCGGCTAAACAATGCTAATAAACATGTATTGTTGTAGTAATTTAGTTTAGAAACTATTACAACAGAATTTATTTGAGATAGAAGCTAACAGCGTTCTGCAATCGAATTTTCTGCTTCGTTGCTGACACAAATTAACGATGTATTTATTTTATGATTCTTAATAACGGGTCGATGGCCGCAGTGGTTAGGCGGCTGACTATTGTTGTGAGAGGACGATAGGTGCCGGGGTTCAATTCTCTGGAGGGACGGTGACATTTTTTCAGAGAGTTTAATCCCGGATCGACTTGCCATTCGCTGTTGGGAGCAAAGTGATTAACAGCGCGGCATCATAAAAGGCGATATGATGCTGTCACAAAGCCATTTAAACACAACTTACACACACTAAACTACACCGCAAGAGTTGCAGTGATAGCCAGACAAGTAATACAGCTTACGGAGTCACTGCAACTAAGCACCCACCACACATAAAAAAAATGCAAAGTATTAATAAAACAAATTAGAAGCTAAATCTAAAAATCATGGACTAACAAGTACTAAAAGTGTATTGATTTTTATGAATATACAGGGTGTAAGTGGTTTGAGTGCCATAATTATAGTGTATTGTAGACTCAATGAAACTGAACGGAATACCTTGATAAATTTTTAGCCTGTTACTTACGATTTCCAAGATGAGTAAATACTTAGTTACTAGAAGTTGGCAACGCCGCGCTTAAAAAGTTAAATGTTCGTAGACGTAGGACTTGCTGCGATTACAATAATTAACAGTATATCGTGATATTACCGTGTAGTATAGGACTCCATCGTGCTAACACCAACACTTTACACAGCACCTACTAATGTTTGAAAGTATTTTGTCAAATATCGTTTGATGTAACTTAAAGCATTTGTATTCATATTGAAACGAAATAAACGACAGGAATCATACGACTTAATTCTTTCCTGCAGTTTATTCTTAAGTGTAACGTCTCCAATTTTCTTATCGACGCCGCAGCCTTTAGCTGCTCTGAAACACATCTGTGACATCTGTTTGCATAAAGTTATGGTAGGTCATGTTTCAGCGTTGCCAAAACTATAGACATTTTACATGTACTTCAATTTCTATTTTTTTTAACCTTACCTTAGATTGTAGAATAAACTTCTATCCGGGTGGGCAAAATTGCTTGGTTTTAGAGGGTTTCACATATTTACAGCATAGTTAGAGAGATGGCAATGGCACATTGTAGATGCCTACTGTACCTACTTTTTCAAGGAAAATTCAATGGAAAAATCCATTTTTTAATATCTGTTACAGTGGCGGCGGTAGGGGGCAAAATTGAAAATATATTATTTTCTGTGGAGCTCTATATTTGAACAATTCAAAAAGATACTTCAAATGTTTTGACGTTGTTTTATACAGTTTTTTATGCTAATTCCAATGGTCTGACGGATTTTTTTATTCCAGCTATATTTTGAGAATTATGGAGTAAACTTGTTTTTTTTAATGGAACACCCTGTATATTTTGTCATATTCGGAAAGAGTTTGTGTTTCTGATAAAAAATATATATAATTTGTTAGGTATCCGTCCAGTACTTTCCGAGATATTTGGATATTTACTAAAAATACTTAATTTTTACTATTTTACTCGTTCATTTTTATTTATTATTTTTTTAATATACTTATAACAAAAATAGTGGATCCGACTAATATACATATATATATGAATATGGTAAAAATGTAATTAATTGTATGTGATTACTTAATAATTGAGATATATTAGTATAAGTACTACATTGATATTTTAATGCAGTAGGCTATGAAAAAACTATCAAATTTCTTGGCATTTCTAATTTGACGTTTAATTAAGTCACTTAAATACAAAATAGCGGTTGATTCCACGATTGTTACAAAAATGCCTCATAAATTTGAAAACTATGAAAAATTGGATATGATCCGTGTTTTTATCATCTGTAATGAAGTTGCAAATGATGCTGTAGCGCTTTATTTCGAAAGATTTCCGGAAAGACGACAACCAGAACATCGCATATTTAAACGATTGATGTCTAGTTTAGAAGAATATGGATCATTCGAAAGGCGAAGGTCTAGAAAATATAATAAAGTATTTATGGATGAAACCGAAATAACTGTATTAGCGAAAGTTGAAGCTGAACCTAGTGTTTCCATTACGCAAATTGAACACGAGTTAGGAGTACCGCGAAAAACTGCTTTAAATATATTAAGAAAAAATCGATATCATCCATATAAAATACGAGTAATACACGACTTATTACCAGGTATGTTTCATAATAGTATATTATGTATCAAGAACGATAAGGAAGTTTAACCGATCGAGGACAACTATAGCTTTTTTTTCTGAAGAGTATCTCGTACCTTTAAATAAGTATACAGTAATATTTCTTTTGTTTTCAAACGTTATTTTTCAGGCGATTTTGACCGGCGTATTACGTTCTGCGAGTGGTACATTGGAAAATGTACTAATGATCCAGACTTTAAAAGCAACATAATTTGGTCTGATGAAAGCAGAATTTCTAGTGATGGATTATTTAATCGTAATAATCATCACGAATGGAGGCAGTCAAATGAACATCTTGCTCTTCGACAAAGACGACAGGGACGGTTTAGGTTTAATGTAATATGCTTTCTAAAAGGACATACATTACGTTATCAATTTTTCGATGACCATTTGACTGGACAACTTTATTTAGAATTACTAAGAAATAATCTTTATATTTTTGATAATCCATCCGTTTGGTTTCAAAACGATGGCTGTCCTGCACATACATCTGTTGTAGTAAGGAATTATTTAAATGAAATGTATTCTGACAAGTGGATAGGAATCAACGGTCCGGTAAGGTGGCCCCCTAAAAGTCCAGACCTTACTCCCTTAGATGTTTTTGTTTGGGGATTTGTTAAAGATAGAGTATATACACATCCTCATAATAACATACAGGAATTAAAAGCAGCCACAGAAGCGGCATTTAGAAAAATTACCTCACTTCATATTCAAAATGCAATAAATGCAATAGAAAAAAAAATGCCGCACTTGCATGGATAGAAGAGGATATCAAGTTGAACATCTTATTAGATAGTGTTTGTAATACGTTTCATTTTATTGTTGAGATAAAGATTAAAATTAAAATGGTTTCTAGTATTTTCTTTAAACTTACAAATATCTCAAAACTAAACGTCAACTAGAGATGCCAAATATTTAAAAATTTTTCGTAGCCTACTGCATTAAATGTCAATGTAGTACTTATACTGCTATATCTGAATTATTAAGTAGTTACTCAGTTATTCTTCCTACGTTCCAAACTAATAGTTGATCATCCTATACATATGCATAGATATTTTTATTAGTCGGATCCACTATTTTTGTTATAAGTATATAAAAAAAATAAATAAAAAAAATGAACGAGTAAAATAGTAAAAATTGTTTAAGTATTTTTAGTAAATATCCAAATATCTCGGAAAGTACTGGACGGATACCTAACAAATTATATATATTTTTTATCAAAAACACAAACTCTTTCCGAATATGACAAAACATACAGGATGTTCCATTTAAAAAATACAAGTTTACTAAATAATATATTTTTGAAGTATCAATTTGCCCCAGAAAATAATATATTTTCAATTTTGCCCCCTACCGCCGCCACTGTAGCAGATATTAAAAAATGGATTTCTCCATTGAATTTTCCTTTAAAAAGTAGGTCTGGAATGTACCATTGCCATCTCTCTAACTATGCTCTAAATATGTGAAACCCTCTAAAACCTAGCAATTTTGCCCACCCGGTACAATTTTTTCTTTGTATTTACGTGATGCGTCCGTTGTAAAATTCACACTTTAAAATACTTATAACTGCCTAAGATAGCGTGATTTAAAAGTTGGAACTTTCTTTTTGTTTTTCTGGAAAACTAGTTATTTTAACGCCTACTTGATAATAAACTTTTTTAATCCTATTTACTAGGAAAAGTATGGCAGTCAAACTCCTTACACCCTGCGTATGCTTCATGAAATATCCTGTAATTTTTTCTTGTATGTATATACTATTATTCCAAATAGTAAACATTTACGTTTATTAAAATAATATACATACATAATAGTAAGTTCCTAGAAAATTATAAAATTATTATAATACTGGTTGACTAAATTGATAAAAATAGCTATTACTTTATAGCTTTACCAATAGAAAGGAAATTTTAGTGATCAGCTTCTTTAATTCAGAATCGACATACATATATACATACCTCCAAAATAATTTTGCTGTCTTTATATTACAGACAAAGTAAACAATAAAAAAATATAAAATTGAAGAAAATTTAAACTTCCCGCTTTATAATGAAGCAAATTCTATTATCCTACATTGATCAAAATAATTGTAAAGCTTTCCAAAAACCATACGTTAGCTCCTGTTTTTCGTTATTTGTTTTCTTTTAAACAAGCGGTTGCATCACGTAAACGGAGAGATTTATTAGAACTCCTGAATTTTTTCACACATTCAAGGCAATTCACATCTATAATTTTGCTTTTTTCAATAAATGTTTGCCTACATACATAGTATGCATGTACTAATTACTGCGGAATTTGTGACTTTTAATTATCGAGAGTTAGCACTCTTGTTGTAATAGTTCTCTTGAAACAAATTGCTATTAGTAACAAATTAGTAACTTTATCCATTTATGTGTTATTTGTAAATGTGTTGCTGAACAGTCACGTCGGAGTGATATATACGTATATGTGTGTGGATGCATAGTCTTTCCATCTTTATTACATATAAGAAACATTTTCTTGTTCAGCTTTTTATAGAAGAATTTTTTTCCCCTTTAGTTGTATATACATTTTTTTTAAGTTTTAGTAGGGGGTTGCATGGAAGAACGTCTGTTCATCTACCAATGAACTCGAATGCAGCCCTTTTTTCTCTCTTCAAATGCATTTTAGTAGTTATTTGTAAAATTGTATATTTACAGAGAAAATAAAGCGCTATTACAAATTAAAAGTAAAACTTTTATGGGTTATGGCACATGTTTAAAAATCGTCGAAAATCATGAAATATGGTTTTTTTGCGATACAACCCGCAACTTTAGACCTTTTGCGCGAATTCAGTAAAACAAGTATGGGTCTAATTATTTTTTGTATGCATTAAGGACACTCTTAAAAACACTTTTTTCACTATTACAACAAAAAATGTATTTTTTGTAATTTTTGCATTTTTTTGAAATTTACCGGTATTTTGATTTTTTTGGTAACTTTGGGCCTTCTGCGGGATTTTAAATTTTGAAAAAAATTTCTTTCAATATTTTTTATTTATAATGACGCCTATGGGCAAGTTTTCCGCGTTATTAGAATTGTATTGCAGAAAAAAACGCGTTTTTCGATCCACCCTAATATGTAATAGACTTTTACTATATCTTGCCCCCATGCATATTGTTATTCATGTAATTTGTTAATTACATAAATACTTTTTTTTTTTTTTTTTTTTTTTCCAGACCCGTCCGACCTATAGCCACCGGTAGGCACCGCAGCCATCAGGCTTATTGTGCCACATCTGTTTGTTCAAGTCACCCACTCTAGCACGGTAGTCCCCTCCACTAACCTGTACAGGTCCCTAACCGAGTGGGTAAGGTATATCTCTGGGTCTCCTTTCGTTATCCCAAACAGATTCTGCCTTCTGCGATCTAGTGCCTCGCAGTCGCGTAGTATGTGATCGGCTGTCTCTGTTCTATCCCACAAAGTCTACACTTTGTGTCCCCGTCAAACACTCCGATTCTTTGTAGGTGTTCTTTCACCGCAGCATGTCCGGTCATTAGTCCCGTTACGATGCAGAGCTGTTTCCTACTAAGATGTAGTAGTTCTCTAGCTCTTTTCCTGCATGGGTTCCCTATAAAGGTTTTGCCATGTACTATACCCTCCCCAGTATTCCTGCTGTTTCGTACGAACCCAGTCTCCTATATGTCTCCGGGCCGTTTGCCTTGTGACCCCGAAGAAAGGTTCTGGGCCGTACATTTCCATCTATGACCCTCTCTTCGCGAGTTCGTCAGCCCTTGCGTTGCCCTCAATCCCCTGATGGCCCGGTATCCAAGTCAACCAAACCTTGTTCCGGTTCGACAGTTTCACCAGTTCGTCGAGGCATTCCGTCACCAGCCTCGACGACACCTTCCGGCTTAATAACGCCTTCAATGCCGCTTGGCTATCAGACATGATGTGAATTCGTCTGTTGGTCACCGCTTTCACATTCATTGTGTGTGCGCATTGGAGAATAGCATATACTTCCGCCTGAAACATCGAAGCATACTCCCCCAGTGCGTAACTCTGGCCCTCATTCTGAGAGCATATCCCTGCACCGGTACCATTAGCCGTCTTAGATCCGTCCGTGTACCAGACTAAGTCTTGCTCTTTGATTCTCAGTGCATACCTGGCAGCCTCCTCCCGTCCGTCCGCTATAGACACCGTGAAGGGATTCCCATACCTATGCCTTACCGGCATGTGGTCGGTCCGCATTTCCAACACCCCCTTTCCCACATGCTCAGTTATCGACATATGATTTGTGTTGACCCTTTTCGGAGTCGCTGTGTGTTGCAGCCTGTATGCCCCCATCCTTGCCTCCCCCTGTATGACCAGGTGCAACGGTGGCAAGTCCTGGAGTGCCTCCATGGCTGCAGTCGGTGTCGACCGCATTGCTCCCGTTATTCCTAGGCAGGCAAGTCTTTGCACCTTGCTCAGCCTCTGAATAGCATTCCTTTGTTGCGTCTTTGTCCACCATACCAAAGCTGCATACGTCATTACTGGCTTAACCACCATGCTGTATATCCAACTCAGCATGTCTGGTCTTAGCCCCCATTTCTTTCCATATGTGCGTCTTACCAGCGTTAACGCTGTCACCGCTTTTTTGGTAATTCTGTCCAAATGTTGGTTCCAGGTAAGTTTGGAGTCTAATGTTACTCCAAGGTACTTTACCTCCCCCACCATCTCTATGGTAACCCCCTTCAACGTAAGCGGATTTAGGCCATCCTGCTTTCGTCGGCGGGTAAAGGCCACGATGTTGGTCTTATCAGCACTGATACTCAGGCCCGCCAACTCCGTCCATCTACTAACCATGTTCAGAGCCCCTTGCAGTCGATCTCTGACCGTGGTGTTGTATCCCCGTAATGACCAGGTCATCCGCGTAGGCCAGTACCCTGTGACCGTGATCGTTAAGCACCTCTAGTAGCCCATCTACGACTAGACACCACAGGAGAGGGGACAGCACCCCACCCTGCGGACACCCTCTAGCCACCCGAGCCGCTAGAGTCTCGCCTGCGACCGAGGCTTCCACCACTCTCTCCCTAAGCATAGAGTCTATCCAGGCGACACAAGTGCCGTCCACACCTCTGCCTGTGAGAGCTCTGGTAATTGAATCAAAACCCGTGTTACTGAATGCCCCCTCAATATCGACGAAGGCCCCCAGCATCACTTCCTTGTTTTGTAGTGTGTCCTCCACTAAACTGACTAGTTCGTGAAGTGCTGTTTCTGTCGAAACTCCTGTCCGGTAGGCATACTGGTCATGGTGTAGAGGTGAAAGCACCAGTACATCATCCCTAATATACCTGTCCACCAGTTTTTCCAATGCCTTCATAGTGAAGGACATTAAGCTGATTGGTCTTAGGGCCTTCGCCGTAGCCTGTCCTGCTTTCCCAGGCTTCGGTATGAATGCTACCCTAGTGAACCTCCACGCTTTTGGTATATAGCCAAAAGCCAAGCTACATCTGAAGATGTTACACAGTATCGCATACAGTAGTTCCGCTCCCTTCTGCAGCATAATCGGATAAATGCCGTCTGGGCCCGGCGATTTATAAGGTTCAAATGAGTCAATAGCCCACCTGACTATCATAGTCAACCATCCTTCTGGAAGTCTGCCACTCGGGGCTGGACACTCTCCTCTTCCGACGCTCCTCCCAGATGTTCCTCGATTGATCCACGATCTCAGAGCCAGGGAAGTGTACCTTAAATAGTTCATTTATGGTCTCCTTCCCTGTTGTGGTATATTCTCCCAAATGGTTTTTGAGAGCACTGATAGATGCTTGAGGTTCCTTGGCAAGGATTTTGTAGAGTCTGGCGCTGTGCTGGGTGTTTTCAATCCCCTCACAGTGCCCCCTCCACGACCTCCTTTTCGCCTCCCTCAGCTTCTTGTTGTAACTAGTCAGAGCGGCCCTGTACTCTTCCCACTCTCCTGATCGTTTGGCCCTGTTATATTTCTTCCTAACTTGTCCCCTCAGTTCCGCAAGTTCCTTACTCCACCAGGGCAGGGAGGAGCGCCTTGCAATGAGGGGGCAGTTGTCATTATAGGCTGAAATGATTGTGTCATTTAGCTGCTCCACAGCCATATCCAGCTCTGCTGTATTTCCTATCCTCTTATTGATCCCGGAGAGTCCAGACCTGAGGTCAGCTCGAAAGGCCTCCCAGTCCGTCTTCCGTGGATCCCGGTAGGATCTCACCTCCACTCTGCCTGCCAGAGTAAATGTTATGTGTCTGTGATCCGAGCAGCTTACCTCCTCAGACACATGCCAGTCAGCGACAAAGTTACTCACATATTGTGAGGCTATAGTCACATCAATAACCTCCCTTCTATTCCGCGTAACGAAGGTCGGGTTGTTGCCCACATTCAATGTATCTAAGTTATTTGCTACAATGAAATGTAAAAGTGACTCACCTCTCTCGTTGATGTCCGTGCTTCCCCAGGTCGTGTGGTGCGCATTGGCGTCGCAGCCGATGATCAGCTGCAGTCCTCGCTCCCTGCAGTATCTCACCAGCTGTTCCACATCCCTGGTAGGTGGCGGGTTCGGGTCATCATATGGTAGATAGGCCGATCCGATGACGTATTCCCTCGGTCCATATCCACCTCCACCCCCAATTTTTACCGCAGTTAAATCCCTAGAACAGAACTCTGTTAGCGGTAATGCTTTTACCTCCTTTCGGATACGTATGCAGGTTCGAGGGGCGCTGGCCTTTCTGTCGTATAGGACGTCCCAGCCCGCACCGCTCAGACCCAAGACCTTACCTTGTCTAATCCAAGGTTCCTGTATGAGTACCACGTCACAATCCTTCGTGGCCATAGCCAGGGCTGCCGAAGCCGCCCTGCTGTGTTGAAGGTTGGCTTGTAGTACTCTTGTCATTGCTCGGTCGTTTGATCACCCGAAAAGTCAGCCTTCCCAGCTTGTAAAAAGCTTTGAGTTGGCTCCTCTCCAGGACTTTGAACGAGGGGTCATCCACTGAGTAGGCCAGGAGCTGTCCTTCCTTCTCAATCTTCCTGCTCATCAGCATCCAGTTCTCCGTCATCAAGCCAGGATTTTGCTTCTTGAGACGGTCTCTGATTGTACCCTCCTCCACATTCTGTAGTTCTGGTACGTGTACTAGCACCCTAGGTCTGGCAGGAAGCTGTGTTGAGTCCACAACCCTCAACTCTGCTCCCTCCAGTCGCTTCCGAAGAAGCTCTCCTAGGGACGCTACCGTGCTCTCCAGCCATTGGGCCGTTCCGCGGTTCGCACAAGTCATCCACAGGGCCCCTGCGCTGAACACGGTTCTATAGAACTGCAGAGGCTCCGTGCTGCTTGCCGGGGCATCGCATAGCACGTCTGCCAATGTGTTCTGTACCAGGTCTGATTGTTCCTGGGTCAGCACGGTGTCGGGATGGCGTCTGTTAATCACCGCCCGTCTGATTCCCGACACAGTATCGCTATAAGATCCAGTTGGTCTGGTAAATACTTAGAAATATAGTGAAATTTTATGCGATAGCGATTAAACTCTACATACATATGTTAAGATCGCATTAAGAAATTATCGGTTTAACCTGGATTTAATAGAAAAAAATATGTTGTATATACATAATAGTAATTTACATACGTAGTAATTTACATACAGTTGACCATACTATTACTGCTTTGCATTCGGGTGCCGCAATAAAGCATACTTTTATCGGGTTTTATGGCAGTTTGAGTCGAATCTAAATCAACCGAGTGTACAATCGGTTAGTTGTATGTAACGCCTATAGGCTGCATGGTTTCTTCTTCAAACTTAAGTTAGCAGTATGGACTACTTAATTGGCATTGTTGGCAACTGTCGTTGTTGTTTTAATAAATATTATTTATTACATATATTATGTAAACATTATCTCACTAATTAGCTTCATGCCCTTGCAGGCACTTATTCATTGAGATTCACTAAGATCCTGTATTGAATACGAGCGATTTCTAAGTATCCAATTTTTTAAGGAAAAACTGTGTGATGACATGGTAATTTGATTATATTTTGACGGTAATTGTCTTATATTCACATTAAATATTCCATTAAAGATTGTGGAGACATCTTACTTTCTGTCCGTTAATTAATTTTGTGTGAATTTGAATTGTATATTGTATATACTCGTATATATCCTACCTTATTGTAGTCAAAATATAAGTAATTATGTGGTCCAGTCAGCTATTTACATTTAGCAGACATAAATGATAGGGCTTAGAGAAAATCATTAATTTATTTTTTATTGAGCGGTTTGTTTAATGTGCTTTAATACAAAATTATTTACTATCTCGATTTCACACATCGATAATACACATCATTCACATTTAATGTGACACAGGCACTTATATTGCACTTGTACCTTAGGAATTCTGATATCTATTCTCAACATCACTTCTAAATTTTAACAAATATAGATAACCCAATTAAAAGTTCGCCTTTCACAATGGTCCATCGTTACAATGTAGAAGAAAGAAAAACAAACTTTGGAGCAGGGAATAAATTAAAAAATGGAAAATAATATATGCATTTTTACTAATACATTTATATGTAGTAATTAATATTATACCATAATAAACTTTGTACCCTTTATAAAAACAATTTTAGTACAATTATCGTTAATTCTAAAAATTGAAATAGCAATCTACAACATAATGCATTATTACATTTGAACCACATTAGGTGTGTACCAGAGATTGTACAAATGTTTTAATTTGCACATGAAATCAAATGAAATATTGTATCACCATTCACTTAGAGTTGATGACTTGTAGTCTAGATACACAGTACTTTAAATTCAATTTATGTAAGAAATGTTTTATAAAATTATTATTATTTATTTTAAATTACGAAAAAGATTGTTCCTGGTGAAAAAACATTTAATAGTAGCAATAAGTTTGAATATTTATTTATAATAATCATGCATCGATTTTGAATATATCCCGTTTGCTATCTGTTTTTAAAGAATTTCGTAGAGTTTACATTGATCACAATATTTGGAATCTTTTAAGCCGGGCCACTTCATAAATAATCAATGTTTCATCTTCAGGCTAAGTTTAAATTTGGTAGTTACCCTATATTTGACTATGAAATAATATTATTGCAATATTCAATGAGTGTTATTGCGCATTTATCAGTTGTTAATTTCATTATTATTTATAAATTATAGGCAAATTTTGTAGACAATATTTTACGTCTTAAAATAAATATAATGTCAATAAATGAGTTAGTGACGCCGAACGGATATACAGATCAAAGAGTTTCAGGTATGTACGTCAAATAATTATGGCAAAATAAATTTTGTGCGAAACGAGAGAAAAATATTTTCTGTTTGCTATTTGGTTAAACAATAATCATAGATCAATAATAGATGCAAATGTACCTAATGTAAATTAGATATATTTTTTTATTTGTAGCTTGTTTAAAACCAACAAACTTTTATTTGAAATTACACTTTTACATTTAATATAATAAAATATATTAATTATAATAATTTAATATATTCTCTCTTCTATCCATTTTTGATATGAATTTTAAACTGAACATTAATGAGAATGTCTAAATATTGTATATGTACTACAACATATGCAGAATCTACCGAAGCAAACTTTCAGCACTATTTTCTGTGAGCTCTAGCATGTAACACTTTTGTAAATTAAAATCTAAATCACATTGCGTATTTTAAATAAGAATCAAAGAACAGATTGCAGTAACTAATAACGTAATTTCCATTTAATTTAAACTACATTATTATTGCGTTCCGCTTATACCGACAAGATATCTCTAATTAGATTGGAGTACTAGACGAGTTTAAAGTAAATATTTTTCTCGAGTAATTTTATTCTTCATGAGTACCGTACTTGTAAGACTACCTCACACAAATTATTATTAATTATTACATAATTTTGTCTGTACCTGCACAATAAAGAATATTACAAGATTGTTCGTACGTCAAACGTGAAATTATATACACATAATCTTGAACATAAAATGAAAACAAGCGTGCTGTTTGAAGTAACTATCAACGTAATAATATTAATAATTAATTCATACAGTATATATTATGTATTCTATCTGTTGTTTTGTTGTTGGAATTCTAAGAAACAATATAAATAACAAAATTATATGCTAAATATAGTTAGAATTGCCTATTACAAATTTGACTGAAGCAATTTTCCTCATATTACGAATGCTTTAAGAATACGTAAGTTTAGAATTTGAAATATATCCAAGACGTAGTAACAAAAACTATTATAGGTACATTGAGTTTGTTCGCAGATTTATAAGACGTTAATAGTTTCCTTGTCAAAGCCAAACGAACGAATATATTATCCATTAAGTTTGCTGCGTATACACTATATACTTTTCAACTGAATTGAAAGATTGTTACAATGTCCTTGAAGTTTTACCAAACAATCTAGAAATTATTTAAGATATATGTATCTTCAAGTCAATCTTCAATCATTACGTTTTGAGAAAACAAGCCTGCTCTGAAGCAGCATTGCATAATACTTCTTTTGCAATGAATAAATGCATGCAATAAAATAACATATGCCAACAAAGTAGATGCATAAAATTTCAAAAATGAGAAAGTAAGCCTTGAGTTGTTTGTTCTTTTTTATGTTGACGTGCGCCTGAATTCGGTACATAACCGCTCACTGTGTTAAATGTTAGAATATTTGCCATCTCAAGAGGACACGCCTCATTTAATAAATCAATTGGAATTAAATAACCTAGTTCGAGATCTCAATTTATCAAAAACTCGGGCAGAAATATTAGGATTAAGATTGCAGGGATGGAAGTTGTTAGCTCCGAGTACGCGTATTTCTGTATATCAAAATCACCAGAAAGAACCGTCAAAGTATTTTTCAACTCAAGAAGGTCATTCATTTTGCAAACATGTTGACTGTTTAATGCGAGAATTAGGTTACAAACACCAACTGGAAGAATGGCGTCTTTTTATAGATGCTTCTAAATTGAGTTTGAAAGCTGTCCTTCTACATATAGGAAACATCCAACCCTCCATTCCTGTTGGTCATGCCGTGCAGATGAAGGAACCATATGATAATATGACACGTCTCCTTGATAAAATCAATTACAAAACCTATAAATGGTACTGATCTCAAAGTAGTTGCAATTCTACTTGGTCTACAACTTGGATTCACAAAGTATTGCTGTTTCCTTTGTGAATGTGATAGTCGAGCAAAAAATTTGCAGTATATTGTTAAGCAATGGCCAACCAGAATACAATATACTCCTATTGAAAAACGCTATCAGGGCAAGTGGAATAGCGAGATGCTTGCTGACTACTGTTGGACTTTAATTTCGGAATGTTCTTCAATATAAAAGAAAAGTGAAAAGAAAGACTTTCTAAATACGTGCCAGAATAGCATATACTTAGTTAGTGTTAGTATTGTATGATCAATATGAATTTCGTTTGTTTATAATACCAGACGTGATAGAAGATATTTGTTTTTATAATATTATTATATTATTATTAGGAATATAAAACAAAATAAGTTTGTATATAATTCATAAAGAAAAATAAAAAAAATGAAAATTTGTTGTTCTGTGCACTGGTCAACAGGGTTTTTTCTCTTACAGTCTGATACGTGTACGTTATGGACTTTTTCATTGTAATTCTGAATATATTTTCAAAAATTGGCTATCTCGTCAGGTTTCTGAGAAATGTTTCTTACACATATGTATGTATATGTATTAAATGTATTGTATGTCTAAAGATATTTTTTATGAGTAAGTTAAAGGAAACTATCAAGTTATTATCATGCTAACGGGCATGTCTGAACAGGATTTAATATGTTTGGGCTTCATTTGTACGTTATAGTCGTGAAACCACTCCTTTTTTTTCTCTAGAACCAATCAAATCAAGGAATTAATAGAACTGTGCATATGTGAGTATATACACCTTACGAAATACAGGCGAAAATCGCGTGCGAACCCTCTGTAACGCGAGTCGCACGCGATTTTCATAACAAATTCATAACTTTGGGACCGCTGCAGATAATCAAACCAAATTTGGAATGTTGGATGAACAAATCATACTCTTTCATTTAGTGACACAAATTTAATTCAACTTTCACCACAAAGGAGGGGTGAATATTTCCATGTGTACTTCAAAAAATACTCCACATTTAAGCTTTTATTGTCGTTAATGATCGATTTGTGGCGAAAGAAATCGTTTTTCATTTTCTTTTTGTAAAACAAGCGATAATATACTGTACTGCTATTATTTTGCACAAAGGTGTATAAGACCCTACAGACACGTTATTCGACTCAAATTGACTCAATGTATAGTAGTAACAATAGTTAAACGTTTTTTGAATTCGCAATGTCCCGTAGGTGTGTACACAATTCTAACAGCATTGGACAAAGAGGGACCAGGATTTCGATACCTTAAACAAAAATGTCCTAATATATCTGAGGCAAAACTTAATGAGGGGATTTTTATAGTACCCCAGATTAATCTGTTACAACAGGATCGATAATTTGACGTACTCTTGAACGATTTAGAAGGGACTATCGATATTATAATCGACCATTTTAATAATTACGTCAAACTCTATATGACCGGTACTAATATATGCAACGTATACAACGCTAATAACAATGATATTTATTGAAGAAGTACACTCCGGTTGTATTTTAGCTGTAAAGAGAACCACAACCGTTGAGAGTATTGTGCAATTCTTGCTTTGTATAATACATACTTACACAATTTTGCTAGCCAATTCTAAATCAGAGCTTACCTTGGCAATTATTGTTACTGTTAGAGGGAACTGTGAGTACATGTAGACTTCATCTTGAGAAATTATTGTATCGATTTATAAATATGTATATTCTTTTGTCGATATCTGGAAAGCTGACTTCAAAACAAGTCGATAGCGGCAGTGGCTAGGCGGCTGCTCAGTATTATAAAAGAACGCTGGAAGTCAGGGTTCAGTTCTTCCAGGGCTATTGATATTTTTCTCAGAGAATTCTATCCCGAATCTATCTACTAGTTGCTTGCTATTCGTGGGAGCAAAGCTATTAATAGTGCAACATTATACATGGCGAAATAGTGCTGTAACAAAATTCTTGATCACATTTAACACACACAATTTAGGCATAGATTTGCATTACAGAAACAATATTATTAAGCTGGGATACCTAACCTACAATCAGTTTTCTCCTCTAAGATTTTTGGACGAATTTAAATATTCATAGTGTATATAAGAGTCGATACGTGAATGAAGAATCTGGATCCTTTAAAAATAATAGTTTTGTGTTTTTGTTTAATACGTAGTATATTGAAACATTACACTTGTTTGGTGTCCTGCAAGAGTAGCCCACTAATGCGCACTGGTACGCATTTTCCTGCTAAAGCAGTGCAGCAAAAATTTATTGTTTGCTATACAAATGTAGCGTTCGATGTTTTGCACGAACTGCACTGAATCGTCGGTGCAACGATTGTGGACTCGTTAGGTATGCATAGACTAAAAAGATACAAATTTAGAGTAGTTGCTAATGAATTAAGAGAGAAGTTATTGATGATTATAAGAGATAGAAAAAAAATGAAGCGTTAGCTTCCGCGTTTTAACCGCTTCATAGTAATGTAAATGTATACAATACAAAATTAAACAAAATAAAATAAAAGTAAAAAAATACAAAATCTACTAAATTCGACGTTTCACCACTAATGTAAATGGCTTCTTCAAGAGAAAACGTTAGGTAGGGGGCGTCAGAAGGTTACGGTAACTCGATGTGTATATTAGTGAAATGTCTAGTTTAGCAGATTTTGTATTTTTTGTACTGTATTTTGTATTGTATATATTTATACCACTATGACGTGATCAAAGCCCTCATAATAAAGAGAAACCTTTGATATCATTTTTCTGTCCTATTGTTTTTCAAAAAGTTATTATTGTTGTAAACATGTTACTGGCTACATATGTACTCCGTTAAATACATGCAGAAAAATAAGAAATAATTTATTCAAAATATGTGCCTTTACTTTCTTCGCTTGCGTCACAGTTTTGTTTATACTATCCGCAGTTTCTTAAGAATACATTCTTAGGAGAATAATTGATCTGTTATAAAAAATATATAAAACGCAAAGGAACTTATTTAATACATGCGTTTGACAATATTTTATTATTGGATTTATATCAATGGACAAGTTTGTTTATTTTGAATTTTTAATATTATTTTATCAGTATTATACTACTTCTTTGAATTTGCTATACATCATTGTTTTTTAAGTAAAAGCGGTTTCTTTCAATAAATAGGAAAAAGAGATTTTTTTAATGAGGTGTTTGGGGTATCCCGTCCTCCATTATAAATTTTTGGTGAACATACGTGGCGTCATTTTTGGCACCATGTCATATGCTGCAAATTATGTTAAATAGATTATATATTGTAAATTCGGAGATCTTCATAAAAATTGAAAAATTGCGCAAACTATGGAGGAAGCTGTGGCTCGAAATCGGGCAATTTCACCGCAAAAAAATACCTAATTCTTACACCGAAGTACTCTTTCAGTCTATAGTTTCATTGTAATCGGGAAGTAACAGTTGCCGGTGTTCCATTGCAAGTAACAATAGATATTAATGTTAGTAACATATAGTACGCTATATCATATCTAAAAAAAAAACGAAGGGACATGAAATAGCTAAAAAATTTACCTTACAAAAGTAAACTGTGGAAAGTACTGAATACATATTTACAGATGCCTACCTAATTATTTTTATTGGTTCACTTGCTAACACTGCTAATTTTTAAACGTAAGTACGTTGTTATACCGAAATGTGAGAAATTAAACACTGTGCTGTGAAAAGCTATAAAAACTAGAGGAGAGGTCAATGTATAATTTACGCTAAATACACATTTACGAATACCATTTCATAAATAAGAAATAATCTGTTGTTTATATATTGCAAATGTCTAGTACAGATACAAATACGGAATTCACTGGCGACCCTGTGACTAAGACGACATTTGAAATTACATATTTTACTACCACTGCACTATAAAAATTATATAAGGTGAAGCACTACATTCGCCTCGGTTAATATACAAAAAACGGTAACACATATTTAACATCTTTTTGTTGGAGCATGTGTAAGTCCATTGGGAGCACGTTCTAAAATTATTTTGAAATATACAGGGCGTCTCAAAAGAAAGTTACACATCAAAGTTAACATAATTTAAATGTAATGCAAATGTATATTATTGCATATTTCGATGACGCAGACTACATAAAGGCAAGTTACTGTTATATTCTCTATACCTAGGTTCAACAGTTTCTGAGATATTTACCAATTTTTGAAAATGTAGATCAATATTTAGAATGAGTACATAGCGTACGTATTTAAGTGTTTCAAGTTGTATTATTTCATTAGCACAACCATTACATCTAATGCTAAAATAAAGATGCTTTCTAAAAATTATACAGGATGGTTAAAATCTTACCTCTAACTGTAGGTTAAATGGAACATCCTGTGTCTGTATTTCTCTATATTCTTTTTATGTAATTCCAATGTTTAAAATTGTAGATTCTAGTTGATCATGACATTTAGCCCGAACTTGTTCTAGAGCAAATATTTTATTAAATTGTGAGGATTTTTCTTTCAATATATCTTATTATTTAGGTATAGGCTATATAACATATGTTTTATTATTCGAATTTACTACTACGAATTATCATGGTATCTGCAATTTATTTATTTTGTTATTTAATTATGATTCAAAATTACTATTTGGTATAAAAAATTAATTTGAAAACATTTGAGTTTATCATAGAAATATAATTTATCATTTAGAAATTTTATATATTTTTAAAAATTATTTTCATCGCTACAAATGATTGAGCGCTATCGCCAATCGCTTTCTCGGGTGAATTTGGGTGTCTTATACGATGGCATGTACATACGTACATACATAGAATTCAGATTTGATGATATACATATATTATATACCGGTTGATTTCAGAGGTAGGATAAATAACGGCGGGAAGGGGCAAGAGGTACGAAAATTTGCTACGAAGTGGGGACGCGTAAAAGTCTCTCTATCACAGTCTAGTCTCGTGTAGTCTACAGCGCTGTGATAGACTCATTCGCGTTCCCACTTCTTAGGGAATTTTCGTACCTCTTGCTCCTTCCCGCCGTTATTTAGCCTATCTCTGAAATCAACCGGTATATATGATATATAGGTATACCAAGAGCTAACTTTTAATGTGATGATCCTCTTTATATGAGTGAAAGAAGGATGAAAATATGATTTGTATGTGTTAACAAAGTAAACAAATACGCATATGCTATTCTGCTGGACAATTGTGTGTTATATGCTATCGCTGTCTAATAGCAAGTACCCACCACTGTTCTTTACCCTTGTCTAACTACTAGAACATGCTATCGTCACATCGATCTTTTCAATTTCAATCAATTCAACGAAGCCCTCATCCGTACTACTGCGTGGTGAGGGGGATGAATCATGCGCATGTATGCTTACAATTGAAGTCCGCCCCTTTTCCAGTAGACCAGAATGCAATCCACAGGTTGCAAATAATATCCCGGTATACATATATCTCCAGTAAAATCAAGTTGTAGCAAGAACTCAATTCACTATATAAATAAGAGTAAAAAATAGTTTTCGTTTTCTTTATTTGTCGAAATTATACGTCAAATTATACATCTCATACACAACCTGGATATTATCAATGCTTATTACAAGCAAAACCGCAGCGTAGATGGAGTACGTGGAATCCATGGAGATTTTAACAGAAACCATTTTGAGTTCAAGCATTTTGAAAGTGTCCAAGATAACGAATAACAACAAGAAGATTTTTAATTAAAAACGAATTTGAAAACGTCTAAATTGGTATCCTGGCAAAAATAATTTAAAAGTTAGAAAATTTAAACAAATCAAAAGCTATTAAAGTGTAATTTGGTTATTAAACGTCAACACGTCGAAGCTGTAAAATAGAAAACCCGAAAGAGAAAATCAATCTAGCTGCGGTTGGATAATCGTCGTCTACGCGAAGAACAGAAGATTCATCAAGCATTTTGGTTATACACACACAGACAAACGAAACACACTTCAAAATTCTTAAGGTAAGGGTGGGTAATATTAAGTAAATTTTATTGTAAAAGTTTGACTTTAAAACATAGTGAATTGAGGTATTTCTGTATTTCATTTTGATAATATTTTTACGATTAATTCATTTCCGAAAGCGGAACACTTCAGTACTTTACACCATGGATTATTTACATTATTTACAGACATTTTTATATTAGTTGGACGTACGAGGACGTAAATAAACGATTAACTATTTAATGAATGATGCAATGATAATTGGACAAATTATACAAATAAAATTAGAATCTCCTATTCTCAATGATTACAAACTATAATCTAAGATGCAGTAAAACGTTCATTACCAACTGCAAAACGACTACAAAGAATATGTTGCATAGACCAAAAACGGAAATGTTTAGTACAATGATTTCTAGCGTCAATAAGAAATGTAGAATGTCATGGAAAATTATTAATGATACCACCAAATCTTTAGTTAGCAACTCATATTGGTAGAAACTTATCGTATGCGTCTTGGTAAGCACTTATAGTTTTTTGTGTTCATACTAACGACTTGAGCACCTTCATATACCCAATACACTTTTGCAATATACGGACGACATAAGCACCATTGTATTGGGATCAAGCGCTGCTGTAGTCTCACCGCCATTAACGAATGCTGTTGAGGATCTGAAGTGTCGGCATAATGCGTGGAGCCTTGCATCTTATCCAGTCTACATGGCGAAAAAAATCCTCTTGCCAAAATAACCACAATTGTAGTAAACTTGACGAGACATTGCGTTAACTATTGTAACAACATAAGTAAATGGTGCATTTACCCATATTTTTTGTTGTATATTGTAGTTAAAAAAGCGTAACAGATTATTAGATACTAAAACAATAGTTGTCATCAAATTAGCAGGTGTTGTAATATGTACTATTGAAATTATGGACATAACTCCAGACACAATTTTGTTGTAATTCTAACTATTGCGCAGATTAGGCGTACTACGTAATAGTAGTAATTATTACTCCAATTACTGCGCACTACACAAACGTTTTACACTGCCTTTTTTGTAAATTTAACAACATTTTTCTCAAAGCATATTTCTCACGGAATCTGGATTAGCGATAGTGTGAATCTAGAAGTGGAGCATCGAATACTTTTATTGGTTCTCGAACATATTTAGGAATAGAGACCGTACCTTGAAAAGCTAATACATACGATACGATGATATCACTGTTCACCACTTATATGGTTCCGTATTCTACAATATTTATTTCCGACAACTATAACGTTACTTGCTACTGTACAGAGCATTCCAATGAAAGCAATCTACATCAAATACACAGCAAACAAACTACCCCCGCAAAATTACATTAATAATCATTAGTTATTTTCATCCTGTAATTTTCAATTCAAGGCATGATTTTGCTTTATTGGCGAACAGGGTTCCCCTTGAAACAAAATTCGACTTTCGTGTATCTTGATGTTTTCGACTTATTTAAGGTGGATCGTTTTCATTGGAATGCTCTGTATATTCTCACTATGTTTTGACCAGTTATGATGTTATGATTACTCTAGCTAAATAACACAATGATAAAGTATAATTGCACATTTAAACATTCCTATCAACGTTGAAATGGTCAATAATTATACTAGATTATATTATGGCGACATTACATCACGGAGAAAAAAGGATAAATTGTTTTATTTGGTGTTCGGATACTATTCCTATATGAATAATAAAATAAACTTACAGACATAATATCGAGAGTTCCCATGATATAAGTCTGCATTATGAAGATTTCCGGCTTTTGATCGCATTCTAGTAGTGTAATATACGTATAATGCAATAATAAATTAACTAAAAAATAAAGCATAATAACAGCATAAAGACACAAAATTTATCTCGATGTTTCGGCACTAATGTAAGTGAATTCTTCAATTACAAAACGTAGATAGGGATACCAGAAGGTCACGGTAACTTGACACGTCAACCACGCTGGAGGCGAAAACCATCTGGTGGGTGAAGGATGTTAGAAGGTCACAATAACTCGACATGTAAACCATATTTGAGGGAAAAACCTTCTGACTTACCCTCGTTGACATTGAAAATTTGCCGTGTCGGTAACAGAGTGCGCAAGATTTAAATATTGCGATTAGGTAGTACTTGTTTCATTTTATACTATTTAACGGGTCGATAGCCAGTGGTTAAGCGGCTACCCAGTGATGTGGCAGACATTCCTGGAGCAGTATGTCCCGATCTGTCAAGCAAAATGATTAACAGCGCAGTATTATAACCAGCGATATAGTGTTGTACCAAGGCCGTTTGAACGCATTTATATACACTCAACTACACAGCTAAAGCTTTAAAAGTCGCTGCAAATAGCGCAAACCACAAATAAAAAAAGCAATTAAATCTACTGTCAAATTTTAATAATACTGTTTAGGAAGTATAGTTGATTTTACAGATTTTCGCGCTCCTTTTTAGATACAAAAACAATATACAGAAATAATATTTATTCATAATTTATTTCAATTATGCTACATATTAGAAACGATATATATATATGTTACAGTATTTCCAAAGAGTTCGTTTTTAACCTACCAAGCTGCTTTCCCTTGATTATGAGTTCCAATAATTTTACCCGCATAATAATCACGTTTTACGTTTTTTAATAAATTATGCTCTTGCCCGTTAATTTTATTTGATGGCGAATGTTTTTCATGTTGATCTGTTTTTTACAGAATGATATACGTGTACTATCATCATAATCCATCAAGCTTTGAGACAAATAGAGACGAGTGCACTTATATCGTTTTGCTTCTAATGGTATGATAGATTTCATAGCATATGAACTTATGCCACTAAACAATTTGGATTATAGGACTACTTAAATCTCCTTTATTTGAGTGTAAAAATGTACCCTTTTGCTTCTTATACCTACACTTCTTACCGCCATTTTGCGTCTTACACTCCTGGTTATTGGTGTGTACTTTGACAGAAATTAAACGTTTTACTAAATTGAAAATTGCATGCGGTTTTCTTCTGTAATCGAATATGGTTTCGGAACAGAAAATAAAAGATTACAAAATAAGTATAGAACTAATAATTACTGTATTTCATACCTTCTTCTCATGAAAATTTAATACAATATTCACAAAATCTTTTATTTAGAAAGTCTGTAGCTTATTGTCATTACTTCTGATACTAATAACAACAATAGATGCATAAATAATTTCATACTTGCCAGTTTCTCATGTATTTCCACCATATATTATGAGGGAAAACGTGCACTCATCAGTGCGAACTACCCGAACACGAATCTACTTAATACAGAAATACTATCAACCAACCATTAAAACTTTTCTACTACTTGTAACTGCAAATATGCTGCAGTAATTCGAAAACCTATAAATTTACTAAGTACAGCAGTTAATGCAATGTGAAATTATGCACCAAATAGATTTTTATTGTTCATATTGGCGTTAAATGTGATATGTGGTTGTTTCACAATTTCACAGCTATATCGTAGATATTACTGCATGTCAAAGATTTTTACTTATGGTTTCAAATGTCTAAAGAGAATAAACAATTAATTGTAGCACCATCTTGATCCGTTCAAGAAAGTGTATTTTACCGTAAGACAATATAAATATACTACAAGTATTTATTGAATCAGGCTATTATAGAATAATATTACTACAATACTAGTTTTACGATTGGAAATGTTTCTTCTTCGGTATTCTTTTACTTTGCTCAGGTTGAGTCTTGTTTGCACTAGATTACTATTTATTGGCAATATCGTCTTAAGTTTTTTTTTAATGTGGTGGGTGCTTAGTTGCAGTGACTCCGTAAGCTGTATCGCTTGTCTGGCTATCACTGCAACTCTCGCGGTGTAGTTTTTGTGTGTATATGTTGTGTTCAATTGGCTTTGTGACAGCATCATATCGCCTTTTATGATGCCGCGCTGTTAATCACTTTGCTTCCAACAGCGAATGGCAAGTCGATCCGGGATTAAACTCTCTGAAAAAATGTCACCGTCCCTCCAGAGAACTGAATCCCGGCGCCTATCGTCCTCTCACAACGATAGTCAGCCGCCTAACCACTGCGGCCATCGACCCGTTATACAACATTTTTGTATTATTATTTATACACTTATAACACTCCTTACAAGAAACTTACATACATATACCGATCATTTAGAGCGACTAAGGCGAACTAGAAAAGAGATAGATCTAGAGTGGGGCGGTTGTAAAACATATACCTACCTACGGAATTAACGCATTGGCCAGCGTGCTATGCCGTATATGTTTTACAACCGCCCGCTCTACATCTATCTCTTTTCTAACTCGACTTGGTTCCTCTAAAGGATCGGTATATGTCAACTGTACATTTCGTTGTCCAGCCTCCATATGCATATATAATTTCTAAAGAAATTATTATAAACTACTATTTTGTTTTCCTGCTGGAAAATTCGCTCTGCCGAGAATATAGCATTGACTCGACATGAATCATTGTCGTTACATTGCCATATAAATAGAATATTATTACATACATATGTATATCACATATATTTCTGCCGCATCAGTAAATTATTTTTACGTGTTGCCCTTGACAAATTACAAAAAGATACGTACTTACCGTAAATACTTCAACAGTTTTTGTATTTCACAAACATGTGACAATACAAGGCATTCTTAGAACAAAGATTACTTGATTTAAAAAAATACATACATATATAGTAGATTTTGTAAATACAGATAACACTGTTATCATAATTATGAAGAGAATAATTCTAGCAGTTTCTCAAATGTAGTTTGTTCAAACCAGTAAGCTGTAGAACTTAAAAATTAACGATAGCGCTATCGATTCTTTAAACAATTAAAAACTATGAACTATTCCTAGTATAACTAGTCAGAGTGAAGAAGTAAATACATCAGCAAAGTGACATAACTAATATCCGAATAAAATTAAAACAAACAATAGCTAAGATGAAACGCTGGTGGAATAAGTTTGTTTTTGAATCACCTAAACTAATTTAAAACTCGAACAATTTCAGTGATTAAAAACGTGCCCGATAACAGTGTGCGTAGGACTAATCTCAAAATTGACTTGCTTTTTACCCATTCCGTAATATGCCGTTTATTAACTGAAAATAAATGGCTCTTATAACATACGTGAATAATAAATTGAGCGGTAAATTCTTAACTCTGTTAATTATACATGAGGTATTATAACAATATCTTTTGCCGACTAAAGTAAATAACCTCAACAGACATTAATGAACAATAAGTACACATATACGCCGTGTCTAAAGCTAAATGACTAACTTTTTTATTATTGGAGTTGGTGATATTTTTTATTCTGATTAGGACGATGAAAACATATTACAATTGGTTATTATTTCCGAGATATTGACAAAAACATATTTTCTTGAATTGAAAGGCTTTGTATATTTTTAGATATTGTTAAAGAAACCAATATTTTAAACAAACGATTAGGTATTATTACACGCTACTGTAAACTTAAATGTAAACAAATAAAAAACCTGAATTTTCTGATAATTTCCAAACAATATGCAAGTAGACAATGACCAAATATGGTGGAATAAACAATCATTGAGAGGTTTTCTTAGTAATTGTGAAATAAATACTTCTTTGTGATTTCATCATTAGTAAATTATTGTTTGGAAAATGTCGTCATTCATCTCGAAAAATGTAATATGCCGCAAGTATATTTAATATTAAATTATTTTTCTGTTTCCACCATCTCAATCAATAAGGAAATTAAAAATGATGAATACTATGTATATGATAACTAATTGTTGAACTAAATAATTAAAAAGCATTATACAAATGCACTATGCTTCGGATGTATCTGGTAAATGAGTGAGAAGCTACCTATACGCATCTCCATATCTATCAACCATGGTTGGTACACCTAAGCATAATCTTTTTCTCCTGCAATGTGTAAGTAAGAAATATTGTGAAACTGTGTGGAAATAAGAAAAAGATGGAAGGTTTACTATTACATTTGAATATCCAGAATAAAATCGTTTACATATTGGTTGTATTCACCCTATTTTGAATCGCTGGGCTGTGGTGTATTTACACAGATACATTTTATAAACGTATCGTCTAACAAATAGAATGATTACCATTATACAAAAGAAATAAATGTTAACATGAATTGTGCCACTAATACAAGCCGATTGCAATAATTGAAATTTAATTTAGAATACATTGAACATTGACAAGATTTTGATATTTAGAATAGCAATTTGCGTTCTAATTATTTCAGCTGTAGCCGGGCGTCAAATGGAGATATTTCCATACTAGTCATCTACTGATTTTTTCTCAATAATAAATTCTCAAACATTCTTTTTAATACATTTAAAATTTATTTATGAATGACAGTTGTAGGTTGTTTTAGTTAATGAAATAAGATCAAAGAAGATTTAGCAGTCAGTTCTAATTTATTTGTATTTTTAAAGTACAAACCACATACATATATAATATATAGGTAGAACAATTGACACTTGCTATAATAATACCACAAATAGGTCTTTTTATGACAGGGCAACGAATGGTAGACTTATATTTATTTCGCTTGAATAAAGCCGTTATTATTTTTATATTACAAACGAGTTGCATGCTTCGTTTCAGGTACCTAAAACAGTTTACAGTTTTACGTTATTACAATTATCGTAATGAAATATATCCTTTTACAGGAGATCATTATAATCCATACATGTATTTTTAAAATATTATAATATAAATAGCTATTAATAATAATCTTTTCGTCATACTAAACTACAGTATATACGCACAACCCACATAAGGCATACGGTAATCACCATAATGTTACCATTATTTAAGACTATATAATTGTCACAACCATACATATACGAAATTTATATCAATTTGTATAAAAGGCACTTATTATGCTATTCACACAGCCAATCACAGGGCAATTTCGGCATTTTACTGGCTGGCCATGGCAGATAGCCAGCAGTTTTGAAGACCCAGTAGTCGTAGGAAACTTTGCCGATCAACAAAAGAAGTAACAAAATTTCTGCAGTAATGATATAATAGATATAATCTGTCCAATCCTGTTGCGTCTTGCATAATTTTGTAGGGTCTAGGTCTATAACTTTGTTATCTAAATTACTGCAAAAAATTTCTTCGTAGTCCGTTATATGTTTCTGTTTAGTAATAAGCCATGCCTGTAAATAGAAATGAAAGAAATTAGAAAGTAAGGAATATATAAGCAATGTAGTAATAATAATTATTATTTTTAAATAAAGTGTTTACTTAAGAATATAAATCATAACGGTTTTTGTAAGAGCTTTATGTCACATAGGATGTGTATAGCGATGCGATTTTCATTAAAAAAAGTTAACAAGCCTTGAGTAATCAATCAAAAACTTCTAAATAGAATCAACAAAAAATGTTCAATATTTTGTTACTATATTTGTAACTTCTTCAGGAAACTAGAACATCTCAAATTATCGTAAATACATCAAACTGATGAAAAATAAGACGGGGCTAATTTTGGTTGATGTTCCTACTTTCATCAAATTTTATTTTTTAGATTATGCAATTTTGTTTGATATAAAAATGTCTAACAAAGTTGTCAAACAAAATATGGTAATGTAAAACATGCTTTTTTGGAGTTTTTAAGGGACCGAATTGCTCCCACATTAGCCAGAATGTTTCCAAGAGCGCATAATGCCAATTTGCGAAATGAAACCATTTGGTGTCAACATCCACCTCACTACGGTATCCAGGTTAGGCAATACCTTATAAGAATACCTGAAAACCGGGATATCTGCCACTGTCGAAAAAGACCACTTCGATTTACACGAAGTAACAATAATATTATGGCAGATATTATATTTAATAGTGGCAGAAGAAATATACATTTTTCTCTAAAACGGTTGAAGATAAATGGGTGTACATTATGATACCAAAAGAAAGAGAATTTAACTTCACATCGAACCCTGTAAACAGGTATAGGCTGTCCCATTGAAAAAAAAATAGAGTTATTGGTAGTTGAATGTTTCCAAATGTTGGCGCCAGTAACCATATGTCAATAAAACTATCCGCACGTGTTAATATTGGAAATAGTAAACCAATTCAAGACGTATCAATTTGTGCAAATCAAAATTTTCTACCTTTTTTAGTTTTGATGTTACAGCTCATTAGTGAGAGCGCTGCAATGACAAAATTTTTGATAAAATATTTATTTTCTCGAAAACAAAGATACATATGTAGGAAGGTCTTAATAAAAGTTACATAAAACATCATGCAGAATCTAAAAAATATAAAATATATAGCGTGATCCATTTAAAATAATAAAGTTACATACGCTTTCTCTATAATTGGGACACCTTGTATATTTGATCATATTTTCTCGCTATGCGTCGTCTAAATAGGGACAACTTTTATTTGAAACTCTTTTCTCTATAATGTAAAATAAATAAATTGTCAAAGAAACCGCGTCAGCTGGGACAGCCTGTATATTATTATTATTACCCAAGATTTGTCAACGGTTATAGTACTTACACCGCTGAGAAATTATTTACAAATAAAAAAATAACATTTTAATCTCAATTTTAAAAGAAACGCTCTTTATACAGGTTCGCTACCGAATATGGTGTCAAAATTGTATTTTTTAGAAATTTGCAAATCCGTAGATTAAACAAAAATCTATTTGCCATACGAAATGGGGTATTGATCCTAGGTATCGATTCCAAGACGCCGATATCAAGGTATCGAATACTGGACGATGTATCGATATTTCGCCCAGCCCTAGTTACTTCAGAAAAGAATATACGCCCACCACGTTCGGGTCACTAGCTGCTGTCAACATGAACATGTGCATGCCGACAAGTATGCACATGAACATTCACGTGAAGGATTGTAAGCGATCTCATGAAAAAGTAATAAACGTCATGCGCTAATCATCTTTGTCAACTAATGTTACCTTGAGTAGTTTATTCCAATATATAGTGTGTATTGTTGTAGGCAATTTGAATTCATACATAATAATGAGCGATATTATTCTTAAATTGGCTTTGACACAATTTTTGAAGTAATAGAAATACAAATTAAATTCATTTAATGCTTTATTATTATTATCAAAATAGCGATATCTAGCAAATATTGTGCATTAATATATACATCGAATACTGGACGTTTTTCTTACTTTTCCATTTATTCAAATTCTATGTGTTTTTACTTTTGTTAGACATTATTAAGATCAAAATAGTATTACTGTCTTCCAATTATTAAGATCTATTTACAGTTTCATAATGTGAAGCTAAAAAAAGAAATGAGCAATTTCCATTATTGAATTATGCTATACTTTTCAATTATTACGTTAAATTATCGCTTAGTATTGTTTAAAAAAGGTATGAGTATTTTATGAACACCATTATTACATAAAATGTATGCATTCTGAACCGCTAGTTTAACTAGCTTAGTTAACTTAAATATATCCGTATTATATATGTTGATTATTTTACAAAAAAAGCAAAATATATAAAATTTTAAATATTATAAGGCAAATACATTGTACTTATAATGACGTCCTAGACCTCATTAATGTGATATAATATCATAACTTTAAAATTCTCCTTCTGCCAATATAAATAAAAAAATGCTGAAAAATTAATAGCTTATCCAGATATAATTGTTACTCTACTACTTAAAATCTTGAGAAACTCCAACAAGCAGAGCACGTCGAACGGAAGATGTAATTGATATTAACAACAACAAAAGGAGATACTACTTTTGAAATAGGGTGCACATTTAGAGTCAAATAAATGAGATATTCAACCAATTAAAATCTTAAACTAATAATAGGTAGTTTAAGATTTTGTTAACTAATAATAGGTAGTTAACAAAAAATTGCATATTTTAAGACTTTAATGGAACTTAAATTATTAGGAAAACAAACTTCGTCTTAAACAAATTCACTTAATTAGCCATCTGTTCGAGTTAGTACCTGAAAGGAACTTATTGAAAATATTGAAATACCTAATATATAATATACTATCTCTTTTGCCCGCGGCTTCGCTCGCGTAGACTATAATAAAATCTGCATATTTTTTAAAATCTTAATCAAATTTATATATTGTCACAACCATTCTTCATGTAAAAATCAAAAAACTGTACAACAAGTGGATTTTGCCACTCTCCCAAAGATTATATTTTAAAATACGCTGAAAGATGTATTTCATTATTTGTGTAAAAGAGCATTAATATCAAGTTTGAAGTAAATTTTACAATAAAAATCTTATTTCGACTACAAACGTTGCCACTCCCTTTCACTAAATCAGAGGTTGAACGCCAACGATGTATATGATTAATTGTGTCAAAGAGCATTAGAACTAAGTATCAAATAAATTTAACCATAAAAGTATATTTTGATCATTAATATATATTTACATAATTATATTTTTAATATGATTTTAACTTTAATACCAAATTACACCTCCTTTCACCATCTTAGCGATTGAATTTTAAAAACAACGAAACATGTGCTTAAAGTACTTCGGTTCGTAATATTTTAATTTTTTCCTATACAAACTCCCACCGCGTTGGGGATTGAATTTTAAAAAGCCCCGAAACACGTGTTCCATTAATTGTATCAAAGAGTCTTAAAGAAAATTCACTGAAATACGTATTTCATTAATTGTATAAGAGAACACGAATACCAAGCATTAAGTAAATTTGAGCATAAGTACTTTGTTTGTTATAGAAACTATTACTTTGTTATCTCCTTAGGGGTTAAATTTGAAAAAATGCTGAAACACGACTTTCATTAATTGTGTCAAGTATTATGTTAGTATGTACCAAATGTCAAGCAAATTTTGCCACCCTCGTTCGCCCTCTTTTGTCTCCATAGGATTGAAATCTTAGAAAAAAAATCCCGAAACATGTATTTCATGAATTTCGACAAAGAAAATTAATACCATATTTCAAGTGAATTTGACCCCTTGTTTTCTTTCGCTCCTTAGGGGTGAACTTTTGATAAATCAATTCTTAAATGGCGTCTACAGTATGAAATCAACATCGTCTCCAAATTTCAAATTTCTATTCTTACCGATTTGGGCTGGGCGTTGATGTGTGAGTCGGGACAAAGCCTTATGTACTTACATACATATGTATATGATTTATATATAATTCTGTAATATCTGTTTCAACTTTAGTCGATAAATTAGCTAAAGTATAGCTAAAGAATTACAAATAAATTTCTGTTCGTCTATATGCATTATTCAATAATAATATTTCGATAGTATTTCATTTGAATCAAGTGTATCATTTAAAAGTAACGAATAACGAATTGCAATAGATGATCTCATTTGGAAATAACAAATAACGAGATCATTCGAGTAAAAACTAGTGACTAACGTATAAATTGTTATTCACCAATCGAAATCAATTATTCGAATAATGACCAACTCTGCTCTAAAGTACGCAAAGTTACCAACCATGATTGCTGAACTTGCTAAGAAACTAATAGGGAACCTGTTGATGTTAGTTTTAAAGCGTTGGAGAACGAATACTTTTTACTAAAATGTATTTTGGGATATCAAATTTTTACTAGTTTCACAGAAACAGGATGATCTTTTTTAATATTTATATTTTCAATTGCAATTAATTTTGTTTTTCAATTTAGCCTTGACAGAGAACAGAACAGGGCGAACACTTCTTTCGTTCCTTGTAATTATTGTTCTAGTGGGGCAACTAATAGCTGATAGCACTCTTAATATCGAGCAATTTCAATTACAAAAAAAGAAAACACAAGCGTCCTAAAAATACATTTTACTAGATCGTTTTCATATCTATAGTAGATACCGTGCACAATTTGAAAAAGCATGTTATCAAATTAGAATGTATGTAGGTTATCGTAAAATGTTTCTACTACAATATTACTAAAGTAACTAGAAAATAATTATTTGTAGTGTAGAAAATATAATCACTTTGGAATTTTAATCATAACGCAAATATGCTTAGAATTTTTATTTGTTGGTAGGTGCGTCTTGATAAAATTGCAAAATGTGATAATATATATCAACTACAATAATAAGTTTTACCAGCCAAGTAGACGATAAACGTCATGCGATAGACTAGATACGCCCACCACGTTCGGGTCACTAGCTGCTGTCAACATGAACACGTGCATGCCGGCAAGTATGCACATGAACATTCACGTGAAGAGTTGTAAACGATCTCATGAAAAAGTGATAAACATCATGCGCTAATCATCTTTGTCAACTAATCTTACCTTGAGTTGTTTATTTCAACATATCGTGTGTATTGTTGTAGGCAATTTGGATTCATACATAATAATGGGTGATATTATGCTTAAATTGGCTTTGACGCAATTTGTGAATTTGAAGTAATAGAAATACAAATTAAAGTTATTTAAAGCTTTACATTATCAAAATAGCGATATCTAGCAAATAACAATATACATTGATATGAATTTTTTAAAATTAACAATAGGTATGGCAACAACAGGTTATGGCATTTATCTGGATTCGGTAGAATGCAATTTTATGAGAATAAAATATCATCTCGACATGTTTTCCTAAAACTGACAAAAACCTACAAGCATTTTTTAATCTGGTAAAAGTCATTTATTGTATAGGCTATCTCCAATGCAGATATATTCAACATACAAGATACTTGAACGTTATTTTATAGCTGCTAATGACGGTCATAGTAAATAATTTTCCTGCACTGCTACTCCAGAAGCTTGCTTATGATATATTTATGTACATGTATATCATGCATACGGTTATTTTAAGAAGTTGATCGAAACCGTGCTAAATAAACCTACAAGAAGAAGGAAAGAGGTTTTGTTATTGAAGGATAGAAGGCAACTAATCAAAAGTACTATTAGTAATGTTGACATAAATCAGATTTATAATCAAAAGACCTACAGTAAATCTGCAATTACATAGAAGCTTGTTTATGATATATTTATGTACATGTATATCATGCATACGGTTATTTTAAGAAGTTGATCGAAACCGTGCTAAATAAACCTACAAGAAGAAGGAAAGAGGTTTTGTTATTGAAGGATAGAAGGCAACTAATCAAAAGTACCATTAGTAATGTTGACATAAATCAGATTTATAATCAAAAGACCTACAGTAAATCGGCAGTTACATAGTTGTATAAATGTTGAGAAACTATTAAAAAAACATTTTCCATATTTTTTCCTTGTAAAGTTGAATATCTCTGAATATCTGAATACTTTTGGTGGATAAAAAAAGAACGAAGAACAGAAAAAATATAATATACAAGGTTATTAAGTTCAAGAACTAAGTAATACGTGGAGATAAATAAAACCAAACACCTATAGGACGAATCTAAATAATTAACTGAGAAACATAATCAATATGTTACTCGGTTGCATATTCTTCGACGGAAGTCTTTTACTAATTGATAATTAACAAACTTTCTGATAGCGTTGCAATTTTCTATGGTATAGTAGCTATTACACAAGTTTGCCGAATCTAAAATACTTTAAGTGATAAATGAATGACGTTGACATGTAAAAACATAGTTGTTCTCAATAAATTACGATAATTAGTGTCATTGTTCTCTCCATTATATTAATTGTATTTCAATTACATCAAAGTTCAGTTAAAGAAAGATTAGTCAATTGATCAGCTTGATTTATCCTGTGCTATAAATCATAAGTTATAATCAGATTAAATCAAACAGACTTTTCAACGTTATCGGATTTAAATCACAGAAAATAATAAATATGTTACAGTTATAATCTAATATGTATATTTATTTTTATAACTAACTTAATAATTGCTGTTCAAGTAATTTATAAAAATAATTTAAAGTGCTTTCGTCTCCACTTTAAAAATGATGTTATTTCGGTATCTATACACTTAATGCGACAAGTTCATTCACTAGTTGCTTCCATGCTACACGCAAGTCATGCACTTGATGGACTTTTATATTACTAATTATTACTAATTATTGCCACTCGCACATGTATGTATGTATAAAAAAGGCCATTTCGTTTATCATCAATTTTTTGCAATGCACATGTTTCAAATGGAAAAAATTTATTTCTTTAATGAAATTTTCACGACTGACTGCAAATTATATGATTGTTTATGTTAAGATATGGTTCATATATCATAAAGATTCATTATAATTCTTACTATTCTTACTATCAAATTATTTTCAGAACTGACACGAACTCATAGAAAATTAGGTGGTAAATCATGCCAACATTATACATAACATGTTTTAAATTCATCTTTAAAGCTATGGAAAATGGTTTAAGCTCAAGGGAAGCCGGACGAGAATTAGAACACCCAGGCAAACATTATTAAACGAGAAAAATAAGAAACATCTTAAATGTGTTCGTCGTCCCGTATTCTTAAATGAAATTGAAGAACGACATTTTTTGGATATCGTAGCTGCTTATGCAGAATTTGGTTCGCCTTTAAACCAAGTGATGGTGAAAATGATAGTAAAGTTATGTTTTCAAAAATGCCAAAGTTCCCTTACTTTAAAGATGGTAATTATGCAAAAAGACAGTGGCCAAACTTGAAGCGAAGTCGTATAGAGAATACATAACCTGAAAGATTACTTTAATCGGCTAAAAACATCATTGTCGAATGTTGCTGCTAAGAATATCATCAATTATAATGATACTAATCACCGTGATAGTGCCAGAACTCAAACTTGTTTGTTTCAAAGTGGCAAAAATTTTCCGAAAGGCACATGAATTCCACAAAGTGCGTAATATCAGTCATGTTTGCATCAACTACAGTTGAAGATCTTTTGCCTTTGTAGTGTATAAAGCATACTGATTGTACGATAAATGGGTAAATGGTGGTACCTCAAATACCTTCTACAATAGAACAAAGTCTGGTTGATTTGACTGTGGAACGTTTCAGGACCGACTTGTTGAAGTAGCTGTTTCATGGGCAAAGAAAAATGGTAATGTACCGAAGGCTTTAATGGGCGATAATTCATCATAGCATATAAACATACTACCTTTTCTGACCGCGGCTTCGCTCACGTAGACTGTACGGTCTACGGTCCGTATAGTTTTTCATTTTAATTAAATTTATTTATTGTTATATCCATTGTTTATGTATAAATAAACAAACTGTTCGCCCAGTCTACACCATAAATATATTTTTTCCATACAAACTTTGTCACTCTCCCCGAGGTTGAAACTTAAAATACGATGAAAGATATATGTAGGTACTTCATTACTTGTATCAAAGAGCTTTAACATTAAGTTTGATGTAAACTTCAGAATGAAAATATCATTTCCAATATAAACGTTGCCAACACGTTTTTACAATCTCAATCCCTAATTGAGTGAAGTTTTAAAAACCCTTAAACATATACAGCATTAATACCAAGTTTTAAGTAAATCTGAACATATTTCTTTTCCTCGACATTTTGCTACCACTCCTTAACCTCCTTAGGGACGACTTAAAAAAAACTCCGAAACATATTCTGTCACCCTCTTTAACATTAGTACCAATTTTCAAGCAAATTCGACTATAGACATATTAACTACAGAAACATTGAGGGATTGAATTGAAAAAAAAAACAGAACACAAGTTTTAGGAATTACGCCAAAGAATATTACTAAGTTTTAATCGATTATAATGTCAGCGAAGAAACAACAAGAATTGAAGAAAGTGAAGATAACTGCGACCATATTTCAAATACAAGCAGTGATTTAGATAATAATGATAGTAATACACACACAGTAGTACACACACAAAAGTCACTGCAACTAAGCACCCACCACATTAAAAAAAAATAATAAAAATAAGTACCTATGAATGACAATTTCGTAGCTTATGAGTTGTAACATGAAACATATCTAGCGGTGTAATTTCCCACAAAAATTCTATAACATATTTTATTGGAATAATTCGGGTAATATCTGAAATTAGCGACAATTTTAGTGCAAAATTTCTAAAGACGGTTGGCAATGGATTTTTATTTCCAGAAATAATAACGTTTATCGCCACTGAAGGCACGAGGGATTATTATTTTAAAACTGACTTGCAACTTTAGAACTTATCCTTTTTTCTGTTTTCTATACAAACCTGTAAGAAAATTATATTATTTTTAAAATGTACTTGTTTATTAGCCAAAGTAGCGTCATAGTACCTGAGTACACAGTGATGTGCTAATATCACGGGCATACAGGATATTGTGCCTAATATTATAAGCTACCCAACATCCTTGTTTATATATTTATAGTTATTCAACCGTTTGGTAGTTCGCGTAAGTGATTGATAGGGGGCGCATTCAGTAATGTGTCGCCATTCTTAATAATAATTGCGTAGGCGTAAAATACGATTTATAGTAAAATCTGAGAGCCAATAGGCGTGCTTTATGGTGATATCAGAGATTGGGGTAGATCATGATCTCATATCCAAACAACAGCAATCTGATTTTTCCTCATTTATTTTAGATGGTGTTAAATAGTGTTGATTTTCAATATTTTTGATAGACTTTTTAAGAACTTTTTTTGTATTGGGTAGATTCGGTTAAGTGTAGTGAATCATTCAACATAATCTTAAGGCCGGTGATACACCGGAGAAACTAATTTCATGAAATTTGTATGTAAAGATGTTATATGAAAAAAATTTTTCCAGTTAGTACACATCAGGAAATCTTCTTATATATACTTGTTGCGAATACACATTTATCTAGAGTATTTGAAGATATGTCTTTCGAGGAAGATGACGTGCTTTTATTGTGGTGGGCAAAGCGCAGACAGCGAAATAGTCATTAGGAGAAACAGACAATTTTGGATGTACCCTACTAATGAGAGAAATTTACAACATAATGCTACTGTTCTTGGAGACGAACTCAAACAACTTCCTCGTACTGTTCGTATCCTTCTTTGGACATTTTCATAGGTGTATATACTACAGAAAAGGTACCCCGTTTTCTGCATTAGCCAACTATCAGTCGGTCAATGAAACAAGGGTAAGCCGAAACAAGTTACAACAAACAGAGTACGTTGCATTTCACAAAACTTGTTTACAAAATCATGTCTGCTCTCCTGTCTCAGAAACGCCAGTGTATTCCATTTCATTTGAATGTAGCGTAGAACGTTTATAAAAATTAAAAATAAAAATTTTGTTGTATTTTTATATTATTTTTTACTACATTGTAAAATAAGAAACCAGTGTATCATCATCTAAGTTAACTTCGTATTTAGTATTTTGGTTTTTGCTGTTATATTTATGTTGTTGAATAAAGGATTTACTTTTTACTGTCCTTTACTTATTTTAACTTTTAATGTCTGACTGCTTTCTATTTATAATAATATGAAAATTTATAACTTTCTACTGGTTGTCGAGTAAATATTTGTTCACGTAATTTGTAACTACCATTCACAATGTATATAATTGGTTCGTAATATTTGAAAATTTGAATTTCGCGCCACAAGATAGATGAAAAGCAGTTATGTTCGAAACAGCAAAAGAACGTGTGTGTGTGTGTGTGTGTCTGTTACAAGGTGTAGAGTAAAAGAAACCAACGTAAAAGGTTGTTGTTATTACATCACTATTGTATTAATATATTATTGTAGAACGTTATATTTAATTAAACCAGTAAAATACAGTCCACTCCTTTAATACAAAACATTTTGGTCCATAACGACCCGGATGCAATAGTGAGGTTAAGTGAGAACAATTCAACGCAAACAGCAACTGTGTTATTATCAATGCCTTGTAGAAGTTCCAACGTCAGCACATAAGCAGCAAGCGTCCCTTTCACACGAGCGGATTCACAGATCAAGCGGACGACGACAACGTTATAGAGGTTAGACATTCCCGTTTCAGTCAAGGTAGGTGGGCTCATTTTGTTTTCCATTCCTGTAACATACCTATCCAATTACGCGGCATCATGGGACCCGAAGAGAAAACCGATAGTACAAAAAGCGACAATACGAAAAATGATCGTACAAATGAATTTATGCAATCACGTAAATCAGCAAAAGGTTCATTAACGAGAATCAAGAATTTTGTTAATAATTTTAACGTTGAGACAAACAAAATCGAACAACTTACGGCTAGATATGTACAATTAGATATGATTTGGCAAAAATACGACTACAGTCAAACGGAATTAGAAAAATTAAATGAAAAGGAATACGCAAACGACAGGGAAACATTCGAAAATTCATTTTTAGACGTTAAGGCTGCGATAGATGTTCTTAGAAATCGAAATAAGTCAGAGTTACATACAACCCCGAATCACTCAGATTCAAACAAAAACGTACAAGTCAAGCTACCGGAAATTAAATTACCCATATTTAAGGGCACGTATGAGGAATGGCGTAGTTTTATAGACATTTTTGATTCAATGATACACGAAAATCCGTTGATACCTGTTATTCAAAAATTTCATTATTTGAAAATGTCGTTATCCGGAGAAGCAGCAGCACACGTCCAGCCTCTCAAACCTACCAATGAAAATTACGAACATGCGCGTAAAATTTTAACCGAAACATACGACAAAAAGCAATACATTGTTGATGCACATTTGAATTCGATACTTTCTACATCGAATAATTCAAAACATGATTTAAAGGGTTTGTTGTCGTCAATGAAACAACACATTAATGCACTACAGTCATTAAACTTAGAAAATATTGAATTATGGGAGCAAACAATTATTTTTGTTATAAAACAAAAATTAGATTTTAATTGTAAACGCCAATGGGAAGTAGAGAATGCAAAGAAAAACAGTTTACCAACGTTAGATAGCTTTTTCAAATTTTTGGAGCAGCGATGCTATGCCAACGAATCTATAAACATGAAGGTTGCCCAAACGGACAAACGCACACAAAAAACTCATACACACATAACCACAAATACGCATACCTACGTCGAACAAGGTTACAAACATTAGCCAATCGCATTGTGATATATGTAAACAAAAGCACCGTATATTTGAATGTCCACAATTTATGTCACAAACGGTAGATGATCGAATCACGACACTCAAAACACTCAAGTTGTGTTTCAATTGTCTTAGAAAAGGACATTTTTCGTCAGAATGTCAATCACGACACTGTAAGTTTTGCAAAAAGAGACACAACAGTCTAATACACCAAACGTCAGAAGTTTCCACAGAAGCTACATCCACACAAGAGCATTCCGCACCAATTGTTCATGGAACTACACATTTCTCACACAACAGTGTGCAATCATTCAATACATCGCAAATTTTGTTAGGAACTGCTGTAATATTAGTAAAAGATTTAAATGAAAAATGGCATGAATGTCGAGCGTTATTAGATAGCGGTTCGCAATCTAATTTTATAAGAGAATCGTTTTTGCACAAGTTAAAATGCGAAACACAACAGACTCAGTTGTCAATTTTAAGTGTTAATCAAACACAAACTGCGGCGAACTTACGAGCAACTCTTTCTATAAAATCACGTTTTAACAACAATGTTCGCACATTGAAATTTATTTCCTTAGAAAATATTACGGCGAAATTACCATCGCAGCATTTCGATATTCGCAAGTGGAATTTGCCAAATGTAGAATTGGCGGACTCAACATTTAACGTTCCCAAGGAAATCGACATGCTTATTGGAGCAGAAATTTATTTTGAGATTCTACAACTAGATCAAATTCAATTAGGAAATCAATTACCAGTCTTACAAAACACAGAATTTGGTTGGATTGTAGCAGGCAAAACTTGTACTGAAAACAACGAAAATATGATTTCTTGTCATACGACCACAACGCAACTAGATGTTGAAATGATGAAATTTTGGAAATTAGAGGAAATTTCAGAGAAAACGAGTTTTACAATGAACGAGCGTCTGGTGGAAAATCATTTTAAGTCAACGCACAAAAGAGACGCAGATGGAAGATTTATTGTGACATTGCCTAAAAGTACAGATACGGAGTTATTAGGCAATTCTCGGGTTACAGCCCTCAAAAGATTTACATCGTTAGAAAACAGGTTAAGCACAAATGTTAACCTCAGAGAACAGTATGTTCAGTTTATGAGAGAATACCAAGAACTTGGCCACATGGAGAAAATATCAGAATCAGAATTGGCAAAAGGTCCAATTTATTTCTTGCCACATCCAATTAATGTTTAACTGCTACACGTGTTATTGTATTACTATAATGTAATGAAATGTCGTCAATAAAAAGCTGTGGTAAAGGATGCAAGTGTCACAACAAAGGTCAGAGTTGTTTTTGACGCATCGGCCAAAACCACTACAGGCTTGTCATTAAACGATATCCTTATGGTTGGTCCAACGATACAAGACGACATTGCAGAATTGTTAATCAGATTTAGAAAGCACAAGTACGTTTGGACAGCAGACATTATCAAGATGTACAGACAAGTAAGAGTTTCACAAGAAGATACCAATCTTCAATTAATTTTCTGGAGAGAACATCCTCACGACGATGTTGACATTTTCAGACTAAAGACCGTTACATATGGCACAGCGTCAGCACCATTCCTAGCCATTCGAAGTCTACAAGAATTAGCAAATGATACTTCAAAAGATTCACTTCGCAGGATGATCTTAGAAGATTTTTATGTGGATGATCTTATAACGGGCGGAGATTCTTTGGATGCGCTTCAAGTTATAAGAGATGAACTTATTCAACTTTTAGAAAAAGGTGGTTTCACACTAAACAAATTTGCTTCAAATAATCCATCGTTACTCGAAAATATTGCTGACAAAAATGATACATAGGTTATTATTTTCGATAAAACGTGTACCATAAAAACGTTAGGGCTACTATGGAATTCATTCCAAGACGTGTTTTACTTCCAAGTACCAGAAGTCGATAGAATTATAACAACGAAAAGAACTATTCTTTCAACAATTGCAAAGATATTTGATCCGATTGGTCTCATATCTCCTATAATTGTGACCGCCAAGGTTTTAATGCAACGATTATGGGAATTACACATATCTTGGGACGATGAAGTTCCAGAACAAATAAAATCAGACTGGGAAAATTATTGTATTCAATTAAATGTTTTACAAAGAATACATATACCACGGTATATATTGAACTACACGGATTCGCAGACGCTTCAGAAACAGCGTACGGTTCGTGCATATACATGCGAAGTATTAACGCGGAAAATCAAGTTTTGACCAGGCTGATTGCAGCTAAAAGCAGAATAACGCCGTTGAAAAAGACGACGATACCACGCTTGGAGCTTTGTGCGGCTCTGCTCTTAGCAAGATTATACAACAAAATTATACGATCATTCAAGAACTTTACGCCACATGCAACCTATCTATGGTCAGACTCAACGATAACATTATGTTGGCTGAAGAGAAGTTCTCGTTCATTCAAAACATTCATATCCGTAAGAGTTGCAGAGATACAAGAATTGACAGTTGGGTGCAAATGGAAACACGTTAATTCTAATCAAAATCCAGCTGATATAGTGTCTCGTGGTAAAAACCCACTTGAATTGTCAACGAACGACTTATGGTGGATAGGCCCTCCATGGTTAGCATCCACAACAGACACATGGCCAATACAACCCAGTGCTGTTGTGAATGAAGAAATATTAAATTCAGAGTTAAAGTCTGAAGTATGCCATTCGACGACAGTCAAAGAACCATTCAATATATTAAGCAAATATGCCAGTTTCAACCGATTGAAAAGAATCATTGCATATTGCAAACGTTTCTGTCACAATTTGAAATTTCCAACTCAAAGGCGCATTAATCATATAACCTTAAGAAGGAAGAATTAAGGAAAGCAGAAGAATCAATAATAGCGTTAGTACAACGAGAAGTATTTTACAACGAAATCCAACAGCTGGAAAGGAAACAATTGATTAGCAGGAAAAGCAAACTAAAAGCATTAAATCCTTTCGTAGATGAAAGAGGTCTATTAAGAGTAGGGAAGACTAGAAAACTCATTATTAACACACGATCAAAAATTCCTTTGATTCTACCATACGACCATCATGTCACAGAAATCATTGTAAAAAACGAACACGAACGATTACTACACTGTGGACATGATCAATTATTAGCGACATTGCGACTAAGGTATTGGATTTTATCAGGACGAAGATTAGTAAAGAAAATCATTCATAAGTGCATTAATTGTTTCAAGGTTAATCCCACAGCATCAAGTCACATTATGGGAAATTTACCTAGCCACCGAGTAAATATTTCTGAGAGACCGTTTCTGAATTGTGGAGTTGATTATGCTGGACCAATTCAACTTAGAGAATCACGAAGAAGAGGAAAAACAACAATCACCAAGGCTTATATAGCAGTTTTCGTGTGTTTTGCTGTGAAGTCAGTTCACACAGAAGTTGTTAGTGATTTAACTACTGACTGCTTCATTGCAGCGTTAAAACGATTTATTGGAAGAAGGGGTTTGTGCACCAATATGTACTCTGATAATGGAACAACATTTGTGGGTGCCAATAACAAATTGAAAGATATTTATAGTTTCCTAAAGACAAATCAGACGAGCATCTCCACATATCTGAGCCACGAACACATCAATTGGCATTTCATTCCTGCCAAATCACCGCACTTTGGAGGACTTTGGGAATCAACCATAAAGTCTATGAAACGTCAATTATATCGAACTGTACAAAAAACTATGTTAACATACGAAGAACTCAATACGTTGTTAATTGGTATCGAATCATGTCTTAATTCAAGACCTTTAACACCGTATTCCTCCGATCCCAATGACTTAAATGTCTTTACTCCCGCACATTTTCTCATCGGCAGCACATTAGTCGAGCCCACTGAACTTGATTTGCCTACATCAACAAAAACATTAAAATCAAGATGGGATCATCTTCAACGTCTTCGTCAACAATTTTGGAAAAGATGGAATTATGAATACCTGCAGCAGTTACAAACACGCAATAAATGGTATTTCCGGACAGAGAATGTCAAACCCGGAATGATGGTACTACTAGTGGATGACAACGCTCCACCTTTGCATTGGACTACAGGCCGCATCGAGGAACTACATCCAGGGCCGGACAAGATAGTGCGAGTTGTAACAGTGCGTACCGGTAAAAGTGTACTTAAACGGGCAACGAGAAAATTGTGCATACTTCCTTTAGAAGAATAACTCTTTCAGTGAAATTAACATTTTTTAAACTTGTTCTTGTATTTTTATTATTTACGCTTTTTTTCAGTGTGTAAAGGTGTTGAAGCAGTTGCTTCAAGGCGGGCGGTATGGTTCGTAATATTTGAAAATTTGAATTTCGCGCCACAAGATAGATGAAAAGCGGTTATGTTCGAAACAGCAAAAGAACGTGTGTGTGTGTCTGTTACAAGGTGTAGAGTAAAAGAAACCAACGTAAAAGGTTGTTGTTATTACATCACTATTGTATTAATATTATTGTAGAACGTTATATTTAATTAAACCAGTAAAATACAGTCCACTCCTTTAATACAAAACAATAATCATGTTTATTATTCTGGAAAAACGCACTTTTTAACACAGAATATATCTTAAAAATAATTTTCCTGGCTGTTTATGATATAAAATAAATATATTCTGACTGGGTTGTAATCCAAAAGATAGAATGATGAAAATAGTTATACAATAAAAGAGCTGGATTCTGCAGGTTTACCAAATAGTATATTTTTGTAAAGTTCTTTTTTAATTTAATTCTACTTAGCACCTGGAACAGGGGATTAGATTAAATTAATTGTGAAATCATATTGTAACTACACAACCCATTGTAGTCGTTCTAAACATAACCTATAAAACTTTAATATCGAAAGAAAGCTAAAAATGAGCCAGGAAATAAAAATTTAATAAATATGATAGAAAGCGACGCCCATTTTCATTCATAACCCCTAGTAGCAAATTTACGGGTTTGAGGGCAGCACTGTACAATAACCCCGGTTGAATAACTATAAATATATAAAAAAGGCCAACATGTAACAGAAAAACGAATTATTTTTATAGAATGTTGTATTATTGCACTCTCTTAAACCGTTTTCTATCACTAGAATAAGTTTTTTTTTCGTTTTTACAGGTTTTTCATGTGATCTAAATATCTCCGTCAAGTATAAAATAAGATAAAAAAAATGTTTATCCCTAGGATGAAATTTTAATATTCGGGCAAAATTGTAATATTGGTTGGGAACTACTCGTTTATTTTTTTAGCAGATGTAACTAAGTGTACTTAAACGCCATATTCACGTATACTATTTACTTACTACTAGTATTTAGATTAAAGTGTATTTCGACATCACTTTTGCATCATTTTGTTCAAATTTTGACATCTATATTTTCGTTTTACGGAAAATATTTGGAAAATAATAAGGAAAGTTTTGTTAAAATACTGCAAAAACCAAAGCTTATAAGCATATAAGTAAAAACAAGCGAAATATTTTGAACAAACTTATTATTTTTAGTGTGAATTATTTAATATTTGAGAAAATTGCCAAATGTTAAATATCGATTAAAACTGCACTATAAATACATTAATCTGATGTTTGTCATAATTTTCGTTTTATAAATATTAAAACACTTCGCAAAGATAAAAATAAAAAAATTGAGAGAATATATATTATATATATATTGATTGTACAGATAGAAGATATTATCGAAATAAGGATGTCATTTACAATCAACTTGATACTATAAATCAAGATTTGACTAATTCACGCAAATTTGTAAGATATACAATCACTTTGGTAATTGGCGGCAATTGTAGTCAAAGTAATTTTTTGTTAAAATTTTTTTATCAACATAAAACAATTTAAATAAATTGGGCAAAACATAGGTATAATTATACACTCATACACACTGTGTAAACAGATAAAATTGCCAAAAAAAACTTTGTTTTTGATTTTACGACAAAATCATTTCCTAAAAAAAAATGTTCCTGTCGAATTATCAAGGTTGCTATAGAAATACATTACATTAAACATATACGGTGCTAATAAACTAAGAAAACATAAAGATTCTACAGCCCCTGTTTCAGTACTTTAAACAAATACATATGTTCTTGAATGGTTAATATATTTTATAACTAAATTCTGTTATTTACGAATGTTTCTGAATCACATAGGTACTCTCATAAACATTTGGAGGTGTTAATAGTAGCTTCTCGACTAGAAGTAGATAATCGAAGCAATCATATAAATCGAATTTCTACATACAATTCAATAATCAAAATCTGTAGGATTACCGCCAAATGTTGTGCATTGCTCTTACCATTAAAGGTTTGGATATGCAAGTGAAAGAAATTGCAAAGTATGACATTAAAGATTCTTATGCATACATTTATAAGCCTCTTGCAGAAATTAGTGAATGCTCTTAGTAGCAGTGAAGGAAACAGGCCCCAGCAGAGCAAAATTGCTTTTTAGATACAACTGAATTTCCCTTCTTATGATACTGGCATTTAAAAGCGCTAGTTGGTTGCAAGTTTTTGAGAAATGTTTACACAAACGGCGCTCGGACGAAAATTACTACAAGAGGTAAGAAACTAACAGAGTAAGAACTGACGCATTAAGCTTAATTTATCAAAATAACGGTTACTACCTTAAGAATTAAATTGTTACCGTAAAATGTGTTATTTGTAAGCAAAAAGCATTTCAAACAAAGCCTTTATTTACTAATTATATAGTCCTAATTCTGTGCTGTTAGCCTTTTCGCGCCAGATATTCAAATCGATATATGTCAGATACAGGGGTTTTCCTCTTCCTAAAATTGAACATACTTTAGGACAATTACATAAGTGGTTCAAAGTATTTTTCAAAATTAGATGCCTCTAGTGGTTTCTACCAAATTAAACTATCTGAATCCAGTCAGCTATTAACCACATTTATAACCCCCTCTGGCAGATTTTATTTCAAAAGATTACCTTTTGGTATTAGTTGCGCACCCGAATATTTTGCAATGAAATTTTCGAAAATATTGTCAAATTTAGAAGTTGTATGCCACGTGGATGAAATTTTAATACATGCATCTTCCATTGAGAAACACGACGAGATTTTAAAATCGGTTCTGGAAAGAAGTCACAAAGAAGGGTTAACGTTAAATAAAAGAAAATGCCAATTCGCTGTGGAAGAGGTAAAATATCTGGGTCATATCGTTTCAGGGCAAGGAATTTCAATCGATTCTGATAGAGTTTTAGGTATTAGGAAATTTGCTAATCCTACTAATAAAACTGAACTGCTGCGGTTGTTAGGAATGATTAATTTCGCGGGAAAATATATTAAAAAACAAATCGTCAATATTAGAACCGTTAACGGCTTTGTTGAAAAATGATTGCGTATTTTTATGGGGACCAGCTCAAGAACAATCTTTTACCAAAATGAAATGTTTACTAGAACAAACGCCTAACTTAGCATTTTTTGATGCCAGTAAAACAAGAACACTAAACACTTTAACCCACTGAACACCAAACAAGTTTTAACTAAAACACCTTGGTGTTTTAGTTAAAGTGTTAGTTTGTTGTGTTTAAAGTGTTTGTGTTTAAAGTGTTTAGTGTTCTACTTCTGCACCAAGAGATCAAGTGAAGAACTTCCCAGTAAAACAATTATAGTTAGCGCAGATGCAAGCTGCTATGGCTTAGGTGGCGCCTTAATGCAAGCAGCTAAAGATGGCTCCCGTGAAATAGTTGCTTTTGCATCACGATTATTGAGTGACGTAGAGAAACGCTACGCCCAAATAGAAAACGAAGCGCTGGCGATTACTTGGGCAGCCGAATATTTTTCGGACTCCATTACCGGAGTTACATCACTAATTTTCGAAACCGACCATAAGCCGCTTATCCAAATACTTATGAGCAAAAATTTAGATGACCTAACACCAAGGTTACTAGGTTTCGGATGCGTCTTATGCGGTATCGGTATGACGTTATTTATACTCCAGGGAAACAATTACTGGTACCGGATACGCTAAGCAGAAGTCCATTAGAAAATTCTATTCCGAAATGTAATGAATTAGGTTTAGAAGTAGATAATTATGTTAATACAATAATAAAGTATCTACCAGTAAAAGATAATTTTCTTAAAGAAATTATCGATAACCAAGTTGTTAAAGATCCAATAATCCAGAAGCTAAAAGAGTACAACTGATTGGCCTGATCGTTCACAATTACCAATCGAGTTATTACCATACTATCCGATTAGGTACGAAATTTCCTTTGCAGAAAATTTAGTTTTGAAAAACAATCGTATAGTAATACCAGAAAATTTAAAATTAAGATGTTTAAATTTTATTCATACAGAAACATTTGGGGATGGTAAAATGTCGAGATCGCGCAAAGTCGAGTGTTTGGTGGTTAGGATTATCTTCGCAAATCGAAAACCTATTGTGGAACTGTCCTTTATGCGTCGAAAACCGTATAAACAGAAAAGAAACGTTTTTGAAAGACGAAATAACAACCCGTCCGTGGCAGAAAATTGCTTTAGATCTTTTTAAACTCGAAAAATGGTATCTTATCGTGGTAGATTATTTTTCGCGTTTTTTCGAAGTTTTCGAGCTAAATTCTATGAATGAAAATGCAATAATATTAAAAATTAAGGAACTTTTTGCTAGACACGGTATTCCCGAAATTGTAAGATCAGACAACGGTCCGCAGTTTCAGACTTCTTTTAAACACTTCGCGAAAGAATATAATTTTATCCATATTACAAGCAGTCCATATTTTTCGCAAAGCAACGGCCTTGTGGAAAGAACAGTTCAGACAGCCAAGCAATTAATTAAGAAAAACAAAGATGATATGTTTATTGCTCTTTTGTCTTATCGCACAACACCTCTAGAGTCAGGTTTTTCTCCAGCCGAATTACTTATGTGTAGGAAATTACGAACAAATTTGCCACAACTTCCTAGCAATTTGTCTAAAAAAATTGACCCTAAATCGCTTTCGTTAAACAAACGATAAAGAGACTAAGGTTAAAGCGGCTGAAGATTATAATTCACGTCATAAGGCCAAAGATATGTCTCCCTTACAGGTAGGGGATTCGGTATGGGTAATCGACATTAGAAAATACGGCAAGATTGTAGAAATATGTAACGAACCGAGATCATATGTAATCCAAACAGAAGTAGGGCTATTTCGTAGAAATAGCTGGCACCTTATACATGCACTTTATTATTTTAATGATATATTGGACACCACAGAACCAACTAATTTAAACATGTATAGAACTAATGTAACTGATGTAAATTCCAATCAGGATAAGTTTAATAATTTGGAATCAGAATCTAATGGTTATCCTGATTGCGATACTGAGATATGTAATAATGATCGTGTAAGAAAGAATAGTGACGCGTTCGTTGATAGTGCGCTGAAATCAACTGGCGAGAAACGAATGCTTAAACATCTTAGTGACTATGTATTAGAATAATAGTTATTTTTCCGAGTTTGTAAAATGTCTGGCTCTGTCAGATACAGGGCTAAGGAGTGTCATGGCGGTGACACAAGCAAGCGTTCATGTATGTAAGTATTAAGCGTACTAAATTAATAAACAAGTTCGAAGTTAACGGGTTTTTATTAGTTAACGCCACAAATTCCAAACTTATTCATATGTAATTATCTAACTGACTGACAGATTTTAGCATGTTATTTATACCGACAATAACACAGTATCATCACATCGCAGGGTGACCTTAAATGGTAGCTCATTGGAACAATATTACTATATAATTAGATCATTTAAAAATTCATAGTCACTTATGCTTGAGAGCAAAGGAATAACTTTGTATAACCGAAAGTAATTTTCTAGGTACTATTTACAACACCTAAAAACTATACAATTCATTGGGAAGTAAAATCGGTTTAATATTACAGATCACGCTACAACTAATTCATCCAAAAAGAAAATAGTAAATTTTTTGTAGCTAAGATTATTCCAAATGCAATTCACTTTCAATAATAGTAATATATATTAAATACGCACTCAAATAATTTATAACAGATCTTAATGCAACTTACTCTAATTGCAGTCGTATTGCGTATCATGTCGCTATCTAGAAACGTTCGAAAGGAAGAGCACAGCATTTTAGAATTATCTATTATTTCTGAATTAATATTATAAAATTATTAACTTACCTTTAGAACTTTAGCGGCATTGCAGTCACATTCCAGCTTATTTTGGCCTAAATTTAAATATCTAAAATTATCGTTTCTGTCGAATATATTAGATAAAAAATGCATTGGTACCTGCAAAAATAAAGCATAATAAACTTTTGTATAGACACTCTAATTGGGTAGTGGTTTAGATGTTATATTTTAAGTAAAGAATCTGGATCCTTCGCAATGAGCATATTTACTGACAAATTTTCAAAAGTAAATATAGCAAAAAATATTTACTGTTTATGTTCGTTTTCACTATCAACAATACCAGAAACAAAATGATTTTGAGAATGGTGTTTGTTCTTCAAGAATTAATTTTAAAAGAAATATATTATGAAATTGTAATGCAACACAAATTACTATTACTACTAATGACATGTACATTGTAGTACAAAAGTAATCAGCATCTTTAAAGAAAATACTCTCCCAGAGACTGCCGATCCCATCACTGTAACAGATTCCGTGAAATTGCCATGAAGCGATCTTGAACGTTGCCCTCATTTAGAAAATTCGAAAATAATAATTATGTAAGAGACAGGTAATCACATACATATGTAAAAGCTAGACCTTTTTACGTGTACGTCTTTCTCTAGAAGAAGTTCGGGAGGTCGGAGAGTTATCTACTGATCAGCCTGTTCTCAAAAGCTCTGGAGGCGGTAATTAGATCTACACTGCAAAGAAAAATTAAAAACTCTAGCAGATTACAAACACGCATTTCAGCTTCCTGTCATGACAGTTTTAAACTCTTCACATACGGAAGCAGTACGGTAAAACTTTGATAGCAACGAATCCACTGTGGCAATTTTCTTGGACATAAAAAGCTTTCGATATGGTATGGTAGCAAGGTATCTGCGCATGTATAAATCCTGTCATATGCCAACCTGGATATTTACCTATATCAAGAGGTCAAATAACCTTAAGTAGGGGTTTTTCGGACGTGAATATCAACCGATGCGGATATTTCTCAACCTTTGCCTCATGTTGTACAATGCATTATTAAACGAACTTAGTGGAGTTTGCCAATGTTTGTACTACTATAAATATTTGTGATACTTGTCAGGTACATTCATAGTTATTACATCGCCACATTTTTCAAAAACTCTATCACCTCTCATTACAAGATTCAGAATAATGTCTTGAAATTTGAGTATAAAAATAGTGAACAAGATGTTTAAAGATTTTGATTTTTGTAGATGCATGATGTCATCACGTTTTTTCCAAAATCATGGACATTTGAACCTATAGGAATGTTACTAACACTAACCTTGGTAAATATACATTTAAAATTTCAGCAATTCTACTTCTGCAGTAATTGCATGAGTTCCCTTTAGAAACATAAATTTCCAGCGAAGTTATCTCAAGAAGTAATATACACTGAGATAATACAGCAAAACGAAAACGAACTGCGTTATGACGCAGTTCGTTTTCGTAATTATTTATTCTTTACAAAATCCAATCTTCAATGTATTATAAGACGCACATGATAAACACACAATCTATAATATGTGAATTAGAGAGATCATCAAACCTCAAGAAAGTCACACAAAATATTACGTCAAAATACCAGTTATGCTACTAAATGCTATCAACACTGTATGTAGTACATACATAAAACATAATTATTCTCCAAAGTTTCTTTTACGAAGTGTTGTAAGGAAAATATATAATTGCCGGTTTGAATAGTTCACACTTGATACTTAGAACAACTTGAACTATAAACTTGATACTTTACAGTAGCTGAGTGAACTTTATTGTGAATACTTCGTACTTAAAATTAGATTATTTTAATATATCAAAAAGTTTAAATTGGAAAACTTGTAATTTGAAATGTAATTGCTAAAATAATACTATTTAAACATTATTTTTTAACCTCAAAAAAGGTGATAGACGAAATATGGGTGCTATAAGACGAATTTCATTATAATAGTTGAAAAAATATATAGGATATCTTTGCATTACAATTATTTTGTTACAACCGATAATTCGGTGATTTTTTATCTGTCAAGAACAACTTAATCTTATAGTAAACATGATATAATGCTGATACAATAGTTCGGACTCCTTGTATAAACATCATAAAAAATAAAGATAATCGGGTACATTTTAGAGCGCGGAGGGAGAGGATGCGGTTTTATAAAGGCAAAAAGAATAAAAGGAGATTGTCGTGTTCTATTAAGTCTTGCTTTGATGTACGTATATGCCAGTAATCAACTTAACATTTTCAGATTTCCACGTTCGAAGCAAAAAGCAGTGATGATAATTTCAAGAAAAAGCATTCGCCTCTATAATATCGCAATCGATTTGCAGATTGCACTGTCATAATCATCAAATGCTGAACCACCGATTGTATGTAAATGCTGTACCTATTTAAAATCTGTCTGAGAAGCAGCAGAAAACATTTGAGGTAATACTGAATTCTCGGCGCGCAATAGAATATGACAAATATTAATAGAAGTGGTAGACATTATTGAAATCGGAAGGAAAGTGTGAATGGTAAACAAAATTGTTGCTTATAATACACATATTTTTTTTACAGGATATAGTCAGTATTCACTTAATGCCACAGTAAGCACGTAATATAGAAGATCTAGTTTATGTGCACATTTTGTTTTTTGATGAATCCAAATTCGAATTGAGCGTCGGTGACGCGCGAATTCTAATTCATCGGAGGCGTGGTGAACGTCAACTGCATCCGCAGGGCATTATGGTAAAGGGTGTGATTACATATGGTGGACGCATACATCTGCTGCGTGTACAGCAGGTGATGACGGATCGCCGATACGTAGATGAGACTCTACGGCCTGTTGTGCTTCACTATGTTCGGAGGCACCCACAGTTGCTACACATGCACGACAAGCCCGACTTCACGTCGCGTGTGTTGTACCTTTGTGAAAGAGCACCACAGACCAATGCTCCCATGGCCGGCACAATCTCCAAATCTGAATCCAATCAAACATGTGTGGGATATGATCAGTCGGACACTTCAACGGTATCCCGCTCCTCCGGCTAACGCTGAGGAGTTATGGAGGCGAGTTGAAGCAGCATGGCTGGCCATCCCTCCCACTATCATACAACGACTTATCCAGCGACTCCCGCTATTTGTGTACGTAATTATCAAATTAAAAAGTATTCAATCAAGCATCATTAAGTTTCCATATTCGCTCCGCTTGTTTATACAAATATTATGCTAGTCGCATCGTTATTAGGTCATTTCGATCGCATGATATTTAGGACATGGCACCATCATATTTTGTTTTTGTGTTTGTTTTGTGTTTATTGATATTTTTTCTAACGTGCAAATTCTGTAGCACCCACAATTCCTTGCATGTTTATGTACGATGGCAGACAGCCAAAATGCTAGCTCTAAGTTGCGGTCTATAAGGACAGTAAGCATTCGAGTATGTTCAGCTCTTGCATGCATCCCGTTTCTCTTATCTTATTTAGATATCTGCTTCCATACTGTCTGGATGTATGTATACATATACCGTCTGGAAATAATCGTCCGGGCGACGGACGAGCAGTCTACGGCTGGTCTACATAATGAACGGTGCATGTCTTATACTATTGCCACTGCGGTAAATTGTTAATCATACTAGCATCCCCCTCCACGGTTTTTCTTCCCAAGATCGTCTCACAAAAAAGATAGTGATTATCATTTAGTGATTATAGAATTGATTATTTATTACTGCACAATTCACATTTTATTTTCTTCCGTAGTAGCTATATGAAAACAATTTCATTCGAAATTTTTACTTTATTTCCTATGAACCATGTTTTTTAAATTTAACGAAAATACTGCCTAAATTGTTTGTTTTTACTTCTCAAGTTTTTACTTTGCATAGTAAATGGAATATAACTCAGATTTAGTAAAAAGGTTGTTTTTATTATTTTATTTTAAGAATTGCTGCTGTACCTCGTGCCTTCTAACATTTACCTTTGGTGAAGGAAATACCGAATTACACGATCTTACTGGTTGCTGTGTTAGTTGCTTTAATCGACATGAGTGGAATAAGTACGGTGGTTGTGCTCGCATTCCACACTTACTATGTGGCGACATAATATACGAATACAACGTTCTGATTCTCCCGATCATGTAGCCCAGTCGTATACTGCTCGCCCGTCGCCCGGACGATTATTTTCGGATGGTATACGTTCATATATGGTTTAAGAAATAAAGCAAACATATTCGACAACAAAAACATTTAGTTATAAAATGAGCTCGCTTTTTTAAATCTAGGGTTGACATGTAACACACTAGATATTTTTATCAGCTGTCTTCTTGAATTCTTTCTAAATTAAAAAGAAATATTAGAGAATTTTTTTATATTATTAATAATACTATATACTATGCATTAAATATATAGGTATTAGAAATCTTATAAGGCAAATATACATAGTGATTTAAAATAAATTAAATTAATTCCAACAATATAATTTCTTATAAATTTGAATATTTGCAATGAGTATAAAAACTAATTATAGCATAAAATTTACGAAATAGTTGCATTGCTGGATTTTGGGAGTAGATTTCAAAAGCAAATCAGAGTGAATTAGTACATATGTGTTTCGTTCTCACGTTTTACGTCAGCAGCGTACGAGAATATTTTAGAAAACGTGGTAACACCAAATGTGCATTCTCTTTATGCGACCAAAGAGACGGAGTTATCATTGTTCAAGTTAACTCTTCAATCAATACTGGACGACTATATGTGAGCAACTATGTTTAGAAATTGGGATATATTTTGAGAAAACCAGCAAGAAATTCTTAATTTGGACAACATAATTTAGCGAGCTCATATGTGCTGGAATCGCTTTATAGAACACCCATTGTGCGAAACACTTACAAATTCTATACAGGATACAGCTGTACTAGTAGTAACTAGCTATAAGTTACTAAATCGTTTTTATTCACTAATGATATTATACAGAATCAACTGTGCAAAAAGTAGCTTTAATGTAACTACATAGTTACTTTTATAAGTAATTGACACAACTCTGATACCTACATAGTTTTATTGTTCTTTACTAAAAGTATAAAAACCATATAACTACTTACATATTGTATTATTTTTGTTTGTAGTTACAAATAAAATTAAAAATATATACATATATAGCCGATAAAAATATCAAGTGCGTTAATTGTTAGTTGTATTCCAGATCTTTACAATAAATCAAAAATAAGAAATATACAATAAAAATGAATACGAATCAATTTTAATTTTTCTCTGTTTACACTCATTGTTTGTGTGATAAGTGATAATAGATTACTGTATTTTATTTTTCATTGAAAATATAGCGAAATTGAGTACCTACTTGTAATTGTTTAATTTTCTTTTCTTTACTTCATAGTTGATTAATAAATTAACAACCATTTTACATACATACTTAACGAAAATACAATAGAATCATTTACTTAATATAGTATGCGAACCCATCCTTTGAAAATCAAGCAGTTACGAACAAATATCTGCATCTTTTAGAACCAAATGTTTTCGTTGCTGAAAACGTTTGTTTTATTTCATAAACGATTTATGAATGATTTATGATTCTCGTTTAAGTTTTGCGCCTCATATAGCTGATCTCTGCATTTCTGCCTCTAAAACATTGAGTTTTGTTTTAAGGACGTACAAATTGTTTAATAATCCGTCTCTTTTCAAAATATTGTTTTTTAGCTTTGTTGTTAGTAAGCTTGAATATGCATCAATTTGTTGGTTACCTATCTTACAAAATTGATGGCAATTATCCGGATCGCAGAATAAATTATGAACTTCTGGACAGACATGGTGTGCAATCGCTAGAGGACCGTCGTGAAATCCATGGAGTGGTTTTTGTGAGAGGTTGTGCATGGGACCATCCACTCCCATCATTTACTCTTCTGTATTACTTTTTTCGTTCCTCGTGTATCTTCCCGGTCCTCTCCTACTTTTGCCTTGCCCCTTCTTAGAACCAACATGCTACAAAGTTCGCCCCTAACTACCATGAGTCGTGCTGCTGGTGTCCGCTATGAAGATATTTTCCACAATTCAGTAACCAAATATGTTAGAGGTATGTTTTTGTATTTATTTCATTTTTATTTTTGTATGTTTTAAATGTATGTATTCTTTTATGTGTCCTGTAATAGGTTTTTTCGTTGGACATTAAACGTTATTATTATAAACGAAGGTCCAGGCTGTCCACCACTATACAGTATTTTTCTGCTGTTCCATATATCCATATTTTCATGTGTTATAGATTGTATTATTCGCATATTAGTAGCATTATTATATTATGTACGATTTGTACCGTTATTTCTTCTCTTTAGCGTTATTTCAAAACGAGTGTTTATTATCTTTTACCCCATCGCAATTTTGCGATTTTTGTTGTCTGTAATAATGACAAATGTGCATTTGTAATGACGAAATGGGTTGTACGTTCGCATAAAAGGATTAATTTAATACAAGATACTTAGGCCAAAAGTGGCGACCTATTGACGTTCAGGTTTTACAGCATGTTTTGTAAATTGTAATGGAGTCTAAACACATACGAGCTCGTGATCGATGACCCATCACTCTCTAGTATCCGTTCCCTAAAAATATAACAATACTTATTGCATTAATAAGAACTTTGTTGTCTCCAGTGAACCAATCTCTCGTGTTTGCTCAAGCGGAATACTTTGTTTTGTTTGGATTTTCTTCTTCCGGGAATAAATATTTTCGATTTAGTATCCTCAAAGTTGAAACTAATCGTTTTACAGTGGAAAGTAATTAATACAAGTGATTCTTTTTCTTGTATGCATCATATTTGTCAAATGTTTAAATACTTTTTTGTGTTATTTTATGTTAATTAGAGCGGAAGAATTTCCTTTCAGTGTAATACACAGATTGGCCTAGTCAACGTTTCCCATTCGACTTCAACGAATTCGAATTCCTAAAAGCAAACATGTACCATCTTTGGCAAATTAAATGCGAATATTTCAGCGAGGAATTTCCATTTACTAAATAAAGGCTATACTTTGAAGCAAATTTAATTTCTCTAAAAGAGAGTACTGCTTTGATGAAATTCTTTAGAGTAATTAAATTCACTTTAAAGCAAAGCCTTTATTTACAAAATCAACATTCCCCAATCAAAAATTCGCATTTAAATTGCCAAAGATGGTACATCCTTACGTCACTCCTGCCGCACTAATACGATTGAAAGTCGAAAACCCTTAAGAATGTCTCCCCACTATCGTAACTTTTCTGCGCCTACAGATGATACGTACATGTAAAATATGCGTGCGCTAATGTGTGTAATATGCACGGTACATATAAACCTATAACTCCACCAATCTGTATGTATTTGTTGAGTCCAAATTAGTTTTTTTATCAGAGTAAAAATGATCCTAAGTAAAACTAAAGTGGAAATAAACACACAGTACTGAAAATTTCTGTTTTCATAAGGTCCGTTCGTGACCCTCACTGCGTTAGTTTCCAACATTTAGAAACCAGATACTTACATAAAAATAATTACCATAAGCAACAAATTTGTAGATAATTTATTCGGGCGATTCATTTTGACTGTTAGGAATTAGCGGGACCTGAGTCTATGAACGGATATGTAATACATTAAACTTAAATAAGTTTATTTCAATACTTAAAGATTAATGTGAAATAGTGGTTGTATAATTACTGAAGCGCTTTTAAAAAACAAGTATCCTTACTGTTTTCAACTTATTGTATCTGAGACTCAACGCTACGAAACTGCTAATAAATTTTGTGCTGTCCAAAAGAGGTAAAATACCCTCGATGTGGTTATGGTCCGCATATAATTCTCGCAAATTTCCATATGAAGGATCATCACGAATTGCATCCAGTGAAGTAATCTATAAAAAATAACATTGAATTGTCAAAATACATTATGGAATGGAATAGTGAAACAGTTTATGCAGTAGAATATAGTGATACAGTTTCTATTTTATATTCTATATCCGTTTATGAAAGCTTCGTTTCGTAGTTAAATATGTTACTGCTATATTTTCAAAATTATACCTTATCTTTTTGTAATATACTATAAAGAATATAGTTCACATTAAAATCCCATGTTATACCCTACTATTTGATAAGCTTCGACAACAATTTTTGAGCCACTTACTCGAGCCTTTCTGGCAAGATGAAAAATTATTTTCATATAATGCAAATGATATGGTTTTTGAAATACTAATGTATGTATATACACACCTATAGCTAAATGTGTTTGTTTTTGAGTTATTTGCGTGACTATAAGTTAAAAACATGATTTTAAATAAAAACGAGTAGATTTTAATAGGTTCACCGTATAAATATTAAGCAAATATTGATGCTGAGCTAAGAAATAATAAAGTACCTACCTATAGTATTACTGTTACAGTTTGTTTACAATGGAAATAGTAGCAAAATAGGTAGTAGTTCAGATTCTTAAGCATTATCTGAGACATAATTGAATGAGAATATTGACATAGATGATATTAACGAGCTTGAAGTTTTGATATAACAGAATAATTTTATTACTGTGTACCGTTAAAACTGATTTTTTTCTCGAGAAGTATAGATTGATATGGTTTTTGTGTTGGGAGGAAGTAATAAGAATATTTTACTACTTTTTTTTCATAATTAAATGTTATCTTACTAACACTTTGTGTTTACTATACTATGTCATTTTTTCACATTTAAGCAACTTGTAATTCTAAACTAAATTTCACACAGGTCAATCATCGTCATACAGGTCAATCATAGCTAATACTGTTTTTTTTTTCACTCAACTTTGCGTCAGATAATGATAATTGATACGATTTAGGTATAGAATTGTATTTTACCATTCATTAAATTGGCTTTAAAGCAAAGCCTTTATTTACTAATTACACATTATCTGCTGAAAAATTTGTATTCGTATAATTTGAAAAAATAGTACTTATCTCACAGTAGACAACACTTCAATACGTTACTGTAAATTTTTGTGAAGATTTCATTGATAGTAAGAATTTTTAGCTGAAAACTTTTTATCATAGAAAACTAATTATTACTATACCCAGTATCCACTACTGACAATCCCTAAACTCTTTCAATCACCCTTTACTACGACGACAACATAGTAGATATTCTACTTGGACAGCAGCAATAATAGAGGCAGATTTATAACTTACTTTTTCTATACCGGTGCTATAAAGTTCACTTTACGACATCCGTTTTGGTTGCATGAAGTATTACTTTATCGCATGCTAATTTTATATGTCAAACAATACCTGTCATACAAAACATGTCTCTCATTTTAATCTTTTTTTAATTTTTTGTAACCGAAATAGAAAAAATAGTATAAGGTACACGTTTCATAAGCCATTTTTTAGTATACATGCACCATAATAGTTATTTACAACCAAGTGCGTGAAATCATATTTCGCGAATGAGTGACCAGTTTAAAGCGCGAGCCGGAGGCGATGATGAACACATGATGGACACGAATTCGCTAAATGTTTCACGCACGAAGGTTGTACAATATCTTTTGTACGAGAACTATAATAATAATACATATTGTTAAATACGTTATCGTTTATGACCATATATTATTAAGGTTAGGGATTTATGATTTTAAAATGTCACTAAATTAATCGAGTTCCAGGAAGTACCAACTTTACTTTTACGCACTCGTGTTTAAAGTGACTTTTTTAGTATGCATGCATCATAATAGTTATTTACGAACCAAGTGCGTGAAATCATATTTCGCGAATGAGTGACCAGTTTAAAGCGCGAGCCGAAGGCGAGCGCTTTATGGACACGAATTCGCGAAATATGATTTCACGCACTAATTCCGCGTCGTGGCTTTAAACTCGTTACTCGTGCTTTAAAAAGCTTGCTTATGCACTAGTGTCATAATATACTATTTGCGCACTTGTTCTTTAGAAAACTCGCCTAGCGGCTCGTTTTCTAAACTTGAACGCGTGCGCAAAAATCGTGTCTTATGAAATATACTATTTTATACAACTGTCTGTAAAACTGACACTTTTAAGGCAAGCTAACCGGATTAAAAATTGAGTTTTATAACATAAGCGTGTTAAAACTACTTTTTCCACTACTAGCGTTAGAAGACGTCATTATTTGGTATGTTTTCGGGCCGAGAAGATGAATTTCTCTCCTAGTAGTCAATAATAAAAATTATCTCCTACTATAGAGCGTCTCAACCTTAGTATTCAGTACGGTCTCTTATGGGATATATACCTCTCATACTATCTTAAACGATTTGTAATAAACTGTCTCTTTTTATATCAAGGCGAAGTTGTCAGTTCGGTTTATTGTCGAGCGTGTTTGTTGGTATTTGTCAAGAAAATAAACGGACGCCAATGAATAGACTTGAAAAATGACATTATGTTCACTAATTTTTGTATAGTGCTAACTTCACACTCATAAATGGAAATAAGTACACACTTATCGACTTGGGAAAGTAGTTCTTTCAGACAATCTTTCTCGAGCGCCCGATAGTTTTGATTTACAATAACCTAACCTACAAGTATTTAAAATGTCATGTTATTTAAAATGAGTTACCAACCTAACTTGTCATTGTCGAACTGGCATCTATGTAGTGTATCTGCATAAGACACATACTGAATACTAAGGTTGAGACGCTCTATAGTAAATAATAAAAACAATTGGCAATAATAAAATTATGATTTATTCAATAGAAATGTATAGAATAGAAATAATTTGAATATAAAACCATAAATGTCGTATAGATGCACGAATGAAATCCGCAATTCAAGAAAAAGGTTAGGTTAACATTTAACATGAATAAACAAAGTAGGAAATACGTAATTTGGTAAACACTACTTATTAAAATAATAATTAATAGCGCAATTATGGCAGGTTATGTTAATTTCTGACGTACTGGCTTGCAATAAAATCTCGTACACCTAGTTTTACCTATATTGATTTCACCTTTTGTGACATTTCTAATTTGACGTTTCATTTCCAAAAGTACACTATTTTTATAAGTCACCATAACCTCTATGCATAGTGTGTCACATCCGTCAAATCTAAAGTCAGCTTACATTGAAAAATAATCTTCAAAAATTAGCTTGCTTGACATAAGGTGTACGAGATTTTATTGCAAGCCAGTGTACCAGTATTTTTGATACTCTATTTGATTTGCTTCCTTGCGGATTTCTGGAGGAGTACAACTACTGTCTGACATTTTTTTTGGTATTGTGACAAGACATGAATAAAATCTCAATTTGACATTAAATGTTTATTCATTTGTTTTTACAGACTAACATGTTTTCTATGGATATCTTAAATTAAACATTTATCGGAACGGCTTATTATATTACATTATTATTGAGAAAGCGGTTAAATATGCTAGTAGTGGTAAAAATAGTATATAAACCACGGCAGAGAAGATTTGTCTTCTCTCCCTTGGTATATAATTACTATTACAGAACTGACTGTAAAAGTGACACTTTAACGCAAGCTAACCGGATTAAAAATTGAGTTTTATGACATAAACTGACATAAGCGTGTTATAAAATGGTACTTTTAAGACTAGTGCGAAAATGTTTATAACGCTAATGACAGTTACTTTATTGATGTAGATAAGATAGATCCTAGGGAGATCCTAGGGAGATCGAGATGACGGTGGATACGGAAGTCATAACCACTACAACTTCCGTGAAGTACCTCGGACTGCGGCTCGACAGCAAGATGACCTTCTGGCAACAGATTCAGTCGTCGAGCGATAAGGCCGCTAAAGTAACGACTATGTTGAGCCGACTAATGGCCAACGTAGGAGGACCGACGGCGAGTAAACGCCGGCTGCTAATGACAGTCACCCATTCCATACTGTTGTATGGAAGCGAGATCTGGGCTGACGCCTTACAGCAGGACAAGTACAGAAAGCGGATGGCTTCAGTACAGCGACGGGGAGCACTCAGGATCGCCAGCGCATATCGTACGGTTTCCGAACCGGCGGTGCTCGTGATTGCAGGAGTAACCCCGATAGACTTACTAGCTCAAGAAAAGAAGAGAGTCTACGAGACGTCGGTGCACGACAAGCGAGAGCGGACGCTAAAGCGCTCACACGACAACGTTGGCAAGAGCGCTGGCAGAACGACACGAGAGGACGGTGGACGGCCAGACTCATCCGCAACCTAACGGAGTGGATGGACCGAGACCACGGCGAGGTAAATTACTACCTCACCCAGTTTTTTAGCGGAGACGGGTATTTCAACGCATACCTGGCTCGAATGGGTATAGCAGAGAACGCGACATGCCAGTATCACGACTCTGCGGAAGATGATGCTCACCACACCTTCTTCGAATGCGAGAGGTGGAGTGACTACAGGGATGCTCTACAAGACGAAGTAGGACCTCTAACGCCGGATAACGTCGTGCAAACGATGCTGTCCGGACACGACCACTGGCAGAAGATCGCCATGTTCGTTGAGAAGGTGCTGAAGGAGAAGAAGAGAGACCCAAGCAATGGAGGCAGCCGACCGAGGCTAACTACGAGGTGCCATCCTGAAGTAATGCGATCAGCGGTTCCGGGATGGATTCTACACCTGACAAAGTGAGGTTTTTTAGTGAGTGCGAGCCCCACACACCGGGGACGGGTCTCGTCCCTGATGGTGCGTTAAGGCATTTTTCCTCACTTAAAAAAAATAAAAAAAAAAAAAAATTGATGTAGATATGGATATAGCATATGGACATACATTAGCATTCCAACAATTACTATATACTATGGATTCATTGGGCATCATCATCAATCTCATCAAGATCCAGTTTTATTATTTTATCTACTCCTATTAAATAATGTATTCATTATTCAGTTGCTTTTGAACAAGTAATGGCACCCATAAACAATTAGCGTGATTTATAGCAGTGAGTTGAAAGAAATGAAACAGTCCACTACCATCTTTGAGGGAAGTAATGTTATTTGTCAACTCTAAATTAGATCACTTGTCAATTTTAACTTGACAGTTTCAATTTGTGACGCTTTTAAATCAATTTCTAGTAATTTTGCTATCAGAAACGATGAATTCAGACAACGAAAACGAATTATTATGTACACCCCCTGAGTTAAAACAAATTGCGGATACGACAATACAAAATTTATTACCGGAAAAATCACAAGAGAAATATAAAACCGTGTATAAAAAAAAAAAACAAAGATTTTATAGATTGGTGTGGCAATAAGAAGGTCAAATGCTTTACAGAAAACGTCCTTTTAGCTTATTTTAATGAACTTAGCAATAAATATAAAGCATCTTCTCTATGGACTTTCTACTCTATGCTCAGAAGTACACTTAATATAAATAAAGGAATTAATATTGAGAGTTATTGAAAACTGCGTGCGTTTCTTAAACGACAATCGGAAAAGCACATAGCTAAAAAGGCAAAAACATTTACGATGCATTTACGTCAGAACAACTTAATACTTTTATAAATGAAGCTCCTGGTGAGAAATACCTGGCAACAAAAGTAATTAATTCGAACGTTTTTACCATCTATTTAATTACATAATTAATTTAGGTTGCTTTAATAATGGGCGTCATGGGTGCTTGTCTGGACATTGTTTTCGCCGCTCGTCAGCTACTTTGTTAGTAGATGCTGGAGGAGATATAACGACACTGAAACGCCATGATGGTTGGAGATCAACTTCTGTTGCGGAGGGGTACATCGATAATTCCCCAAAGAATAAAGCAGATACTGCAAATAAGATATACAATTCCATAACAACTCAACCAGTTAGTACATCTACAACACATAATATGCAACAATCACAAAAAGAAACCATAAATTTGCATCATTCATTTCCGCAAATTCAATTCACTGGTTGTTCAAACTTTACAGTTAATTTCATTAATAAGCAAAATGAGTAGGTAACTAAAATAAAAATTTCGATAATCTTGCTAGTTGTTAATATTGGTATAAATAAAAAAATCATCTCTGAACCTGCACCTTCGTTTTAATTATTGCAGTCGTAGATAAATTATATTCAATTTGCGGTAAATACCATTTCTGGTAAAACTAAGGTTATTTGTTCATTTTTGAAATTAGGTGAAATGTCATTTTGACAGTTTCAATATGCGACACAAATAGTTACAGTCCTCGCCAGAGAAAACGGGACACGTCTTATTGCGATTTTGGCTAAATTTTAGTTGTGTAATTAAGTATTTTCCTAAAACAATGAATGAATAAATTTTCTTGTCATTATATATGTCATTAATGTCAAATGTTTTCAATGCATAGTTTTTATTTACGTTGAAAATATTAATATGCCTCACGTTAATAAAGTATGTAAAGCAAGAATTCGCACTAAAATAGATGGTCGATGAGAAGTGTAGCAGATGAATTTGGAATAGGTAAGAGTACAGTAAGCAGAATATATAGGAAATGGAGAGAAGAAAGAAGTCTTTCGAGATCCGTCAGCACAGGAGCAAGAAAAATATCTGATGTATACCAAGTCCGGCTTCGAAAGAACAAAGAATCGGCTTCGCTCTGCAGCACATGGGATATGCCGCTTGGGATCAAGTAATATTTTCGGACGAAAAAATATTTCAGTCGTCGTACAATGGACAAGTAAAAGTTTACCGGCCAACAGGTACACGCCGTTTTGAAGACAAATATATAAATAAAATTAAAAGGAATCCTCGATTTTCTGTCAACGTTTGAGGATGGTTATCATCGCGAGGTCTCGGAGTTGCGCACCATATTCGAAATCGCCTTAACAGTGAAGAATATATAAATATTCTTAATAATGTGATGATCCCAACCGTCACACAATCTTATCCTGATAGGAATTTCATGTTTTTGCAAGACAACTGTCCTGTTCATACCTCCGCAGCAACGAAAGAGTGGTTTAATACAAATAACGTGGCCTGTATGGATTTTCCTAGTTATAGTGGAGATTTAAATGTGATAGAAAACGTATGGGGTTTAATGGCAAGATGTGTTAATAAACAAAATCTTCAGGTGCATAACAATGAGCAATTATTTCACATAGTACAAACAGCCTGGGAAGAAATACCTGAAAATTACGTCATTAATGTAATAAGATCAATGCCTGAAAGAATTAATGCTGTGATAGAGGCTGAAAGTGCTATTACAAAATATTAATTATAATAATAAATTTAAGTTATTACAATGTTCACTAAAGGTCTTTTTTACAAATTGGTTAAAGTTTGAATACTGTCAAATTGACAAATAACATTTTTCATCTATTACTAATTTCAAATCATATCAATAGCTGTAAAAAAAAAGTGTCCCGTTTCCTCTGGCGAGGACTGTATTTGTATATCAAGGCCGCGAAAACACACTTTAACGTACGCAGAGAGAAATTGTCGCCGAGGCCGCTTGCGGCCGAGGCAGGACAATCTCGAGTACGTTAAAGGTTTTCGCGGACGAGATATACACAACATTTTTGGGCAACCGTGCAAATCGTTCCAAAATCGTTCAAACTGTTTTATATAAATTTACACACATCGGAATATTTTTATTGCTAATTTCAAAGTGACTTACTTTATATGCGTTGCCATAGAAATGACACGACTAGAATAAAATACAAATACTTAATAGTTGTCCAAATAAGTCGTAAAATGTCTGAAACTTCTGAAAGTGATAATATTTCTATATCTGGAACTCCTCCGGATATAAAAAGTGCTGCCAATTTCGCAGTTTCTAACTTAATACCCGAAAGATCGAAGAGGCAATTCGAAAAATGTTACAACGATCTTAAGGTCTGGTGCAACGCTAAGAAGGTCAAAACTGTGAGCGAAAACGTGCTATTGGCATATTTTATGCAAAAATCGGCGGCCCTAAAAAGTTCCAGCTTATAGTTTGTACTCCATGCTTAAAAGCGTGCTGAATATAAAGGAACAGATTGATATAAGGACATTTTTAAAATTAATTCCTTTTTTGAAGAAAAAAGCAGTAGGCTATAAAGCCAAAAAGTCTAAAGTGTTAACAATGGAGCAGATTAAATTATTTTTGGAAAATGCTGAGGATGAAAAGTATTTACTGTGGAAGGTACAAAGATATAAACAAGTTCTCTTATAAATTGCTTAATTTACTATTAGTTTTACAGGTAGTTTTAATTATGGGCGTATCAGGTGCCATGAGACGTGACGAGTTAACAAAAATAACCGTTGACAACATTCAAGACACCAGCAATATTCTTATAATTACTGTTCCTGATACAAAGACGGACATAAACCGCACTTTTACAATCACAAATCCAGATTACATAAGACTTTATCACAAATATATTGCTCTTCGTCCGAAATATGTTACCTGTCATAGGCTGTTTTTGAGATACAAGCAAGGAAGATGCTATGCACAAGTTATTGGGGTATTTACATAGCATAGGGAAAATACCGTGTTTGATAGCAAATTATTTGGGGTTGCCGAACAGTGAGCAATATACAGGCCATTGTTTTAGGAGGAGCTCTGCTACTCTCCTTGCTAACAGTGGTGCTACAATATCAGTTCTTAAGCGCCACGGTGGCTGGAAATCTACTACTGTGGCCGAATCGTATGTTGAAGATTCTATAGAAAATAAAAATAAAATTGCTAATTCAATATCCGGTACTTCATCACAATGTATTTACAATCAAAATGAAATCACTGCTACGGTTTCAAATTATAATTCAAATAAAAATTTAGATTTTACTGCTTCTGGTGTAAATATTACTAATAATACAAATTGCACAATTAATATTAATATGTATCCGAAAGGTTTGTAATAAATACACAAAATACTCTGTTTTATTGACAATAAATGATGAAATATATCAAATATGTGTTAATTTGTTTATTTACTTTTACGGCCGCTGCTATGGGCAGCGTCCGCGAAATTGCATTTCGCGGACTGGTTTGCGTACGCGAATTGACAACTTCGCGGCCGGTTGCCCAAAAAAAAGTTTTCTTGGAACTTGTGCCTTCGTTTTAATTGTTATAGTCGTAGATAAAGTATAGTATTTAACTCGCGATAATGGTAATAACTCACTGCAAACCTCATCTGCGTGAGTTATTACCTACATTACCGCTCGTTGAATAATAATATACTATATATATTAATGGGAATAAAAAACGTCAACAAAACTTTTTTGGCGTTTCTAATTCTCAAATATCAGTGCGTCACCATGACTGGCATCTCTGACTTGTGATACATTTAATTTTTGAGATAAAATGTCAAAAAAATTTGTAGAAATCCTAATTTATTTAATTAAATATAAACAGTTGTATAAAAAATAGTGTACGATACACGTGTTAAAAATGCTATTTTATTTCACTTGTAAATTGCGACACTCGCTAAGGCTCGTGTCGCAAACTTTTAACTCGTGAAATAAAATCACACTTTTAACACTTGTATCGTAAATAACTATTTTTCTGTTTAGTAAACATATTTGCATGCATTTGTCATGTACAGATAAGCAGAGTGTGTCACCTGAACTATTTTGTACCACGTGGTTAATATAAATGATGAACAGCAATGGTCCCTAAAACCCCGAATATATCCGTAACAAACGTTATTGACATTGTTATAGATGTTCGGGTTTATAATTTAACAAATTAGTGATAACATTGAAAGTCATGACCATTTCCTCTTATATCGTAATAACAGGGATTATTCATCTGTACTTTAAAACCACCAGTGTCAATAATTTATTCAAATTGCACTGTTAACATTTTTAAAATAGTATATTATGATGCATGCATACTAAAAAGACTATTTCAAATATCGGGAACGATTTCTTTTAAGTTTTGTAGAAAAATTATAGTAGTCTGCTATTACTGTACGCTTGATCTCACACATTTCCTTCAGCCCATTATGGGATACAAGAAAAAAGTAGAAGATTATTGACGCGATTAATCAATGCAATTATGCATGCAACGGTAACTGAATTTTGGTTAAGTTCGATCTCAAGATGCTTCATTTTCTTTGTTTATACTATTCATCAAAATATTATTTTCGGTTTCTTTTTCGAAAGGACAAACATTTGAATAACAATGGTCGTGTTCAGTTAGCGCATTGGTAAGTACCCAATAGTGAAGTAGTGAACCGAATATCTAAATTGTAGGTATTGTATCATTGGCATGTAGATATTCAGTGCGGTACTTCACTATTGGGTATTTACCGGTGACTTACCAATGTGCTAACTGAACACGGCCAATGTTATTTATAATTAGGCGTTGTTTCGCGAAAATGACTACAACTAATCATGGTCAGATGTAGTTAGTTATGGTTAGTTGAATAATGCAGTAAATTCATATGCAATGTGAAAATATGAATAGTTACCGATCGTGGTTACATACAACTGGATTTATAGTTAAGCATATGTTGTTAAGATTGAAAATTACATTACGTACATATGTATGTGCGTGTCAATTCTCTATCCTTGTTATTCGATCTGGGAATCCCGTGTTTAAGTTATGCTGATGTAAAGAATTAAGTCTTTTATTCGTTCCGGGAATCTCGGAAGTTTGCAAATTATGGTGTTCGTGCGGTATATTCTACCGTTTCTTTCGTGCGTACAACATAAGTTCAAAATACCCAAAGGAACGCAGTGTTAAAATTTAAATTTTCGTTAGAAATATGAAATATTGAAAAAGAACGACGCTTTACCATCATGTAGTCAACGCAGTACTGCAATAAAATTAGGGATTACGCAATCTACATTAAAAAGGCTTGTACGAAATCGGGGGAAAATTAGAGAAGACAGTGCCAGTAACGTAAATCCTAACCGCAAAAGAATACGGGATGGAAAAGATGTTACAGTTGAAAATGCGCTTTTGCAATGGTTCGCAAATGTCAAAACACAAAATGCAGCCATCAGTCGTTGCATTTTAATGGAAAAACAGCAATTTTCGCATCAAAGTTAGGATATGAAGATTTTAAGCCCACCGAGTCGTTGTTAAAGAACTTTATTTCTACATATTTACGTAAATAAATCTATTTGTTCATTACATTTTTTTCACTAAACATGTGCTTATTAATTACACATTTATAACCACAAATAAATTTTAATTACCTCTATAAAGTCTATGAAAGCATCTAGATGGTTTCCATACAACCACCGCTTATTTGAATCGTCGTTTAATGGACTCAAAAATCCAACGTACCAACGTGATTCATATAAGTGGAATCTACTGTATTATATTAGCTCTTAAAGGGATTGTGCGAATAAAATACAACAGAGGAACGCACTATTTTACTTAAATGGAAATGGTAAACATGGAGAAAATAGAGAAGAGTTTTTTTATCGATAGAAAATTATAGGTTTAGATTGGAATGCCAGTTAATATAGGTAGTGTCAACACTATTGTATTACGTCAGGTTATATAACCCAAGCAGCAATTTTTGGTGTCTATACGGTCCTATCACGGTAATACAACCTAGGTTGGTGTAAAAGTCATTACATACACCACTCTCACACGTGCCAGCAACTGTATTTGCTACATGATTTTCGTAACCTACTTTTGTCCCTACTTAACACTTTTTTTCTGAACCCGAATTAAAACGTTGTAGACACGGTACCGTCACATGTTGCTACAACGGAAGTTATAAATGCAACTAGTCTGTAATCAAAATAGCATTGATGATTAATTAGATATTTATTTATTAGTTATATTATAGTAACAATCAGGTCTTAGTATGACGTGAGTTACCATCAGTTACCATATTGACTATAATATTACGGCACAAAAACGTTACAACATGAACTTCGGTCGCATTGTAACCTCGGTTACAAATTGCTACTTATTATTATTGTTAAAATAATTCTGCGGGTATAAAACATTAATAATAGTTTGCTATGTTTATGTGCATGTCTGTCTGTATAAATAATATAGCTAGATTAATTGTGCCGCCACAGCCAAACAGCATAAAGAAACCCAGCAATAAATACGCTGGAGTAGCACTAATAGAAAGCTGGAGTGCTAAAAAAAGTAAATCCAACATATGACATTTATTCATACGCAAACAGCAAAAAGAAATTCAACTGGCCTTACGCCGAGCGTGGACTATAGTATGCAACGAAGCGAACGACTAGCAACGAGACTAAAGTAGTTACTGACATATTTCTAATATAGAAAAACTATGTCATTACCTCGGCAATATTTTGGTAGTTGCTACAGTAACTTTCTTTTTTCAATAATTGTTATAACTTTTAACAAATCTTACATCGCAATTTCAAAAAAAGGTACTATTGCCGTATATAGAGAGAATTTCGCGCCACTCTCCACGGCCGCGCAACCGTAAACACGTTACATCACATTCTTCGGTCACTAGTCTATAATTGAATTCTAATATTATGTTAAATTTCTTGTTTATAATCATTCTTGACAAAAATTATCATAAGCAAAACCTATCGGTTTACAAAGGTTTTTGATTGTACTAGGAATGCAATATATGAAAACTACATAAATGTCAAATATTTCGCTTCGTCAGCGTCGGTACGTATCGAAGATGTTTTGCCGTTCCATCACAAGAGATCTCTATTTTTAGTTCTCAACTTAACATGGATTGCGCTCATGTTGTTATTGGTTTCCACCACTGTTTAATCAGGCGCGATTGAACGTATGTATGTTCAGTGGTGAGCTATCCTGATGTCGGGAACTTCGTGAACGTTTCACTCGCTCCCAACGTACGTATATGAAGTACGCATTGGTCGATTGTATTGCTGGGGGGTAGGTAATTCACAGGTATATTTTAAGACATTTAGTAGAGAACTACTTGTAAAAGCAAGATTTGTTATGATGTGGTATATATTGTATAGACAAATTTAGTTTTATGCCAAGTAAGAGACATTACAAGTATTTATATACATATGTAGGTAGTATATATGCATGTACACCTCTGTGAAAAATAATAGCAGTACAGTATATTATCGCTTGTTTTACAAATAGAATATGAAAAACTATTTCTTTCGCCACAAATCGATCATTAACGAATCTTATCCGTTACGTCATGAGTAATGTCAGTATGAATCGACTCATATGTCATGTTTACATTTCTCTGTAATGCACGTTAAATGTCGGTGATGAATATTTTACGTATATCTGTGTTTAACTACGCTGTTAATGACGTAACGGACAAGATCCAAAAACTCGACTGTACGTTCGGAGCGAGTGAGACGGTCACCAAGTTCCCGACATCAGGATAGCTCACCAGTGTACAGTTTGTGGATTAAGTAATGTCTTCCCTTTTGAAGAGTATATCAAACTTTCTTCCGCGCACACCGATTCGGTCGTTTCCGGAAATGCGTACTTCAAAGAGGTACGATACTAACCGTTCAGTACTACGATCTATAACAAACATATTGCGATAAGATCGTTTGTATTATAGGAAGATTGTAAAATAAACCATAAATTAGCAAGGCGTATTACCTGCGTATCCTTTTGAATGTATTTTATATTGGAGCCTATACACTGAAAGCGTACTTATATGCATATACTCCTATATAGTAGTGCCATCGAAAAAAAACATAATTGGTGTAGGCTATGAAAATGATTGATCGTTGCTTTAGCCACTACCACATAATGACATTTATTATTTTACATTTTATTGTAACCAAATTTATAACCTCAAATTAAATGTCAAGGAATAAATGTCATTATGTGAAAGTGGCTAAAGTAACAATCCATTCACATAGCCTACTCTAATTACGATTTTTTTTGATGTGTCTATATAAATGTTTAAAGATATCACGGAGTCTTTCACTTTGCGATTAATGGCAATTTATATGCAGTAAGAGATAAATAGACATTACCAGCTTATTCCTGCCGTGCCGAATTTTTTTTATCGATTTCGCAAAATATTCATACCTACTTAAAGTTACCCAAAATTTATCTAAAATAAAAATAAAATTTTATTTTAAATATTTGTTAAAATTATTCATAATATATATTTGTGATAACTATCGTCACAAATAATTGGCTATTCGTATTTGTATCGAAGCAAGTAAAGAGAAATCCGCGAAAAACTTGAAGACGAATATGAATTAAATTATTACATAATAATGAGAAGAGCGCAGGTAGAAAATTACGCACGTTATATTATGTTTGTATAATTCTTACAATAAACTAAAATTTTGATATTGCAGCCGTTATATGTCTCTACACGTCTTAACATTCTGATTTGTGTAAAATAATCTTCATAAAACACAAAGAAACCAAGTTTATTAATAAGAGTTGTATATTTACAAAGAAATGAAATACCTACATATTTCGTGTAACTTGTGTTTTTATACAAGTATGTAATCCTTAAAACGAATGAAGCTATTTCACGGTTTAATTCTCTGCATAAATTTCTAGATTATACCATATTTGAATATGCCTAATTCTAAGAATTCAAAATAACTTGTAAGAATTACAATGAATTTGTAAATGACCTGCATACTGAGATAATGTCTTCTGCACAGAAGGACACAAACTTCTGAGAACCAATCGGAATCTGTTACGAAATTTACTATTATCCTCAATCTCCCCAATCACAGGCTTTAATCAGTTTACCATTAGTTTGTGAAGAAATCTATTTGATAGATGGGAAAGAGAGATCAGAAATATCTCCAATTTGTGGTTACCTTTAGTGTTACAATCATAAGTGTTTCGTTAAAAGTGGACAAAATGCCTAGACGACCAAATCAACGGGACTCCTTATTAGAAGTTAGCGGAAAAATAATTTCTATGCGGGAGAATCGACAGACTAAAAGAGAAATAGCTCAAGCAGTGGGTGTATGTGTATTAAGGTGGCGTACTTGGCCCTCTATTTCAATAACTTGAATTTGATGAGCAAATGTTGTATTTTTATCGAATATATTCAAAATTAGATGGCGTAAGGCTTACGAATCTCTAGAAAAGTAAAAAGTAATGAAATACTTAAACATGCGTAACATTTTGGCTGAAATAACATAGGAAAAGTGAAGATTAGAATATTGGTTGTAATACAAAATATATTATAATATAAATATAAACTTCTCGGATAAATAAAATATAACATTATATAGAAGAAAGGTATCCAGGGATTCTTGAAACGAGTTTTACTGGTTGCATATTATGCAGTTTAGAACTGAATGTATTGAGCAGGTATATTTCAATATAATCTTTTCGATATAAATGCGATAGCCTAAGGCAATGACACCCTAATATTCTATTTACAAAACATATTTGTGCATACATGCGTTGTTTGTTACAGGTTGAATCTTAGTTCTGCACTAATTGTCTAGAGACTAGCTTGATGTAATAAAGTAATAGGTACTGTTTTTCATCGTCTTCGTTAGTTTTGGATTATTTATTCGTTGTATATAGTTATTTTAGGGAATAAGGAAGAATATTTTTGTATATTTGTTTCTGTATATAATTGTACATAGTTCTAGTGGTAAACTGTCCTTGAAGAGGAACCATAATTATTATTTTCAGGTAAATACTCATTTGGAAGATCGCGATATCACGTCTCAACAGTCGCAAATTGCATGTAATAATAATCACTTATTGAAAAATATTATAGATTCAAGGCCAACTAAATATCAGGAAAAGAAAGCTGTAGTACTTTCTGGTTTTCATTGATGAAACCCAACCACTTTTTATAGAAGAAATATATAGGGAAGAACAACTTTGTAGAAACTTAATGGTTCCAAAATTAAGGCAATTTTTCCTTGGGTGATTTTTGCCTGAGAGGATTCAGCAGCTTATGTAGTGAAAGCTGCACACACGCAGCTGTAGTAGATTACTAGGATTGGACAGGAAACCTTTCTCCACACAAGTTACGCTTGTGAAGTACCTAGTATAATGGATATGACTACATCTTATATAGATAATTATTATTAAAATTTCCATTATAACCATCACTGTGTATGTATGTGAAATACTAAATGTAAATATAATAAAGGACAGTAAATTTTATTGTGGAATGAATTGTTATCTGTATTATTTATCAATAAAAAGCAAGAGAGATATTTGGGTTTTATTTGTCTTTCTTTCTCTACACCCACACGCCAAGTAATGATTCATCAATATGTATTTACTTATGCATGTGTAGTTGTAAGAATATGTCTCGAAAGTATTGAAATCAATTTATTACTTCAATAAAAATAATTTAGTAAGACCTTTCTATGAAAAAGTATATTTGTGCATACAATCAAGTTTTGCAATGCTTGTGATACTAAACTGACTAATAATCGTGATGCGCACTATTTTGAAAGCAATATATAACAATAATCCTGTATACTATTCAAGTTATGTTATAAAGAAGTATGATGTTATGTATGATGACTATCTTTCACAGTTACGGAAAAAGAAACGAGTCGTATGTACGACTCTAAAATTTTTCTTCTTCATTTACATTTTTTAATAAAACATGTTATTTAATGTTTTTCTGAATATCAACTCAGTCAATTTTGGTGTTAAATACACTTTTCCTATGTGTAACTCTAAAAAAAAAAAATCAATGCATGATAGCTGCATAGTAGGCAACCAGGTATACAGTTGTATTTTGACAAGCGAGAACCATGAGCTGTCATATTTTTATTAACTTTTTATTATTTTGAAATAAAAAGTGAAATTGTAGAAGAAATACTGTACGATAGACATTTTAAAATGCTATTTTACTTTGCTTATTTTAAGTTGTTCCACGCCCATAATCCCTGGTGTTGCAAATCCTACTCCGAAAATACAATATATTGGTGTATAATTGGTTGCCTACTATGTCAATGCATTGACTTTTTTCTTTTTTATCATTACACATAGGGAAAGTGTATGTGTAATGATAAAAAAGGTCCTTGTATAATAGTTATCTAATGCTAGTGACATCTAATATAAAACTGGCAAACTGTTTGGGCAGATATGGGGCTGTTGTTGATACTCATCCCCTAAACTTACTTCCTGAAAAAAATACTGCATATTTTGAAATTATTTCAATACACATCGTATCAGTATATTTTTCTATATATTCTAAAGGTAATATTATCAAAATTTTATATATTTTCTCATTTTTCTCGCAATCAAAGAATATTTAATTAAAAAAAAGATATTTAGATTTACAACAAAGATAATATCTTCAATGAAACAAGACGAAAATACAATTTTAATGTCTAGTTTTTCCGAATACTACGTTTCTAATAATTATTGCCGAACAGCGCCCCCTACTTTACTGAAACGCCACCTTAAGTAGATTTACTTATTCATACCCTGTCTATTATCTATTAGTTGCTGTTAATTTCAAATAGTAAAAATGTTAATTATAATTGTTTACAGGAAGTGTCAGCGTTTTCTATTATTTTATTTATAAAAACCTTATTTACTTTATTAGTAGAGTGTCAAAGCTGGTAAACTTCGGAATGAAATTATTGCATACTAATAATTGTTTCATACTATAAAATATATATCTATGGCAGTAATATTTTGAAAAAGACTACACTTATTTACGTAAATTTATATATTTTATACATATATATGCTAAACATTACATGTCATTTCACGACTATACATAAATGGGAAATTAATAGAGACGTATTAAATTTTATTTATTCTTTCAAAATATAATCAGGACTCCACGAGAGATGGGAATTTGTTGTACGCATATTACATTAGGTATAATGTATGCGCCCGAATAATAAATATATGAGAGAAAAATAGCACAATGGGGTGTAATAGTATTCACAGTTTATTTTAATTGTCGGATTATCCCTTCTTTCGGCAACATGGGCAATATACCTACATAGTTGTTGTTGGCAAGGAGTACGAAGAAGTGGGGGCGCGTACGAGTCTCTCTATCACACTCTAGTCTACAGCGCTGTGATAGACTCATACGCAATCCAACTTCTTCGTACCCTTTGCCCCTAAACAGCCCTAAATATTGTGAACAATTGGTGCATTCGAGAAAGGCTGTCTATTAATGCCATGAAGACACAGATTGTTGCATTCACAAAAAAGAGAGACCTTAGGGAGCTTAAACCGGTAAGATTAAGGGATATAGAAATCCCAGTGGCCAAGGAAGCAAAATACTTGGGGGTTACCTTTGATCAAAAACTCACCTGGAATACACACATACAAAAGACATGCAATAAGGCATCCATGGCCATCGGCAGATGCAGAAAATTGTGTGGAAAAACCTGGGGATTAAACCCAAAAATGACCTTATGGCTATACACAAGGGTGATCAGACCTATTATATCATACGGGTCAGTGGTGTGGTGGCCGAAGACCCACCAGGCCGGAGTAGCGAGGCTCCTAAATGGTGTACAAAGGCTAGCATGCATGTGCATCACCGGGGCCATGAGAACTACTGGAGTGGGAGTATGGAAGTCTTATTAAACCTACCACCTCTACATATCTATATACAAAGAGAAGCAAGGTCTGCCACGTACAGGCTGATACAAAATCAAACACCCATCACACACACACATGGGAGAATATATCAGAAGTTGATTAAAGAACTAAAAACCGGGGAGGTAACCTGTTTACCCACAGACGTAATGGTTCCAAAATACAACTTCAACAAAAAATATAAAACCATACCAGAACGAGAGCAATGGAAAGGTGGCTCTCCCGTTAAAGCCTCTCTACAGATATGGTATACAGACGGCTCGAAAACGGAACAAGAGTGTAGGAGCCGGAATACTCGGAGTTAAACCAAGAACGGAAGTCAGTTTAAGTCTATTGAAGGAAACGGAAGTTTTCCAGGCAGAAACAGTTGCGATTTACTACTGTGTCAGAGAAATATTAAGGCAAGGGACAGAACAAAAACCCATAGCCATCTTCACTGATAAGTCAAGCGGTGATAAAAGCGCTTGACGCAACAAAGATCACATCAAAGCTGATATGGGACTGCGTATGCGCACTAAATGAACTAGGGACGCACAGCAAGGTGACCCTAGCTTGGGTACCGGGGCACGAAGGTATTAAAGGAAATGAGAAGGCTGATGCCCTGGCCAAAGAAGGAACATCTAGGCCACTCATTGGACCTATACCATCGTGTGGAACCACGAAAAGGGAGGTAGCCAAAACCATGGAGAAATGGTCGGCAAGTAAATCCCTCGAATGGTGGAAAAACTCCCCAGGACAGCGGCAGGCTAAAGAATTCATCAAAAAATACATGCCTAAATACACCGAGGACCTTCTGAACAAAAGCAGGAGAACGGTCAGGCTAGTTGTAGGCCTTTTAACAGGACATAACAGACTCAACAAGCATATGAGCAACCTTGGTCTGGCGGAAAACACCATGTGCAGAATCTGTCAGACAGATGAAGAGACCTCACAGCACATTTTGTGCCAATGCGAGGGACTAGCCAGATTGAGGCTAGAGTGCATTGGCGAACCATACCCACACGCGGCGAGCTACATGAAGACCAATCCGGCAAGGCTGGAAAGCTTCATAAAAAAGGCTAAGCTAGACCAGGTGGTCTAGATAACAGGGAGCTACAATAGACCTATGGAGGGGCCACACACAAGAGGCCACATAGCCATCCCACTTAATTATCTATCTATCTATCTACCCTTTGCCCCTTCACGCCGTTATTTATCCTATATCTGAAATCAAGAAAGTTTGATAAACGCTTCAAAGATGAAGACATACACTTAATCCACGAAACTGTACATACGTGCCAGCGTGATGACTTATAAAAATATACAAAGCCAACACTCGTTTTTTGCGTTTCAAGGACTGAAATGGAAAATTCAACAGTAATTTTTGTTTCTGTTTATTTAAAACAGTATATTACATAGATATTTACGTTATAAATTCAAAATAAAACTGTATTCGTTGCATTGTTTTGCATTTAGAATTACCTACTTTTGAAATGAATTTTGTATTTACATGTTAAATTAGTACCAACAACAATATCATTTAATCATGGAAAATTAAATAAGTTTTACATTTATTAAGAATGTTTCTTAAATAAAATGGTAAATCACAGGCTTCCAAGGATTGTAATATTTTATAAAATTTTTTACAACCGCCATTATTTATACTGGGCACATGTGCTGTTTGCTTTTGAAAATTTACTTCTTCTTTTAACATAACTTCAACTATGATCGCATAATTTGCTAAACGCTCGATAAGGGTGACATCAGTTTTGCCTCTGGACGTATACATTAAATTTGTATTTAAAACAGCTAGCTGTTCGAATATTTGCTCTAACACTGCCCTTCTAAAAGTGACATCATCTTTAAAAAGACATAACACTGAATTGATAAAGTGAATTCGATTAAACTAAAAAATATATAATATAAATGATTTTTGCACACTAATAATTTGTATACATATACCTGAAGCTGCAGCATATTTAAATTAGTACTCGCTATATAGTTCACTAGATATTTTATAAAATTATCAATTTCCTTAGTAATTTCTGAATAATCAAATAATTTCTTACAAGAAACTATAGTATGCAACATATTCTTTACTCTTATGATTATATCCTTATTGTCGTTACACTCTGAAGGATATTTTACCTGTATAAATATAACGAGCATACAAAATCTAACACAAGGTGTAAAAACAGATTCTTTTAAGATTGTTAACACTTCAAAATTGTAAAGTTTACATGTATTTTTAGATCTGATTGTTCTTATACTTGAAGAACAACGATTCACTGCAGCTTTTAAATATACTGTGTCTAATATTCTATTCAATAAAACTGTCTTTATCAACGAGTTTGCAAATTTTAAAAAGTCGTCGACCATCGTAATCACTTCGCTTGCATGATCAACTAATGATAGTTTCAAGAATAATTCTTCCATTATCTATCTCGTATTTAAATTCAAAAGAAATGTATGTTTTTGTCAATCTTAGAAACAATATTGATCCGGAAGAAATCTATCAAAATACAAGCTTATAATGGAGAAATAACATGACAGATACCTAATAAATTTAATTAAATCGCAGCGCCAGTATTACCAGCTTTTATACAATTATTATGTATGACAAATCACTTTATCGATTAATTTACTTCTAGATTTACGTTTATTGTTCGTTTAACGTTGAACACCAAATGCGAGCTTTAAATTTGTTAGTTCTATTTTAGAAAAAAACAAAAATTATATACAGCGTACATAATTGCCGTTAAGGGTTGACTGTAAAATATAAATGTAGTAGTAGTTTCTAATGTTGGCTGAATGTAAACAATTATTAAATGTATATATACGGAAACGGGATTAATCAAATTTAATTGACAGATCGACGAGATTCTTCATTTTTAGAATTTTTATGTTATATGTTGTGTTATACAGATATAAAGTGAAGGTGAGCTGAAATGTTTAAGATTCCTTTTTTTTGTATCCGACTAATTACTATTCTGTATCACTAAATATTGAAGTACCTAGTTTATTCTGTATTTTCTAACCTATGAAATATTTTTAACGGCTAAAACCATCGATTATTTGACATATTTTCATTAGAATTTTACTTATGGTATTGAAAATTTTACAGCAGTATTTTGGTTGAATGTAAATAACCTAAGTAATCTATAAATTTTGCAAAACCTTGATCATTAAATAGATACTTACGTTATTATTTGAAATATTTAATGCAATTGTATTCGCTGGTAATGGAGATGGAAGTGATGTCAACTGTTTACCAGAACAATCTACCATCATTGTTAACGTAGCTTCTGGTCTAATAGAAAAATCCCATCTATATGCCTCGCATGAGCAATTTTCTAGTGTACAATTTTTTTTTAACTGGAATAGTACATAGTTATAAATATACTAACTAATGCAAACAAAAAACGAAAATATGACAAGTATGTATACATAAAAAGATTCATTTTTTAAACCAACATTATTATAGTAGAATATATAAAAGAGTATCTATTGATTGATTGATGGGTACTAATAATAACTGAAATTATTATATTGCTACTGCTTTAGCAATTTACTTACCTCATAATAATGTTCCACTTCGGTTAAGGACACAGATTCAGTTTTGTTAAGCCAAGTTGAGGTATCCATTAATAATAGACATGTAGTCTTATTGGCATTCACAAAAGTGATATTATATCTCTTCATGGTTTCTATTAAATTATTATATTGCAGTGCTTTATTCTCTAAAATCAAAATTCGATTACCCAATACTTTCAATATAGTTAAATTTCATTTCCACCTGATATGTCTAATGTTAAATTTATTCCTAATCGCATTGAAGGAATATGCGATAAACTATTATTTGATAAATCTAATCTTTCTAAATCTCGTACATATTTTAAAGACCCATTATCAAATCGTGAGATTGCATTTGAGGAGAAATTTAGACAAGGTGATCTTGCTGTTTTAGGAAATTGTCCTTTGACCTCATCGATATGTCCATCCGTAATAGCCAAAGAACATGGCCTCCATTGATTAAGCCATTCTATCTTAAATATTTTTGCTGTAACATTTCTCAAATGCAATTTTTGAATTTTAGTCTTCGTAAAGTTGTAAGGGAAACCTAAAATAGTTAATCTAGTGTTGATGATAATTTATTATGTTTGTGTCAGTACTCACTTAAGACATTACTGATTTCATCTGATGTTAAATGGCAACATACAACAGCAGTATTGGAGGTTGGAGAAAGTTTACATTTTACAGGATCGTTGTAACGATTGCAGGCGCTTTCTGCTGCATAATAACATTCATTTGGGCATGTTGCATTAGCCAGAGTACTTACACTCAATACCAATAAAACTAACAGCAACATCTGTAAATAATTTCAATATTTTATCAAATTGTATAAAATTCACTTTGAATAAATACCTGCTGAGCATTATAAATATACTTTTATCTTAGACAAACAGTTATCAAATACAAGCGCTCTTAGTAAAGAAATAATACAGAGTAATAATAGAATTTATAAATAAACAATAAAAACATAACCTATAATGAATAAACAGGTTTTCAGATACTAGGCATAAGTGCTTATCGTACTATTCTCCTTCAAATACGCCTAATAATTAACCTAGAGATGTATTTTAATTAAAATTAAGTTACAGTAGGTATAAAATATATTTAACCATTTAATTACATAACAAGATTTGTACAATTAAGTCTCCTTAAAACGACTTAAATGCACATACATGCAGTAAATCAAATGTATGTATTATGTATGTACACAATATACTGTGTTATGTGCATCGCTTATGTAATGTAATAAGCCTAGTGGTAAATTTGGTGGCCTAACTTGAAGATGATGTAAACATGAAATGGAGCAAATCATATTTTCTTCAACTCTAAAACTTATAAAAATAAGTAATTGAATAGTAAACTAGGGTTCAGCCCTGCTTGAATAGAAAGTTGTGCCATAATTTTAGTTTAAAAAAATCAAGTATCCTTGGAAATTTTCAAAAATAGTAATTCCTTTTATCTACCACTAAAATTTATTCTGTAGGAGCTACGACAAAATGTTTTTAAGAAAAGTGGTTCAGAATGATAATTCATTCAAATTTATAAAATTTAAACAAAATCGAGAAACATCCATAAAATGTAAAATTACGAAACATCAATATTAAATTTATTTTCTAACTCACAAGTTGTTGGTTGTAAGTTATTCATTTATTTGGCAAATTCATCACTTTTATTACCATATTTCTTAATATTTCCCCTAAACGCATTGAATACTGCTCGTATCTTGTCAGGAGAAATTGAATTCAAAAGTTTTGAAAACGATTTTTCAAAATATTTTGCACCATTTGGAAGTCTATTCCAAGAAATTATTTGTTCTATTTTACTCCAAAAATAAAAATCAATGATCGTTAGTTCCGGAGATCTGGACGGCTCAAAGTCGAGTGGGAAGGATAACGGATGCATTGAAAATGTGAAGAGTATGTTGCCTCGGACGGGACTTCGTCCGCTCATTGAATCAAAATATTTAAATAATTACGCTGCTTAGATTTTCACTCAATAAAATTTGGTCCAATGACACCACAATGATAGCTCACCAGACGTTTCTAAAAATATTTCCGTTTATAACACTAGGCAACCAATTTAATTTTTTTCAGTAACTATGAGTATAGTTTTACTTTCTGTTACAGTCATAATAGCAATAATACAATAGTTATTTACGAACCAAGTGCGTGAAATCATATTTCGCGAATGAGTGACCAGTTTAAAGCGCGAGCCGTAAGGCGAGCGCTTTGTGGACACGAATTCGCGAAATGTTTCACGCACGAAGTTTGTACAATATTTTTTGTACGAGAACTATAATAATAATATATATTGTTAAATACGTAATCGTGTATGACACACTACTAATCTCTTGATATTAATTAAAAAAAATTGAGTTGGCAGTATTGATTATTTGAAATGACATTTAATTTAAAATTATCAATTTCAAAATGGTAATTTATATAATATTTGTTGCTGTTCTGACATTGAATTACATACCTTCCAAATATATCAATTTCTATTTCATTTCCTTTTATTTTCATAGAAAAACAACGAACTGGGTAGCATAGTAGTATTAAGGCTAGGAATTTATGATTTTAAAATGTCACTAAATTAATCAAGTTCCAGTAAGTACCAACTTTACTTTTACGCACTCGTGCTTAAAGTGACTTTACGCACGCAAATCGAATCGTGAAATGACAGGTTTTGATAAGCGAGTACAAAAATAAATTTATTCAGGCACGTCAGGTGTTGGTACAACGACATAAACGGAATATTACGTTTATGTCGTTGGGTAACGAATAAAGACCCCAAGAATTGGTTCGCTTCCAGCGGCGCTCGCCTATCATCCGAGTATGTATGTAGTGAAATAGCAAGTAAGCGTACCTATAGTTCGGTTGCAACGCATTTAAAATGTCGAAAGTTCGTGAAAATGCTTCAACGTGTTTGTTTGCTAATAAGGTAAGATTATATATTATGTCTGTGTTTTCATTAATTCTAGTATAAAGTTTCTCTAAATAACGCCCATTTTTATTTCGGTAAAGCCGATGTAGTTACGCCCCAGCTACGCAACCATATTTGCCGTCTTTAGTAATGAATTCTCTACATACCGGTTGATTTTAGAGATAGGATAAATAACGGCGGGAAGGGGCAAGAGGTATAAAAATTCGCTAAGAAGTGGGGACGCGTACAAGTCTCTCTATCACAGTCTAGTCTCGTCTAGTCTACAGCGCTGTAATGGACTCATTCGCGTCCCCACTTCTTAGCGAACTTTCGTACCCCTTGCCTCTTTACGCCGTTATTTATCCTACGTCTGAAATCAATCGGTATACAGAACATTTAGAGCGACTGAGGCCAGCTAGAAAAGAGATAGATCTAGAGTGGGGCGGTTGAATACGGAATTAACGCATTGGCAAGCGTGCTATTCCGTATATGTTTTACAACCGCCCCACTCTACATGTATCTCTTTTCTAGCTGGCCTTAGTCGTTCTAAATATTCTGTATAATAGACGCTGTTGGGATTCTTTGTGCATGCACGGAACATTATAAAATAAAAAGACGTTCATCTATCACAAACAGACTTAAATAGGATCTAACGAGCCGTGTATAGCTCCTTATACATATACTAGCTCAGCTGTAAATTACAAATTCCTAATTTCATTGGCTTCAGTGTTCAAATGGGTGTGGTTTAAATTCTGTGAGGTAAGAAACCGACAAGAACATCATGTTCAGACTTGCCCATTCAATGTTCGGTACTGCAATATATTTTGTAATATCATCTGATATAAAAGTCACATTTAAATTCCGAAAAATTTAATGTACTTTTTGAAAAAGCTATTTACACAAATTTTTCAAAATCCTAACGTGATGCAGCAAATTTAAAATTAGTTTCAGAATCAGCATGAAAGACGACATAAACTACATCTAATGGTGTATGAGAAAAAAAAAACTGTGTTGGACAGTCTAATTTATTACATAATAATAATTCTGCCAGGAAAGTAGTAAAAGTCGATTCATCTGAGAAAATCATATTTTTATGGAAATTTCGATCTTCTAAAATTTTCTCACTCAAAATAAGACAAGTTTCAAACTTCGGGATTCACCCTCTTCTTCTTACGTGTGACAAATTCCAACTTTATATGGTTTTAGCGTAGTTGCTTTATAAATACGTTGCAAATATGATTTATTAATGTGAAACTCTTTGGAAAGCTTTCTTAATGAAAACTTAGGTTGTTCACGCTTACTGAATCCATTCCTATCATAGCATGTACAGTTTATTTCAGAATTAATGTCGTGGGTCTACAGGGGCGATATCTAACTTTCTTCCTTACGGGAGGAGCTTATACGTCGCCCGGGCCCGGTCTTACCGAGGCGATCGCTTTCAGAACGGTTGCATAATGAAATAGTCGAAAAATGCTAAATTTTCATTACCTTATCGTAAACTTTGTCATAGCTACAAAAAGATATACAAGAGGTACACACTATAACATATACAGGGTGAGTCACGACTATTCCCTCGGCCTCTTGTATCTAAACGCTAAAGGATATGAGTTTCAAATTTTAGTCAAATATGTAGGACGATAAGGAGCACGTTTTCAAATTATTTGCAAGTATACAAGGTGATTCAAAAAAGTACAACATATCAAAGTTAGGCTATTTTTAATGGAACACCCTATATTGTAAACCATTTTTGGATTCTACGTGGTAAACTAGGTTAACTTTATTAACAGTTCCCTATACCTATCTATTACCAGTTTCAAGAAAATTTGATTTTTATGAAAATGTAGACCTTATCGAAACAATTAAAAACACGAAAACAGTTCAACTTGGGAGACACACATTTGCAACAAATTTTTTGACATATCGCGCTTCTAATAAACTGACAAAGAGTTTTCATATTCGCTATATGGCATGCAGCAAAACAGTTCATATTGTACAGTTCTTCAAACGTAAATAACTCGTTTAAGTTAAATGGAGCACCCCGTATTTATCTATTCTACGTGAAAGAACATTAAATTCCCTACCAAAAACGTTAAGGAAATATAGGTCTAATATAAACAGTTAACAAGTTATTAATGGTATTCTCTAAAAACCTCATAAAACCGACGTTTTTTTCATCTAAATAGGAGGCCATGCTGCTTTAAAAGTGACATATATGTGGATTTAATTCGCGGCTGTCATTCTGTGTCTCCAGAAATAGTATACTTTACATATCATTAGGTCTAATATCTCAAGCATAATATATATATACAAAATTAAAAAATATTCGCAACAGGAAAGGTTTGATATGGTGTTTGTGTTAGGTGAATGCTACAATGCTCCTTATCGTCCTACATATTTGACTAAAATTTGAAACTCATATCTTTTAGCGCTTAGACACAGGAGACCGAGGGAATAGTCGTGACTCACCCTGTATATACATACATCGCAAATTATTTAAAAAACGAATCCTTTACCTATGTATATAACAAACTTACATATGTATAACTGAAGAATTAATTTCATTTGACGTAACAACTGCTTAATAATTAACGGTATTGCTTACTATATTTTATTCATCTCTTAAATTTTTGGAGGATTATTAACCATTTATACGTCAATAACAATAAGTTTTCACTACACTTTTAAATACTAAAGGTATCTATTTAGTTTCAAGCTAATGGTCTTAAGTAACAAAAACTAAAATGGAAAGTGGTATTATTGTAGGTTGTGGAATTACATTTGTTCCTCATTATCTCATTCTAATAAATTTTGTAAAATGTGTGTATAATTAACAGTTCCTTAATGTAATAACAACAACCTATCGAATGATCATTATTCGAAGAAATATAATTACATAGATAATTGCTCTTAATACTTTTAAGTTTTACCCCTAATTTTATCGATTGATGGGTGCATTTACTTAATAAGATGAAATGCAATTCAGGGAAAATCAGCTAATATCTATAGAATAGAAATACAGTGGACGCCGCTTAATGTGATCGGTTTTGGACGGAACTATTTTGATAACAATTATCGAATGATAACAGTATACGATAAATAAAAACAAGCATACATACATCTTTATAAAAGGTTTTTTGAAAACAAACAAGCACAATGAAAGAAAAAATCTCGTAAATGTTTTAAACATTTCATCAACGACGAAATTTCCGAATACACGAATGTAACGTATAAATCATTTTGAGAATCGCATGCATGCCTCAACCGTTATTCGCACTATAGAACAATGGTAACGATAACACACGTCAGCACCTTTGATGTCCGTGTGGTTACTTTGAATATCCTCGGAAAAGTTGACAAATTGAAGTATGAAAAGGAAAAAAAAGATGACTATTCAAAATTGTCGTATTGCACATACACAGGTATGAGGTTACCATATACTGACTATTAGATTTTGGAGACGTAAAAGAAATTCTTTGCATAAAATATTCTGAACTTAGAACGAACGAAAAGCAATTTCGCTTCAATTTAATATTACTAACTTGAAAGTAAAACTAATAGTGAATGAAACGTAAAAAAAGAATTTCCTTTTTAGAGATAAAATTTTAGATTACGAAATAGTAATGAAAGCAAAATAAAAATAAGAAAGCGAAGTTTCAAAAATATCTCAGGAAGGAATATGTTTTTTATTTCATTTATTTCTAGTTAAAAAGTAACCTATTTATGTAAGTAATTTATTTATGTATTTTTACTAGTTACCTACATGTTAAATATTGAATAATAAGATTCACCTGAAATGTGAGCGATTATTATACAAGTTATTCTGAAATAGTATATTCTTTTATTTTCAATTTAAGTAATGATATTAATGTATTTAAGCGATACTATTTATGGGATTTGCTATTGCATTGTGAGATATTTTTATCGTTTTCTTAGATCAACCGATTTTTTTTACATATTATTATAACAATATATACAATTTTAAACTTTATTACAGTTTCTTGTATCCGTGTTAAAACTAACGAATACATATGTATGTATATTCTCATGCATACATTTCATTGCAGTTTAAACTAAGTTAATTACTATAAGCATATAGGCATATTCCTAAAATAAACGATTGGAATATACTATTACTGTGTATGCATTCACGCTTTCAATTTCTATAAACTCGCAATAACTCGCAGACAGGTATACAAATATATCTAAGTAAATATGCTAATACTAGCGATTTATTTCCGACAGCGGAGAATATTCGATATAAGCCACACCCATAAGGAAGAAAGTTAGATATCGCCCCTGTAGACCCACGACATTAATTCTGGAATAAACTGTACGTCATTTTCATCAAAGTGTCTCTCCTTGTTTTGGTATATTTGCCGATAGTAAGACATTTTTCCATTAGTCTTGGTACTGTAGATTGGACCAATACTGATTCAAAAACTTGATATTAAATAGTCTAGTAACCGTGGAAATAGATAATGCCCCAACACCCTAGCACTGAATTAAATATATCTGTTGTGGTACAGTATAGTCAGTACAGGGCCACGCCGTCCACGTGTGCAATGTGTGCGGCGCACACAGACGCCAGGTGCAAAGGGGCGCCAAAAAAAGCTAAAATTCGATAAGCACCTAAAGGCAACCCTAAAGCGTATTAGGCATAACAAATAAAAAATAGAATTTTTAAGATCTCCCATTTACAATGAATAATACCTTTATTTAGTAAATTGCACACTTAGGTTTCTATTTACCTACTATTTTTATTTAACGAAACCAAAACCAAATATGTTTTTGAAAACTGAATTTTTATGGGCGCCATGGAAATTCTTGCACACAGGCGCCACCGAGTGTTAGCGCGGTCCTAAGTCAGTATAGTATATTAAGTATGGAGAACGGTAAGGGATTTTTACCGTTCGAAGACAATTGTCTGAGAACGGTAACCCTTAACGTTCGACATGCTTATAACGTGTTTTGCGTGATTGGAATCTCTAGAATAATAATAATAATTTATATAAATAAATTTCTGAAAATCAGGAAAGTAGGTAAACTAAGTCACTTCTAACGCGGTCACTCGACGTGGACACGCTGCATAAGCTGTATTTTGACAGTGTTTAGTGCTCATAGGTGTTTTAAGACTAGGCAACCAAAGTTGCAAGTAAAAGGACGCAAGAGCACAGAAAAAAGAAGAAGAGACTCTTCACAAAATGGCGAGAGAGCAGCATCACGACAAGAAGCATAACAACGCATAAATTTGTGTATCAGTCATATAGTTAAATTTAATATAAAATAAACGACAGTAAAAGTAAACATTGATTTTCTGTATAAACAGACAGCTAAAACCTGTCAAACTGTCATAATTATGACAATTTGGTGGTTTTATACAGGTTTTAGCTGTCAAAATACAGCTTATATAGCGTGTCCACGTCGAGTGATTGCGTTAGAAGTGACTTAGTTTATCTACTCAGGAAGATAGGAACTGAAACCGTTGGATGGCTGTTCCATGGTTTCTATGGTTTTGCTCCAAACAAGTCAAATTGTGCCAATTGTGAAACCATGGAACAGCCATCAAACGGTTTCAGTTCCAATCTTCCCGATTTTCTAAAATTTGTTGATATAGGGTGTTTCATAATATATGCACAGGACTCCAGGATGTGATACCTTGTCTGCTGCATAGTAGGCAACCAGTTATCCAGTCGTATTTTGACAAGCGAGAACCATGAGATGTCATATTTTTATTAACTATTTATTATTTTGAAATAAAAAGTGAAATTGTAGAGGAAATACTGTACGATACACATTTTAAAATGCTATTTTACTTTCCTTATTTTAAATTGTTCCACGCCCTAATAATCCCTGGTACCGCAAATCTTACTTCGAAAATAAAATAGATTGGTGTATAATTGGTTAACTACTATGTCAATGCATTGACTTTGACATTGACTGAAAATTAAAAAATTATATTATTTTTCAAGCTAACACATACAGACGCGGCACACCTGCGACATGTTACCAGATAGACGTTTGCTGCAAATATAATCGATTTGCAAAGGGTTCCAGGGGGACATCATCCAAGACCACTTTACAAAAAAATTCAAAAATTATATTCTTTTTCAAGCTAACACATACAGACGCGGCACACCTCCCACATGTTATCAGACAGACGTTTGCTGCAAATATAATCGATTTGCAAAGGGTCCCAGGGGGAAATTATCTAAGACCACTTTACTAAAAAATTATATTCTTTTTCAAGCTAACACACACAGACGCGGCACATTTGCCACATGTTACCAGATAGACGTTTGCTGCAAATACAATCGATTTGCAAAGGGTCCCAGAGGGACATTACCTAAGACCACTTTACTAAAACATTAAAAAATTATATTCTTTTTCAAGCTAACACATACAGACGCGGCACTCTTGCCACATGTTACCAGATAGACGTTTGCTGCAAATATAATCGATTTGCAAAGGGTCGCAGGGGGACATTACCTGAGACCACTTTACTAAAAAATTAAAAAATTATATTCCTTTTCAAGCTAACACATCTCCCCCTGAGACCTAGTCTATCTGGTAACATGTGGCGGGTGTGCCGCGTCTGTATGTGTTAGCTTGAAAAAGAATATAATTTTTGGATTTTCTATTAAAAATGGTCTTAGAAAATATAGCTAAGCAGTACGCCTATGTACGTTCGGGTATCTTCGTAAAAATTGGCTGCTATCTTTGGCTGCTCTTTTCACGCCGGTACATAATTGAGCAACGTCTTTCGTTTCCTACTGAATCAAAATACCATAAAATTACTTTGGGTAGAAATCAGATAGGAAAAAATTCATAGACAGCTGTAATGCCCACAGCTGTATAGTTCGAAATATTATTATTATTACGTTACATTATCACGGTTGTGTGGCTAAATTTATAATTAAAATTCAATACTCGTATACTTATACTTTGTCATGATATACGTCGTTGCATTCTTCACTAATTTTGATGGCATTTCTTACGAAACAGAAAATTGTTGAGATTAGTTACCTACCCTGTCCACAGCACACGGCATCAGACTATGTTTTCCTGTTTCTTAAAGTGAAATCTATCCTCAGACGGAAACGATTGTTGCCATAAGTCTATTAATGTCAATAAAAATTACTTTAAATAAAATAACGTTTCTTTTGCTTTTGTAACATGTAATTAAATTAAATTAAACCAACATGCCACAAAACCAAGAAAAACGTTAATATAAAGTATAAAAGAGTGTTGTTAAAGAAAATATTTCTAATTTTTACCATTGAATAAATATTAAACCGTGTTCTTATGTCGAGAATTAAATTGCCAAACCTATATGTATAATAATTATGTATACACAATTTAAGATATTTCTATTGTTGATAAATATTCTGTACAGAAGATGGACTAGCAGAAGCTCCCTTGCACATGCCAGTGAAGAAAAAATAAGAAGTTAACAATGTGTTGGTGTCTCGTTTTATAACAATTCTAACAAAAATGATAGTAATAGCGGGTTAATAGTATTTTTCAAAATATTATGATACGCTGGATGGAGTGAAATTCCTCGAACCACTATATTATTTTTCATATGTTGTCGTACACAATATTACTAATTTAATAATAATTTGATGAAAAACATTTAACGTGCTTGACAATAAATCACAAAAAGTTTGGATAAAAGAAAACCGATCAACTTCATAAAAATGGTCAACTTAATCGATTGAATGTAAATGATAATATTGTGGTTAGTGACGAACTACTTAAAATAGAGTTACTCACTGATCAAGAATTTTTATAAGTATTACTAGCGAATTAACGGAAGACGACAATACTTACTATTAGTCTATGTCGTTTCAGTTAATTATCAGTTGTATTTGATTTCTAGAGCGGTATTTAGTACTGGCATACTTCATTTAAACCACATTATTATATTTATTTTTATTTATTGCTGCATATCGTAAACATATCATTTTCTTAAACATTTCTCGTTTGTTGGGCCTTATTTTTTGGGGTTTTATTTAATGTATAATAATGTTCTACTGACCATCAGCTAATGGTAAACGATTACGCCATAAGTATATGTATATTAAGAGACTATTAATTCTTATCAGTCTGTTCTTATTAAAATAATATAATATTTGAATTTAATATCTCTCATTTTTCTTGTGCACAAAATTATTTAAAATTATTCTTACCTTATTTCCTAATGATTTATTTATATAGCAGGATGAACAGAAAAATTTACACTACAAAGTGTAGTAATATATAGAATTTTACACATTAGTATGATACTGGTCACTCTGAATAACAGCATTATCAAGAAAGTATATGATAGCGAAATGAGCAATACAAAAACAAACCCACTAGTAAAAAAATCGGCCGTTCATAATCACATCAGTATTTTAGTACGTCCTGCTATCACTACAGCGGATATAACTCTAGCAGCAAGTGTAGCTATTCAAGGTTTGAAAACACCGCATGCATACTTAAATATGTCTGTACGTATATTTAACATGTATTCGGATCAGAAAGCGTTCAAGTTTGTTTATAGAAGATGGGCGGGTATGTTTGTGTTCATGGAACGATAGAAGCAAATTTCTGAATCACATAAATTATGCTGTGTATATCTAAATGTTTGGTTACAAATTTGTCCGTATAGTACTGTGATGTGTGCTTTAAATAATACTTCCGTTTTATAGCCCACGTACAACTCATATTTATTTTTATTAGTATTCTAAAAATATATGGAAAATATAGTTATCAACACATGTTAATTCGTTGTGTAATTGTATTGATACACGTTTATATAAAATTATGGGTATATCTTAATATGGTTTTGCGCAGTAAATAATTGTCGATGTGGATAGCTTTATGACAAATTTAACTAACATCAAATAGTTAAGGAATTATGTGGTATTCTATTGGTTTATTTGACGTTTAAAACATTTGCGTTTTGCCAATTTTTTAGTGTTTCTTTTGTTTTGTTGAAATTGTCTATAGTACCATCAATCTTGCAAACTTTATCGTAACATTTTTTGTAAAAATTGCAGTAAACTATAATTTATTAAAAATTACTGCCAAACGGAGGTATAAAACATTATTTTGCTACTAGTAACTTTTATGAATCGTAAGATTTTGAAAAATTTTTTTAATATTTTTATTAACCAATCGTTTAGCAGTATTTGCGAACACGTGTTTAATTCTGTGCAATCACAATATTATTATAGTGAGAATAATCTTGGTACATTATTCTCCCGAGAATATTTTAGTATTTTGTTTCTGTTTGTTGACAACGTATTTTCTAGTTTTGACACCTGCCACCAGTATTATTGCAAATTGGAAGCATTGAACCATAAGCGATTTAGTTCATCATCAGTGGAAGATATAAACGCACAGATTCTTCAAGGTCAAGTGCAGTGTCTCATCTAGCGAAAGCAGGTGCTAACGAGCAGGAAATAATAAAAACTACGGGCCACGGCTCATCTAGTTAATTGAAACCGTACCTGCAGTTGAATAATGAACACCATTCAAGTTTGATTAATAACCTAAGAGTCAAGGGAGAAGTTATAACTTTTAACAAAACAGAACAGAAGAATGTTGCGAAATCCACCACTCACGGACAAAACATCTACAATAATTGTGTATTTCACATACAAAGTTTTAACACTAATTAATTTTGTAAATGTACAGAAATAATATTAAAAAGTTGTATTTTTATGCTGTATTTTATTTAAACATTAAAAAATAATCATTCGAATACCACTCGAGAGTGAGAATTAATTAGCAAATAATTCTCCAGTCTTTCTCAAACTTGTTGCCATTCGGGAATAGTCACTCGAGCCCTACAGGCTCTCGTGTCTATTCCCTAGCAACAAGTTTTCGAAAATCTGTCGAATTATGTTCTAATTAATTCTCACTCTCTTGTGATATTACTATTAAAAATATTTCGAAAAAATGTCTGTATAATATTACTATACAGAATAACAACTTGAACTACGAAAGCCTATTGATAGGAGAAGGTAGTGGGAGGTAAAATTAAATGTATCCATTTTAGTATTGTCAACTGTTTGTATGACTCTCAAATACTATGGCAAATTATGAAACCACTTTATAATTTGCACTTTTTTATAATTGTGTATTCCATTAGGATAAAGTTTGATGCCTATCAATAGGCTTTCCTAGTTCAAGTTATTACCATGTATACGCCCTTTTTTTCCGTATTTTATTTATCTAAAACTCTAATTATATGTATATTACACACATAGAAAAGTATATTTAAAGCAAAGATACTAAGTTGCTTGATAACGCACACGGCCTCCGTGATGCCTAGACAAGCAATCCTCTGCACCTTGCTAAGTGCGTTGGACGCATATTCCAAACTAGCTTTGTGTCACCAGACCGGCAACGCATGAGTTTAAAAGGTATTATAATCCTCGTATACAGCCAGTGCACCACTAGAGGTTTCAGTCCTCATGTTTTGCCGAACATTCCTCTATAGACCCAAAAAGTCCTCGTGGCTTTATTCGTCACATGTGACAGATGATTTCTACGTCAGTTTAGCGTCTAAGATTTACACTTTTGTAGGTATTTGAACTCAGCTGATACAAGTATTTTAGAACCAAAACTGGTTGGACACTCACTGAGGAACTTCTCCAAGTGAACGGACCTATAGTCGTTTAGATATTACGTTTAATTCTTCTCTTCACGAGTTTGAGTGCGACTTGCATCCTCTCGGATACCACGCCCTCAAACTTGCCGCATGCCATGATGGTGATATCATCGACACAGTCATGTGTATGGAAGTCCGCCGTCCGAAGACCGGAAAGCAGACCGTGCGCCACCAGGCACCATAGCAAAGATGAGAACACTGCGCCCCGTGGGCAGCCACCTGCCATGGTTGCCTTTACATTGCATAGCTTCCGCGACATATAAACCGTTCTGTTTCTTATCATGTTGCCGATCCACTTCGTCGCCATTGCCTTGATTTCACGTTTTTGCAACGCCCTTTCCATCCACAAAAAGAACGCTCTGTCAGAGATATACAGGAAGGTGACTAATGCAATTTTCTTGTTGCCAAAGGGCATTTCTGCTTGTCGGCCTAGCTCATAGATAGCTTGCTCACAGAATTTTTAAGTTTGAAAGATACATTGGTTCTTGTGTAGCGGAGCCCGTCAAGTGCTTATCAATTATCTTCTTTAGATTTTTGCGAAGAAATGAAGTAAGAGACATGGGTCGGTACGACTTCGCTTTCGTATAAGACCCCTTGCTTTGTTTAGTAATGAAGACCACCCGAGCCTCTCTCCAGCTATTTGTTATGTAACTCATAGCTAAGGTAGCCCTCAGTAGGGTACATAAGACTGGGAACAGTGGTTCCAATCCCTGTTGTAAAAGTGCCGAGAAAATACCGTCCATATCAGCCGATTTAAAATGTATAAAGGATTCGATGCCCCATCGAATTTTCGAGACCTGAATTATTTTCCGTGCAAGGTCCCAGTCTTCTTTCTGTGCTTTCAAATCATGTACGTGCGCAAAAATTCAGTCTCATACATTCTCCTTCAGTCTGGATACGAATAGTCTCGGAACCCGGGAAGTCCACCTCCAGGATGTGCTGAAAACCTGCTTTTTTGTTTCGGTCTTATCGCCGTTTGGCTTACTCAGAGTCCCGATCGTATAAGGTCCTCCTTTTGCGAGAACTTTTTGAATTCTCTATAGTATTCAGGAATTCCCTCCAGTTCCCGACAAAATTTTTCCACGACTCTTGTTTCGCCTTTGTTAAGCGGCAGCTGTATCTGGCTGGGGAAGCTCTATATTCGTCTCGTAAACTAGATGTTTTGGCATTGTTGTTAAGCTTTCTGGCGGTCGACCGTATGTCAGACAACTCCCTGATCAACCATGGTGTATCTTGGTTTGTTGTATTAACTTATCTTATGTAGAGATGGCTCATCCGACACATACGGTGATATCGATAACCTCTGCACGCCTAGCCGTTTCAAAAGACGGCTTATTTCCGCAGTTTAGAATAGCTAAACTGTTGCAACGAAGTGATTTATGAATTGCCTCGTGTATTGATGCCGATGTTGCCCTCCAGAGTATAGTGCGTGTTAACTTTACAACCCAGCAGGAGTTTCTGTTTTCTCTCTCCGGCGTGGGTCACTAGTGCTCTCACTTTCGAAGTGGGAGGTGGATTCTCTTGGTCGTACAGGAAGTAGGCAGATCCTAGTACACAACTGTAGTACAACACATCATATAATAATTATTAATACTGTTAGGAATACTGTTCAAGTAGTATAATATCATTTTACAGCTTGAATCTTGTCTTAACGTATACTTACAAGCTATTGTAATTGTATAATAAAATTTTGGCACTTTTGACAGTGAGGTATTGCGCTTCATCAGCTTGCGCATGTTTGGAAGTTGGCAACAATGTTGTATCGATGCAATTACTACAATATAAATATCTTCTAACCAATAGCGACACTTGAATACCCAGTTCTGATGACCTTGCGCGAAAAAGGTACATCTTTATGGCATCCTGTTTTACATCCGTTTGTTTACTACATTGACAGTTGACAAATAGTTGGGTTTTGTTTTATACACAATGCGTTATGTTAAAATTGGTTAGAATGTTAGGTTATGTTATGTTAAATGTTCATAAATGGGCGAAAGAGAATATTATTGACGGAATATTTAAAACTGGTACGTCGTCTTTCAAAATGGATGCCATCAAAAACCTGAGTATATAAAGATCAAAGGGGCCGCTGGAAGTACCGCTACTGCTTGTAATAGAATTGTGATTATACTACTTGCACCAGTACAAATGCGCGTATTATTATTAAAATACTGAAAAATCTCAAAATATTTTAATTGAAAAAAAAACAGCACATTTTCTTAAGAATTCAACAACAACTCAAGGATGCCAGTAAAATATGTGTAATACATGTATTGAGTTCGTTCATATTTATCACACGCATGTCTGCCGTTTACACACGTTCATGAATTTCTTACATACATATGTCCCTTCTTTAATTACTATAACATTTTCGATGTAATAGTATGGCATTTACTTGTGTGTGTTGTCGACGGTTGCCCGACTGACGATATATGCAACCTGTTTTGCTATACAATATCATGATTATGTAGCTCCAGAATTATTTTTTTCATAATTATCTCTATCTGCTATAATGTGGTTTATGGAACAGATTATAATAGTGTTTACTGTTTACATTTGGAAGCAAACTATATTTTTAACAAGATCAGTTCAAACTGCACTTCTGTGTAGTGTCATGTCTTATGTAGTCACCAGTGGTCACTTTGTCAAACTATTATATATTGTAATGTTATTCTACATATTATTTCCTGTTTACGTATAACACCATTTTTCATTTGACAGATGATCATCCAGCTGTAGGTAATCCAGAAAATAAAATAAAGTACTAAATTAATTTTATATTTATGAAACTACAACCAACTATCTGATCTGTGTATTTTTCTTATACAATTTAATTCAATTCGTAACATTAACATGATTGCACACATGCGAAGTATTTGTTTAAAAATTCATTCATTAAATTTAATTCAACACTATCCACTGATAGAGGATGCGAAACTCTTCAAGTTGGCATCATCTGTAGTTTCTTCGCATATGTACGAGTGTATGTTTTGGCTCAGTAGCCATCTGACGTAGAAGGGGGTGTTGGTCAGTTGTCAGGTCTTATTATAAGTCCAGCCAACGACAAGGACAGAAAGATGTTAAATGCACCAACATAATTTCAATCATGTTATAAGGTAATTAATAAATTTTATATCATTTATTTTGTACACAAATACACATAAATATTGTAACAAAAGCACGCAATTAAGTTACACTCACAGAAGAAGAAAAACCAGCCAGTTAGGGGCATTTTAAGAAGAAAAGGTAGGTGGTAATTAAAATTGACAACTTTACGGTGACCCTGTATAACACAATTTCTGATCGGACTTGTAGAAATAAATTAATCCATCAACGGCCGTTAATTACCGTTATTGACAGAAGACTATCGAAAGCTATTGCTGAAGAGATTTGAGACAATTGCAAAACATCTATAAAAAGCCGTGCGATATCAACAAACACTCTTTTTTTGTATAGATTGTTGAAGTGAACGTTTGCTCTACGTAAAATTTATTAAATAGCCACGGTGCACCGTTGGACTCAAATAATTGATTATCTTCGATTAAAAGTACTTTAAACCATCTAAATTTTCACCGAATTTTAATTACCCCTACGAAAAAGACGTCCTTCCATCCACCATCCGTCCGAGCGCGCGAAGAATTTCAAAAGAAAGCTTTCTAAATCTCTCTCTCACACACACACACACACACTCACACAAGTAAGATGAGGTAATTTAATTTTAAGTTCAAACATTTTAAGAAAAATATATTTTTTTTTTAATAAAGTCGAAAAATATTTGAAAAATTTAAAAATAAAACGTTTTAAAAAGTTTTTTTTAAGTAATTTTTTTTTAAAGTAAATTGAGTTAAAAAGATAAAAATTATTTATTTTAATTAAACATAAAAAAATTTCAAAGTTAATTTTTTTTAATACCAAAATTTTAAGTCCCAACTTAAAGCGGGCTACAGATGACCTGATTTGGTCGGTCTGACCGTCGGCCCAATCAAATCAGAAGCTACAAACACACTACCTGATTTCGTCAGTTAATTCTCGTTTCTTATATGGAAAACGCGTGTCATAATGCCTCGTATTTTATCAAAGCGCCAAAAAGTTGCAGTCGCGCTAATTGCAGCATTTAATCTTGAACATAGAAAAAAAAATATGGGCAAAAAAATGGTACGTGAACGAAAAAGACTTAGCCACAAGACCTTATTGAAGGAACTAGAAAGTGATGATTTTCACCTTTTTTAGTTCTCTTTTATACGCGGCCCTTATGTTTTCAATTTTCTTTTTTGCTATCTATAAGTTTTAATTTCCTACCAATATTTTCAGTGCTTGATTTCTTGCATCTCTGGAGCTATATTGTTTGCAAGAAGAGTCCCACAAAACAAGAAAAATCTTTATATAATTCTAAAAATTCCATTATAACTTCGCGTTCGGTTACCACCATACTTATTCCTTGATGTTTAAAATACTACTGACGTACTAGATCGTCCGACAGTCCTACAGATGATGGGATTTGGTCAGACGGTCAGAGAGTCGGGTGGCTCGGCCACCTGACAATACACGACAAGAATTCTGTCAACGCAGCTATAGACGATCTGATATTACGCCTGATCTGACCAAATCGGTCTGACCTTCTGATCAAATCATACAGGCTGTAGCCCGCTTAAATTTGGAAAAATTTTCAAAAACTTCCAACTTAATAGGGTAATAATTTAGTTTGTGGTAATTACCACGTAATTCTGAATACTGTAAACAAATTTTTATAGGTTTATTGATTTAAATAAAAGTTTGTTTTTTGTAAAACATCTTTCTGATTTGTAAATTTTTTTATGTAACTTAGAATTTAGTTTTTCTTGGGTATTTTTCAACGTACAATAAGCTCTCGTATTCTGTTCTTTACACCTGCTGTAGAGTTAAGAATTGGCGAACCCCTGAGATTAATTTTTTTTAACCCCAAAATTTTATTTAAATAGAAACTCAAATTTTCTTAACTTTATTATAAATCAAATTTCACATTACAAAGTTTGGCGCCCCACGTTGGGCGCTAAACTTGGCGTTTAGACACAAGAGACCGAGGGAATAGTCGTGACTCACCCTCTATAAACAAGGCTATTAACTTCTATTGTCAATTGATAATAATTATTTTATTAACGTAAAACATATACATATATCATATTGTTAATGAATGTATTATCACGCAGTAAAACAAGGAAACAATTAAAATTATATGGGACGTAACGTATTGTTACTCTCTTTCTAAGTTAGTTTTAGTCACTGTGACTAAGGTCGTAGTTGTGCTATATCCGGAACGAAGGAGAGAAAAAGCCAAGATAAGTTTCAAACTGAATTAGAGAAAATATTTAGAACGTATACTTGAGGGAGATATATTACTATCTAAGAAGAT